>OW443352.2:10000000-10122500 GCA_937001555.2 Hypsopygia costalis
TTTAGTTATTCCGATCACGTGCCTTGTTAACACTTCCAGTCGCTGTATACCTCCAATTGACTTTTGAATAATTCAAAATGATAACGACCCTGGCAGGGCGCTATCTCCTTGGAAATGATATGACATTGCGTTCTCCCCTTTTGAGATTCGGTCTTAGTTACCGCGTTTTAATAGAGGCAGTGTGGTAAAATGACTTGAAAATCAATGGTCGAGTGCTGAACTGGATAAATTCGTATGGAAGGAGATTTAAGATATCACGAGAAATAAAGGTCGGATGCTCTTAAGATGGATCTACGACATCCGACAACGCGCAGTTAAGGTTAGTCAACGGTAGCCGTTAACATGAGTTCCTTAATAAAGTCTTTGGAAATTATTTACAGGCTGTGACGGATGGATCTATTTGGATGCAAGAAGAAAACCTTAACATTCTGAATGTAACAGCTTTAAATTTATTTAGTTTATGTTATCGTGGCAAACCAAAAGTAATTTGTACAATTTTGTGTCAGAATTAATTGACTTTAATTATTAAAGTTCATTGTTTTCTAAATCTGTGTAGTATATCATGCAATGTAAACTATGGGCTATGCTATATAGGCCAGGCTACGGTAAATAACTGAACAATAATACATATATTATATACTTTTTTTCTTAGAGAGTCATGCGGTCATGACGTTATGACAACTCAGAGGGTGGGAGCACCCTCTGAGTTGCTGATGGGCCTAGGAAAAACCTTATTAAAAAAACCAGCGAGTTTTGTCTTCTGTATATATGACCCCCCTCTCCGTCTGGGGGAGGATCCCCAGATTCGAAAGCTGAATCTTTCTTGCCTGTGACCCGCACTGACAAACTTCCCAAGCTATTGCTAGCCATTCGACACCACCGAACTAATGAAATCTTTGAAACTTCGCCTTATACTAACTTATTACCAAAATACATTTCATTTATATTTGGCTTTTAATAATTCCTCAAAACACAGTTCTATGACACATCAACATTCATCTAAGTAGAACTTCGATAAAAAAATTAATACTCCTGGACAAATTACACACGGCCATCTAGTCTTAAACTAAGCCAAGGTTGTACTATGGGTACTAGATAACTGATATAGTACTTAAATACATTTTTTTGTCTAAATCATTATCAGGTCAGTTTAGTCTCCACTACAGGAGCACGACCCTCTCTTATCCGTCCCAGACAGAAGGAGGAGGATTTGGCCTACACTCCCCACGGTGGCCAAACGGGGAGGCATGCATACATATAATACATAGATCGATCATTTAATGATTGAACAAATAGAACCATTCTAAATCTAAAAGTGTATCCTTTCGTTCACATTCTCTTATATCTATAGGGTCGGCAACGCGCGTGTGATGCCTATGGTGGTACAGGCGTTCATAGGCTACGGTAACTGCTTTCCATCAGGCGGGCCGTATGCTTGTTTGCCACACTGATGGTATAAAAAAAATCTATCCGCTATCAAATAAACCTCAGCTCATTGCCTCTTCGTCACGTTATTTCGGTGACAGTACTAGGGTTTCTATGGAATATTGCATGGGTATTCCCATGGCTTCGACTCCCCTAATGATGAATCATAGCTAAAGGTCCTACACTTTGAAGTGTTTAAGAGTTTTCCTTTGTTTTTCTTCTTTTTTTGAGCCTAATACGAAATATGAGGGTGCAACCCTCGTAATGTTATAGAATTTGTTGTATTTCGATATATTGTATCGTATATTCGCATTTTATACGTGTTGTAGATGAAGACACAGTGTATATTGCAACCATATAGTTTGGAATTTATTGCATGTCTACAACTTTATACTTTCTCAATAGGCTATGTCTTGTGAGTTTACTAACATTTCTGGAGAAAAACATATTTTTCATTTGTTTTTTACTGCGATGTGTTTGTTTTTTACTATTTTAGAGAAGCTCGAATGCGACGTAACGTGTGTCAATCTAATCGATCACGCAAGTTAAGCAACGTCGACGGTAGCCTTTGCATGGATGGATTTATTTAGCTCTACCGTACTTAAGAGGGCGCATTAAGCGGTCCGTCCCGTCCGGAAGTTAAGCCAGATTAGGGGTCTTTGTGGGGCTTAAAAACACTGGCCTCTGCCAATTCACAGTTGAACGTCATGGTGGAGAATGATCTCACCTTCGAATGAGGTGAGACCCGTATCCCAACAGTAGGATGAATGTGTGATGATGCAGACATGTTCACACTATATCGGGTGGCAAACACGCAAACGACCCGCCTGATAATAAGCTAAACGCTTGTAATAAAAAAAAAATTGGTTGCCTGTAAAGTCGGTATACGGGCGAAAGTTTTACGTGACAACGACTTTGAGTGGTAAAATGTTTTCGAGTGGAAGGGACGCATGCCTTTCACTTTTTATGTCTGTCTCTCTCGCTCTTAGAAGGGACGCGTGCCTTTCACTCGCTCTCATTGTAAGCGCATAACGTGAGCCAGTTTCTTGAAGTGTCACCCGGCTAACCAATTTATAAGACGTTGTCACGTCAAAATGTTTAAAGATGATAACGCAGCAACTCCGTAGGAGCTTATCATCGTTTTAAAGCCAAAGTAATCTTTCCTGCTCAACGTACACCCTGTTAACTAGCACACGGAATTATATTGGTAAAATAATTAAATTTGACGAGCTCGGTGGTCGAATGGTTAACAACGGCCACTTTGACTCTGAGGTCGCGGGTTTGATCACCACACAAGAAAACTATTTGTTATTTTCTATGTACATATTATGTGTTTAATATATACAAAAAAAAATGTCATCATCATCATCATCAGCCTGTATCTACCCACTGCTGGATATAAGCCTTCCCCAATGCCTTCCACCAGATACGATCCTCCAACATGAAAAAAAATGTATTTAACTATAATATTAGTTATCTAGTATCCATAGCTTTGCTTAGTTTGGGACTAGATGACCTTGTGTAATTTGTCCAAGAATATTTATTTATTATAATTAATTCCGTGACATTTCATTTAATAGGGATTATTTTTTTTTTATATACAGATTACCCCGATTCTAATTTAATATTCATAGTTATGACCGGGTCGGGTCGGCAAATTTATTAATGAAATCAATAATTTTTAGTTAATTCTTAATTCAATCTTGATTCCATTTATTTCCATTTCACTTCAATTCAAACCATCTAATATGACACACGTTTGCACAAACAGGATAATGGAGCATCACATCTTAAACGGTTGCATCAAAGGCCAAAGCCAACTAGACAAGATATTTGCTAGGAAATTCCTTTGAGTAATCCGTAAGTTAGCTTAGTAGTGGGTGGACATAGAGTTATCGTTAGTCAGGATAGAGAAATGGCTTAGTATTAAGATCAAATATTATATTAGTTCACAGATTTAGATTGGGATAGATAGCTTGATCGATATCTAATTGTTTGTAATCGTAATTAATAATTGAATAAATATTATCAGCATTCGGTTGTGTTTCCCATTATTTGAGTCGTTGCAATATCTTCATTATAATCATATAATCTTGTTACTTGGCTTTTATTTAGATTCATCGCAGTGTCTGTGATGAAATCTTTCAAAGTTGAATTTGATACGCTTCCCAATTTATTTGGTACCCTGAAAAAAGTGGTAATCGGCTGATACGCTAAAGATTTCTAATGGAACTAATGTCGTATTGTATATACGTCACAGAATGTCAGTAGCCGGTGTAGCTAAAGTCTTTATAGCTGTTACAATTTAAATTGAATGGTCTATAATTTGTATTATCCATTTTTTGGATTATATTTTCAGATATTTAAACCATAATAATTTTATTAAATGGTTATTCTGATAAAAAAAATTGCTTTCTTTTGACATATTAAACGTTCATTTTGATTTTTTCATTGTTTCTTTGTTGATGTAGGGTTTAAAAAAACCGGACAAGTGCGAGTCGGACTCGCCCACCGAGGGTTCCGTAGGTACGTAGTATCATTATTAAATTTGATATTTTTCATTATAAATAAGAAATAATGCGTCGAAAAAAATAAATAAAATATATTTTGCAATGTGTACATCAAGCCCTTTCATATGATACCCCATTTGAACTAGTAGTTTCAATTTGAAATTTCGACACCCTATAAAAAATATAGACCCCCTATTTTTTAAGATCTATTTACAAATGTATAGTTTTGAGATTTATTCCTGTATCTCCAGATCGTAAACGATGTTACTTGCCAAATTTCATAGTTCTAGGTCAACGGGAAGTACCCTATAGGTTTTGATTCCCTTGAGTGTGTCGAAATATGCGTTTTTTGCTGAATAAACGGCCGTAACTTTTTTCTACATAAACTTAGCAGTTTGATTTTTTTACAACTTCATGGGACCGTAGACCTGAGTATACAGTTCAAATTTCAGCTTGATACCTCCACGCATTCTCGACATAGAAATTCTTGACAGACAGACAGAGAGACAGACAGACAGACGGACAACAAAGTGATCTTATAAGGGTTCCGTTTTTTCTTCTGAGGTACGGAACCCTAAAAACGTCACTAGTTTATATAAATTTATTTAATTTCGCGGCTTTATTAATATTATAAAATCTAATATATAAAATTCTCGTGTGTTTGTCTCCTTCTGAAATGGCTCGACCGATTTTCGGGAAATTTTGTGTGCATATCGGTTAGGTCTGCGAATCGTACAATATCTATTTTTCATCCCCCTAAATGTTAAGGGTGGTCCACCCGTAAATTTTATTTTTTAGACATTTCTTTTTTATTTAATTTTTTATAGGATACAGATTTTATAAAAATACATACAACCATAATTTTCACCCCTCTATGATCAACCCCTAATTGTATATAGCAAAACAACGTTTGCGGGGTCAGCTAATATATAATATATTTGTCTACATTAGGTTTGTTGCACTAGTCCAGTCCAGTCGTCGATTGTCGTCGGCGATTGCAATATATTTTAAATAATGTAAAGAGAGAAAGTAGATATATAGTTTAAATTGTAAAGCCGTTAAATTAAAGTTCATTCAAGCGAGCGACGAGTCTTTAAATCTTACACCTTTTTTTCAACAATCGGGTAAAAATACTCTGTCCATAGATTTCCGCAAGTAATATTGAACCTCACGAATTGCCCGGAGCTATGAACCGCTCCCTTAATTGACACATGTCGCATATTCCATGTCCGTTCGTTCGTTTGTTTTTTTATTCACCTAACCTTTCATTTGTAACTGCGACGAATTCGTTCGCTGCCTGTTTATTCTTTTTGAATTTGGTCCAAAATTGCGATGTTTTTCAGCGAAAAATATCAACAGTTCTGGACGTAGTCGATTTATGATATACTTACATGAAAGCGAAGAGATTTAACTATCGGTAGTAATCGTTGAATGTTTTTGTTTTTAGGAAAAATGAAAATGAGTAAATACAGTTTGTAAGTTCAGAAATGGCAGAGGATTTGTTTTTTTTTTATACTACGTCGGGTGGCAGGCCCGCCTGATGTGAAGCGGTTACCGTAGCTATATTAACGCTCCCAACATGAAATATCGCTCGCGCGCTGCCACCCCCGCTACCAGCGCAGCAACTTCTTCCTTTCTGGTGACCTCACTCACTTGCAGGAACACAACAACCCTCAAGGGAATTGTTATTTGGCTGCGGTATTCTGAGAGGTACTTCTCCAGTCAAGCAGCTTAAAAAATACGCTATGCCCTACCTCTCTTTTCGCCAGAGCCTCTTCTGTCAGTCTGCTAGGGTGCACCACGTGCAGATGAGGTTGACTTTGTTTCAAAGATGTTGATGAACCACTTATACCTCTAAATGATTGTACAAAGACATAAAATTACAAGTACATCTATATATATAAAAGAAAGTCGTGTTTGTTACAACACTTATAACTCGAGAACGGCTGGACCGATTGCCATGGTTTTTGATTTGTTGGATTTGTTTCCGTCCCGAATAGCAGAATAACTCTTAAAAACATTGGAAAATTCTCGAAAAAATAAAATAAAAGAAAAAACATTTTCCCATACAAATGAAAGTGTCAGTTGAAAAAGGGATTACGATATTTATTGGTTGTCAAATATCAAAACGTCAAATCGATTGGTGTCACTTTTATGTCGCGAAAGTTGTCTGTGATTTGTTATGAAAATTTAAAAATGTCAAATCGATAGGGGTGAAAACGCTTTTCCCATGGGGTTCGAGAGCAAGAATCAAATCAGAGTAAACATCAAAAGAAATGACAATTACAAATCACCAAAATGATAAAACCTATTTCAAAACTAAAAAAAATAAAACAAAACGTTTTTTTTAAAAAAAATTAACAATAAGGAAATCTTTATTTTTATGAAATCTTCAGTTTTTATGGATACGGGTCTTCCCTCAACCGAAGGGGTTTAGAGCGTACTCCAACACGCTGCTCAACTGCGGGTTGGCGGAGGCCAGTGTTTTCGAACCGCCTAAAGGCCACTGACTTAGCTTAACGACTGTCATTAAATGATAACAACCGGGACCGACAGCTTAACGTGCCTTCCGAAGCACGGAGGAGCTCAAGATGAGCTAATGATAACAACCGGGACCGACGGCTTAACGTGCCTTCCGAAGCACGGAGGAGCTCAAGATGAGCTAATGATAACAACCGGGACCGACGGCTTAACGTGCCTTCCGAAGCACGGAGGAGCTCAAGATGGGCTAATGATAACAACCGGGACCGACGGCTTAACGTGCCTTCCGAAGCACGGAGGAGCTCAAGATGAGCTAATGATAACAACCGGGACCGATGGCTTAACGTGCCTTCCGAAGCACGGAGGAGCTCAAGATGAGCTAATGATAACAACCGGGACCGACGGCTTAACGTGCCTTCCGAAGCACGGAGGAGCTCAAGATGAGCTAATGATAACAACCGGGACCGGCGGCTTAACGTGTCTTTCGAATCACGGAGGAGCTCGAGGTAATATAAACCCATCCGTGTACAGGCTACGGTCGACGTTGCTTAACTTGCGTGTTCAATTAGACTGACACGCGCAATGACGCCATCGAGCTTCTCTATTATTTTCTACTATTCATTGTTTTAATTCCATAAAATCATAAATTTAGTTCAGCTAATATGTACCACGACATTCATTGATTGTTAGGCGGTACGAAGTTCGCCGGGACAGCTAGTAATATTATAAACAATGGTGGATTTATCCCAGAAGGGATCTCTTCCAGTCAACCATAGAATGCTTAATAGGTGTTAAGACAAATTTAAGTTTAGCCGGCTAAGCTTAAGTGTAGCTGAAGTCCGTTGGCTAAAAACTTTATATTATACTAGTTGACTCGCGCAACTTCGTCTGCGTGTGACAGAGCGTTGAGAGTGAAGCGTAAGGTTACCATTTGAAAGGTTATAGTGAGCCAATCTTAAAAGATAGATATATGCAGTCACGGACTTTTTTTTAGAACTTTTTAAGATGAATAATTCCGTCGTATATAATTGTTGCGTAACTTGAACAGTTTACGCAGCGTACGCAACGGAAGCTCTCAAAAGGAATATTGTTTCCCCGTTTTTGCAACATTTTTCATTGGTGCTCCGCACCTATTAGTGGTAGCGTGATGTTATATATAGCCTATAGCCTTCCTCGAAAAATAGGCTATCTAACACTAAAATATTTTTTCAATTCGAATGAGTAGTTCCTGAGATAAGAGCGTTCAACCAAACAAACAAACTTTATAATATTAGTATAGAATCTATACTAATATTATAAAGCTGAAGAGTAATCTATACTATCCATTACTATCTATATTATAGATATATATAGATTTATCATCATAGTTGGGTTAGGTTATGCTTGTGATGATCAAAGCCGAGCAATCGAAGCTAAACTTATTTTTGGAGTAAGAGGGGTGAGGTATCGATACCCTTTACAAAACCATTTTCATAAATCAAGCAACGCGAAAGTATAAAAGTTATTACTCGCAGATACTTTTAGTAGGTACTTACCCCGGGGTCCTGAACTGACTTGACACTGGTACAATGCATCATCATCCAAATTTACTTCTTTTATGTCTAAGGAGTAGTCGCCTGAAAAAGAAAATTGCGATATTATGGTCTTGAAGAAGAATTACGTATTTTCTCCATACATTAGTCTCCTATTTTTCTGTTCAAATGCTGCATGTTGATCTCCTTAACTCGAAGAAGACATCAAGAGAAAACATGATTTTGTGTCCAAAAATAGCAACTAACATCTTACATTAAAAAAGTGGATGGATGCGGTTGGACGCGGAAAGCGGAGGATCGCATATGGTGAAAAGCATTGGGAAAGGCCTATGTCAAGTAGTGGGTAAATACAGGCTAATAATGATGAAGATGAATCTTACCTTCCTCATCGCTGCCTATCATCTTGTATCTCTCATAGCCAAGCAAATGCCTATGAGTACCAAGACCGAAGTCATCCTTAGTCCATTGCAACTGTCCAGCTTTGCTGACAACTCTGCAGGGCAATGTCACTCTTGATCCGACCACAGCACTCTGTATGAAAAAAAAATGTAGATTTTATTTCGACATAAATTATTTCTAAGTAAGTAAGTTAACTTCTAATTTTACTGCCAACGTGAGAGACAGCAATCAGATCAGACAGAGGGGAAGTCAAATTCCAAAAGCGTCTTACTTCTACTAATTTCTTCTGATTAAATTCGTTGTGAGTTTCAAGGCAGCCGTAATTTAACCCCACGGACTGCAAGAGACTTCACTGTCCAATGCCTTTTTTGGCGGTCGCCAACGTTAATCCTGGGTACACAGGAGACACAGTGGAGGGAATGTGTGGTGGGCCCCCGTTCCGTTCTGCCAATGAAGCTAACTCCTTGCTTGGTGACTCCCTCTTGGTTGGAAATGGCGACCGCGGGCCAGAAATTAGGCGTAAAACGTTCCTCCACTACATAGACTTACGATCTGATAAAGATCGCGACCGAAAGATACTACCAGCATATGACCGATGATTAGGAATTCTAAGGGGATTCTGTTCTATAAGGGTCCTGTTCAATAATGGACGTCCTTTAACTGATATAATGTATAACAATGAATTTTCTAATTGGGTTCCTACCACCTAACCGGTTATACCGAATCAGATCGCGTATATTGATTCCAAAACTTAGGTCTTAGAATTAAATTAGTGAGAAACATCTTTATCGGTAAAGCTCCAATGCCCCTACCAGCTAAACACGATTATTACTAATCTAAGCTGAATAAACTTTAGCTTAGATAAGTGGTCAGTAAAGACATTTGCATTTGCCTAAAATCAGGTGATAATGGGCTGCAGTTCAGGAGCTAGAACCCCTGATGTATTATAATTTGTTCATGGACATCATATCAAACAACTTTGAACATGACCCGTGGTACAATTGGCAGGTAGAAAATACAAAGCGAAATCACATACAAAGTATACTATAAAAATAACATATCACGTTTACAAATCAGTGCTATGACAGACAGATAGTCCCACATAGAGTACAGAGACAGTTGGAAGCCTTTGCGTAGGAAATCCTAAAAATAGCATCCTCTACATTATTATTTTTATCGTGGGCCACTAAAGCCGAGTTGATATAAGAAGGTTTCTATCGAAGATATTAAAAATTCCTCGCTCCGGGCTACGGTTGATTGATGACAAGACATTTTGTTATTTATATTCTTGCTTGGTTAAATTTTAGGTCTAAGACAGACCTAAAATTTAACCAAGCAAGAATATAAATAACAAAATGAGTAGAGATCTAGTTCAATGTGCGTATTAAAATTATTTTAGGATTATGTAAGTGGTTCATCATCATCTCTGAGCTAAGTCAACCAACCCCACCTACACGTAGTGCACCCAGCTGACTGGTAAACTAGGCTAAAGGTAGAGCGCGTATAGGCTGCTTAACTAGGAAAGTTCCCAAAGAACGGTCAAAATACTTCCACTTCAATCAATACCAAATAACAATTTACTTGAAATAGTATAGATTACTAAATAATAAGTCCTAGAGGTCTAGAGCAGGAACACAACAGTTCCTGCTCCATGGTCTTCTGCAAGATTGAGATAATTTATCTGCAGTATAATTACCCTGGGCCTCACCTCTCTTTCACCAGAACCTCGTAACCAACTACTGCAGGTTGACTATGCCTTGAGCCATGATCATGGCAAGCCACTTAGACTCCAATAATGATGCATTTGAAATTTTGTAACGTCTTTATAATGGCCTTAAAAACAACAGTTATGTTTAAAAACTATATAAAACTGGAAATATTTATCCATCATTGAAAGAATTTACGATCTCACGTTTTAATTGATTTCACCCAAAGCCCATTAAAACAATCCGGAATGGAATTCACAATGGATGTATTCAAAACAACTAGCATTAATTTAATAATACGCAAACGTGCGGCATTCGTTTGGTTTGCAAATATTTACCAACCATCGGGATTCCGACATTCCGTACAATTTTGGACATAGTGTATAGTAAATAGTTCGAGGCACTGGCGAAACAGAGTAGGGCATGGAGCGTAATGCTGCTAGATTAGGGAAGTGCCTTCGCCTCACAGAAGACCGCAGCCAGATAACAATTGTGTCGTTGTTGTGTTCCAGCGAGAGAATGAGGTCCTAAGAAGGATGCAGTACCTGCGATGGTTACGGAGGCTGACGGTGCGCGAGCTATATATGTATTTTAATGTTGCAAACGTTTATATAGCTATGGTAACCATTTTAAATCAGAATTCAATATAAATACGTGTCGATTTCATCAGAGTTTTTCTTTTATTTAAAATCTTTTAGAGATATTTCACAGATTTTAGTGGAAAATCTTCAGTTTCATGTTGCGCGATTCTATACGGTTGCACGGTAATCGCTTCACTAACTTGTCCCACGTAGTATAAAAAAAGGAAACAAAAAAGCTAACTGAGACATCGACTCTGTTTTGAAATCTGTATTTTGAAGTCGGTTCAATAATTTTTAAGACAGTAATAGTGTTAATGTTAAAATATATCATCATCATCATCATTTCAATCGACGAAGAATGTCCAATATGAACGTAAGCCTACCCCTCATGCTTCCACAAGAACCGATTTTGCGCCATTCGCATTTACCGGCTTCCTGATCTTTACACTTTACAACAGATCCTTTGTCCTTCTATGGGGTTGTCCTACGCTGTACTTTCCAATCCTTGGTCGCCACTCTAAAATCTTTATGACCTAACGGATTGCATTATTAAAATAGATATGTCGATGGATTTATCGTCTAAATCTAATGTTAAACTAATATTAAAAATATACTAACCTGATCTTGTGGCTCAATAGCAAACTTCTGTTCCTTTAATGCACTCACAACACTAACCAACACACAAAACACTAGATATTTCTTCACAATATCTATCACTATCCTTAACAACAGGAACAAAGCATTAGTATTTCTACTTGTAACTCTCGTTCTATTCCACAGCCTAACTATTCTGTTTATAACATTTAAATTAGTTGTGTTCCTATGTTTATTTTTATCGTTTAATTCACTGTTTCTTTGCATCGTTCCAATTTCATTGTCTGTAGATGTTATCTCAATATAATCGTGTCTATCATTAAGTTTTGCATTATTATTAAATTTAAATTCGCATTTTCCTTTATCATCCATTTTATTTTATGTGGAAAGTTTGAAGCCATGTGTTTGGGTCATGAAAGGTCTCGTAGATCGAGATTTGGATCTGAAACAAAGAAATATATTTTTATAGTTTTATCAAATACCTCAAGATTATTTCAGTCACATAATGTCAACTCAGTTGAACATTATGTGACTGAAATAATTCCTTCTTAGACTGGTACAATGATCCGTTTTGGCTCCTTTGACGACTCTCTACGAACTTTACCAGATTTTCCAACTACCTTAAACTGTATGTTCTTACTGTTCACATTTCTTTTTTAATTGCATGCACAGATACATTATATACCAGATAAACCCCATAAATACCAGAAAACGGTAAGAAGAGGCATCTAAATCGGGTATCGTTTCACTAGGTAAAAAAAAGAATAGATAAAAAATTGCCACGAGTATTGTCACGAGAAATCAACAAGTCTGTGAAATTTCAGCTCAATCGAAAACCGAGAAGTGGCTCAAATTTAACTTCATCATCATCATCAGCCTGTATCTACCCACTGCTGGATATACGCCTTCCCCAATGCTTTCCACCAGATATGATCCTCCGCTTTCCGCATCCAACAGCTCCTAGCCGCTCTCTTTAGGTCATCGGACCATCTAAAAGGAGAGCGCCCAACACTTCGGCGTCCTACGCGCGGCCTCCAATCTAATACCTTCCTCCCCTAATTTTTTTAATTTAACTTGCAAAATTTATTTACAGACGCCGTGGTGAATCAAAAAACAAATTGAACCCTTCACTCGTTTGACTATCTGCCTGTGACTCTCACTTTTTTGTTCGACTGATCCTATATCTCCTCCTTAAATTTGTTGTTGTTTGCACGAGTCATCCATTATACCTATAAACAGACAGTATTAGGTTGAAAGACTAACAAACGCTACTTAAAATCTCAATCCCAAGTGAGCAAAGCCTCAAGCCATTCAAATGCCAATGTAATGAAACACAACAGTACCGAGAATACATTATACATTATTAAGAAGGATAAATAAATCAGAGTGGAGTATTGCAAAAGACGGCAACTCATACGGTGCCGTTTTATAGTTCTCGGAAGGAAGCGGAACACATATCACTCAGGACTTACTATTGGAACTCGATTGTGATTCGAACGAACCTTTAACTGAATTTGATAGCAAATAATGTTGTAATTATTCAAAAGTCTAAAAAGCTACAGCAGTTGTACAGGTGTCCATATTTACTGATTATTATTTTCTTTTGATTTTTTTTTATATATGAGAGGGGGGCAAGCGAGCATGTGGGTCACCTGATGGAAAGCAATCACAACCGCCCATAGAAATCAGCAACACCAAGGGGTCACTTATCCGTTGCCAGCCTTTTTAGGGAAATATTGACTCTGTTCTTGAAGGCCCCCATGTCATATTTATTTGGGAATACCGCTAAAGGAAGTTGATTTCACAACTTCACAGTTCGTGGTAGAAAATGTATTAAAAAGCGTACTGTAGTAGATCGCCAAATATCGAGATGATGTGGATGGAATTTTAATTTATGGCGAGTTGTACGATAGTGGAACTCAGCGGCAGGTATCAAATGAAATAGCTCATCCGAGCACTCCCCGTGGTATAATTTATATAGAACGCAAAGAGATGCAACATCTCTGCGTGTAGAGAGAGACTCCAGCCGATCAGAAATCATTGGGTCACCGACGATTCGAACAGCTCTTCGTCGTATGCGGTCAAATGGAGCAAGTAAGTACTGAGGCCAACCCACAGATGTGAACAGTATTTCATATAAAAAAAATATTTGATTTGAAACAGAACTGTCTCCAAAGGTACGATACATAACATTCACGCAAACCATCCCATTCTGCAGACTTATTGTGTCATACGCGATGCTATCCAGTAGGCTCCCAGCCTACTGGATAGCATTTGAAACAGAACTGTCTCCAAAGGTACGATACATAACATTCACGCAAACCATCCCATTCTGCAGACTTATTGTGTCATACGCGATGCTATCCAGTAGGCCCCCGGCCTACTGGATAGCATCGTGTCAGAGCTAGCGCGTAACACTTGGATCCGGATGAAACAGTGGTCCGATGAGCCAAGTTTAATTTTTGCTTTTGCACTAATCAGAGCGGCGTTTTTGTAAAAAAAAAATAAGGACACTACTATTATTGTTTCCATTAAAGTGAAATAATTCAATTATAATTTAATAATGGAAAAATTGATAGAATTATTCCTATATGCATTTTATTAAGAAATGCATACAAAGTAAGAAGGCGGATAATCGGTGCTTTTTGCCGACAAATCCCCGACTACAAAAGTGGCCGGATAGTTGTCTTTACCGATTAGTCGCCGACGAGTTGAAACATCTCTAGTATTAGTCGACATATTCATGACTTTGGCACAATCTCAAGTACAGTAAGTTTTAATAAATAGATCTCGAACGTTTATCACAACTCTTAGCAAATAGTAGGAACTCCATCGCACGTACTAAGCAACGGCTAACCCCATCCCACTCGCTCGCTTTAACTAAACACAAGAGAGAAAAGGATAAAAAAGAGTGTCGCAAACCCAATCTGCAGTCCCTATTGCAGCTTTCTTCTCTCAAAGGAACCTTTAAATTTATTTTATTGTGTAACATTTTTAAACATAGAGGCTTTCGTTTGAGGATTTACTCCAAGGAAATCCTTAAGACGTTAGATTGGCCTGTCAAAGATATTGGAAACGGTATTTTTCGTAAGAAAATTCTATTCAGTACATTCATAGTCGCATTGCTTATGTAAGTACTTAAACGCAAAGATGTTTTAATACTAACGATATGCCACAAACGTCAAAAACGTACAGCATTTTGGGGTGTAAGTGGTTCATCAACATCTTTGAACCTAAGCCAACTTCACCTGCACGCGGTGCACCCTGCTGACTGACAAACGAAGCTCTGGCGAAAAGAGAGGTAGGGAGCGTAATTTTAAGCTGGGGGGTAAATGACTGGGGAATTTACCTCCTCTTTGGGTTCATCTCCACCTCACAGAATACCGCAGTCAAATAACAATTCCCTTGAGGGTTGTTGTGTTCCTGCTATTAAGTGAGGTTAACAGAAAGGAAGAAGTTGCTGCATCGGCGGCACTCGAGCGATATTTCATGTAGCGAGCGTTAAAATGGCTACGGTAACCGCTTCACATCAGGCGGGTCGTATACTGCCATCCGACCCGTATAAAAAAATAATAATAAGAGGCTTCCAAAGCCAGCGTAAGTTTCTTCTATGGAGAATTCATACCTTCATTCAAGAAATGAAACTTTATAATTGGATCCGAATATAAAAATAGCTGAAATTGATTCTCAGAACCTGTAACTGGGAGGAAACTTTATTTACAGACGTATTAACTTTTGAAGTGAAAACTTCTTTAGCGGCGTTGTGCACTTTTTGGGACGGGTAAAACATGTTAAACTCGCGTCAGGACACGTCGCCTAATCGAAAATTCGTACGACGGAGCGACGCGGACCGTCGCGGCGTAGGCGAGGAAGTAAATATCCCCCTCTCTTTCTACCGCGCGGCGAAAATCGCCTGCTCCTGCTGTTTATTTTTAATATAATATAAATTGTCATGTTTGTGTACGATAGCGCAATAAATGAATATTGTATTTTACTACATAAATGATAGTACTTTTATACTGATTAATAAAGTAATTCGTGCGAAATTATTCCCTAACCAATCCAAAATATTCAATGCAACGTTAATGTTCAAGTTTTCACTTCTGCCGGAGTGCTACCCGTTTTTTTTTATACTATGTCGGGTAACATACAATATTACGCACCTCCTGATGTGAACGCTAGCCATATTAACGCTCGCAAGATAAAATATCGCTCGTGTGCTGCCACCACCGCTATCAACGGGCCAACTCCTGATGACCTCACTCACTCGTAGGAACAGAACAACTTTCAAGAGAATTGTTAAATATACTACCTAGCTAGCTAGCTAAACATAATTACCAATATATATTTTTTTATACATCGTCGGGTGGCAGACAAGCGTACGGCCCGCCTGATGTGAAGCGGTTACCGTAGCCATATTAACGCTCGCAACATAAAACATCGCTCGCGCGCCGCCACCCCCGCTGCCAACGCAGCATCACCTTCCTTTCTGGTGACCTCACTAACTGGCAGGAACACAACAACAATAATCAAGAAAATTGTTATTTGGCTGCGGTATATAAGCTGGAGTTTTATTTTTCCATTCAAAAAAATCCATTGGAAATCAGCTTCAGCTCGTCGTCGTCAACCCTTATTCATCCCACTGCTGGGATATGGGTCTCCCCTCATTCGAAGGAGTTTAGAGCGTACTCCACCGCGCTGCTCAATTGCGGGAGGTCAGTGTTTTCAAGCCGCCTAAAGGCCTCTGACTTAACTTAACGACTGTCATCTAATGACAACACCCGGGACAGACGGCTTTACGTGCCCTCCGAAGCACGGAGGAGCTCGAGTAAATAAACCCAACCATGGACAAGCTACGGTCGGCGTTGCTCAACTTGCGTATTCGTGTAGACTGACTCACGCAACGATGCCAGCTTCAGCTCAGGCAGTAATTATTAAATTATATGTTGTCTACGTACTCAAAGAAAACTAGATTACTTACTGGATTATCGTCAGTAGTTAACCCAAACTCGTTATCTGGTAAATCTTTGATTAAATGAAACTCTTAGTTATTAAAACATCGATGAGAAGATGGTTAAACGGGACGTAATTGTTAGTCTAACCCGTTGTTTCCTAAGGCTTTAATTTAAACCGCCGCGGAATGGAATGGAAGCGACTTTCTGCAATGAAATTGTTCATATACTACGTCGTGTGGCAGACAAGCATACGGCCCGCCTGATGTGAAGCGGTTACCGTAGCCATATTAACGCTCGCAACATAAAATATCGCTCGCGCGCCGCCACCCCCGCTGCTATCGCAGCATCTCCTTCCTTTCTGCATAATGAACTTTATGCCAATTGTATAACTTATAAACTTTAACACGAGTCAAAAAAAAAGTCGCGCGTCTTCCGGGGAATCCTGGCGCTTTCTCGAAAATTCCCCTAGCTACTTCATCATCATCATCATCATCAGGTGAATTTTAATCTCCACTACACGAGCACGACCCTCTCTCGTCCGTCCTAGACGGAAGGAGGATTTGGCCTACACTCACGCTGGCCAGCAGGTTGAGGAGGCCTGATCGATGTATAATAATGTATTTCCCTTAGTCGCCTTGTACGACATTCACGGGAAGAGACGCAGTGATTCTATTCTATTGACGAGCTGGGTGGCGTAGCGGTCAATGACGCGACTTCGATACCAACGCTCGTGGGTTCGATTCCCACATAGGGCAAACATTTGTGTGCATGAACATGTCCGTTTGTCTTAGTCTGGGTGTTTTCTATGTATCATAAGTATGTATTTACAAAAAAAAAATGTATTTACGTATGTTTATCAGATGTCTAATACCCATAGCACAAGCTTCGCTTACTTTGGGGCTAGATGGCGCTGTGTAATTTGTCTGACAATATTTATTTATTTATTTCTTCTAGTCTATCGGAAATCACACGGCCAAGCTAGCTACTTATATTATACATAATATTATGTATATATATTACTATACTATATTGAATTAATAGAGAAGCTCGTTACCATCGTTGCGCGTGTCAGTCTAATCAACGTCAAGTTAGACAACGTCGATCGTGGCCTGTCAATAGATGGGTTTATATTATCTCGAGCTCCTCCGTTCTTCGGAGGGCACGTTAAGGCGTCGGTCCCAGCTGTTGTCATTAGATTACAGTCGTTAAACTAAGTCAGATGCCTTTGGGCGACTTGTAAACACTGGCCTCCAACCTTTTGAGCAGTTGAATTTGATTAATTACACCATTTAACACACTCAAGAGCAACTGGATTGATTTTTATGATCTTTGACTTAGATTATCAATTGGTCTCCGCTCCGCTTCAACTAGATGCCGCGGCGCACTTGTAAAATGCGGCCACAAATACTACGCCGAACTCGGCGTACCCGAGCCTGTTGCAATACAATTCTTCACGCACACTAGCATCTCTGCACATCAGTTTCAATACAATTCTTCACGCACACTACAATATTGAGTTGCCGCATTCATGGAGCTGTTGTTTTTAGATAGTGCGGAATCTAGTCGAAGCGGAGCGGCGACCAATTGTTAATCTATGATCTTTGACTTGTTGGAGTTTTTATCCAGCTCAAACATCCAGATACCTACTGATGTGAAAGAGCAGTGTTAACATCAGTATCGGAATTATTATGGGGTGTAAGAGGTTTATCAACATCTTTGAACCAAAGCCAACTTCACCTGCACGTGGTGCACCCTGCTGATTGACAAACGAAGCTCTGGCGAAAAGAGAGGTTGGGAGCGTAATTGTACTGTATTGTACCCGACTGGGGAATGTACCTCCACCTCACAGAATACCGCAGCCAAATAACAATTCCCTTGAGTGTTGTTGTGTTCCTGCGAGTGAGTGAGGTCACCAGAAAAGAAGGAGATGCTGCGTTGGCAACGGGGGTGGCGGCGCGCAAGTGATATATTATGTTGCGAGCGTTAATACGGTTACGGTAACCGCTTCACATAAGGCGGGCCGTATGCTTGTCTGCCACCCGACGTAGTATCACTACATAGTATAAAACAAAGTCGCTTTCTCTGTCCCTATGTCCCCATGTATGCTTAAAGCTTTGAAACTACGCAACGGATTATGATGCGGTTTTTTTTAATAGATAGAGTGATTCAACTGGAAAGTTTATATGCATAACATAGTAGAAAAACACTGATAATTTAGAGGTTTCTAATGTGATGTCGTAAATAAACACATTTTTTTGCTCTTTCATTGCAAACGCTGGCTGAACCCAACGAGATAGATCAAAATAATGTAGTACAGTATTGTTCACCTTAAAATGGTCTACAAAAAAGTTCGCGATGGTATATGTCTATCTCTTAGTGGTAACACACAATAACCGTTATTTTATCCTTTGCTTTTTACAAGAAATAATGCCTTATTTACGAAGCGATTTTAAGCAATACAGAATTAATCCTTATCCAATTAAGTACCTTAAATACATTGCGCATTTAATATAGATCAATATGGCCCTTCACAGCATGTAATTTAAATGAATAGTTTAGAAGATATTACACATTTAAAATGCAGGGACATAACGGCTGTGGCGGTACCGGCCGCGGAGCCGGCGGCGTGTGCTTATAACTGGGGAAGGACTGGATAGGACAAAGCGCAAAGACCTTCTGTAGTACATTTAGTATCAGCATTGCACCCGTGCGAAGCCGGGGCGGGTCGCTAGTAAAAAATAAAGTTAAAAAAAAACACCAGCCTTTGCCAACCCACAGTTGAGCAGCGTGGTGAAGTATGCTCAAAACCACTTCAATTGAGGGGAGACCCGTATCCCAGCAGTGGGTTAAGTAAGGGTTGCCGACGATATAAACTCCTACGGTATATGAGTATTGCCAAGAGGATCTGGGATCCCACCGCCGAAGTTGCAGCCGATTGCCATCGAATTTTTTCATTGCGAAAATCTAACTTTAACTTAGATTGGTGGTAATTAGTAGTAGTAGTAGTAGTGTTTAGCTTACAGGGAGAAAGCAAAGCGCTCTACCGACTAAGCTGAAGATGTTTGTCATTAAATTAAACCACAGTATATATATTTTTTTTTTAGGGCCACCACACATTCCCATCACTGTATCTCCAGTGTAGCAAGGATTAACAACCTTCATTGTTCATTGCAGTCCCAGGGGTAAAACTACGGCTGCCTTGGAACTCACAGCGAATTTAATCAGAAGAAATTAGTAGAAGTAGGAAGCTTTTGGAATTTGACTTCCCCTCTTAGCAATTTGAGAGTGCAATATGGCAAATAAGGCATTAAAAGTCTAAAGAGATGGATAGTCAAGTGAAGCTCAACTGCCGTGCACCAAGGATTTTAAGTTTCTAACACTATTGGGGACCTAAAACATTGAGTTGTTATCTAACACATCGACTCCATTAATATGAATTGCAAAATTGTCTGAACGCTTGGTAACTCTCCCTTGTTGCTACAAAACCACAGTATAAGTAATAGTATGGTTAAACCTAAGATTTATTATCTATCGATCAAACAATCCGATTGTAATCAGCTTCAGCTTCGGCGGTAGGGCTCCTGATCCTTTGAAAAACAATCATAACTAATCTCTAATACGAAATTTACAGCCGCCCGCATTCAACTTAATCCTTCACCGAAAAGAGATTGCACTATAAAGTTTTCGCATGAGAATTTCTTAGAAGCTAAGTAGGCAACTTGGCTTAACAGATAAGAAATTCAAAGCCTTTTCAAAGATCTTGGAAATGGTACTACAGAGCCAGTAAGACTACTCAAAGTTCTGGGCACCACTCAAAAAGATAATACACGTAATATATAAAGAGCTGCACTGCCTTAGTTTACATGCGAGACACATGGGCTTTGAGCAATTCCAACTTATTGATAAGTTGGAATTTCTCAAAGCTACTGCTGAGCTCTATTGATACGGTATTCTCATGTGTCGATGTACTATTGAGATGCAGCATTCCAGAATAGGGAAAATAGGATAGATTCTATTATGTTTTAATTAATATAATCTACATTTTGATGTAATGTAAATACATCAAAACATAGAAGCAATATGTACAGAATTATTCTAAGTATACAGAGATCAATTGAACTTTTTATTTTATCATATTATAGAATCTTTTTTTTTGAAACAATAAATAAGTATATCAAAATGTAGATTCTAATAATTAAACTAAAAAAGTTCTATTCATAAAATGTGATAAGATAAAACTTTATTTACAAAGACACATACATTAAAGAAGTGGATTACATTTGATGTTAAATTTTGCGAAGTAGCATTATTATCAGAATTAATTTAATAAACAAGAAAAAAAAGAGGTGCTAGATAACTTTTTATGGTAAGACAAAAATGGTAGATTCCCTTTCTCGTGAATCATCATCGTCATCGTCGCATACATAATACATTACGCAGAGTTGTCCAAACCATATACAAAACCGGGCCATTACAAATCACTAAATAGATTAGCGGGCCGCAGAAACGAATAACTACCTTGACATTTTTACTACTTAATTTGAAAGTTTAAGCTAAGTTACAGAACTATAACTTTTCTAGAAATATATAATTTTCATTCAATCAGATTCGTTGTACAAAAACTGTAGCGATAAATGAAAAACACGTCACGGGCCGCACGAATATAATCATGCGGCCGCCGTGCCTTGGACAGCCCTGAGATTACATTATGGCACTGAGCACAAGCGTCATCACGACTTGTACGCATCGCAATTGCAACATGGACGTTTCATAAAAAAAAACGAATATACTTTAGACCACACGACTGAAGTAAAGCTTCTTTAGCTCTACCACAGGTTCTACTAACTTATATCTCCCTCTCAACTTCCGTTCGCCGTTTCCGTAATGCTCTCGTCCCGCATTCACCAGCTTACTCCCCAAATCAACCGTGCGGAAAGAAGTTTTCATCATCATCATCATCATCATCAGGTCATTTTTGTCTCCACTACAGGAGCACGACCCTTTCTCGTCCGTCCCAGACAGAAGGAGGATTTGGCCCACACTCCCCAAGCAGGCCAGACGGGTTGGGGAGGCCTGATCGATATTTTATAATGTATTTCCCTTAGTCGCCTTGTACGACATCCACGGGAAGAGACGGAGTGATTCTATTCTAGTCTGCCGGAAACCACACGGCCAGGATCTTTCCTGAAGAAGAAGTTTTACTTCAGTGAAATAAAACGTCCAAGTTGCGATTAAATTCGATGCACGATAGAGCCGTGTGTCACGCCTATTACAAACTTCATCCCTGTATAATCCCGTACCGACTATTCCGTCGGCAAATTCTTCGGATAGTTTTAGTTAATTTCATTGTTCGTACGTAGGAAAAGCTCAATTAAATAATACGAGTACAGTTATTTGCTTTTGTTATGCGGCTAATTTGGGTATAAAAAAAAATACTCTAAATGTGTGTAGGTATGTGAGTTTGTATTTCTGCATATAAAATTAGTAAACTACTCGTAGTATAAATTTACGTTTCAATATAATTGTTTTTCAGTATATCTCATATAGTGCCATGACGAGCTCGGTGGCGTAGCAGTCAATGACGCGGCTTCGACACCAACGTTCGTGGGTTCGATTCCCACATAGGACAAACATTTGTGTGCATGAACATGTTTGTTTGTCTTAGTCTGGGTGTTTTCTGTGTATCATAAGTATGTAGTTACAAAAAAAAATGTATTTACGTATGTTTATCAGTTGTTTAGTACCCATAACACAAGATTCGCTTACTTTGGGGCTAGATGGCGCTGTGTAATTTGTCTGACAATATTTATTTATTTAAATGGTGTTAAGTTACAGGTAGCAAATTCTAATCTTAGGTTAAATTCGATGGTACTATGTCATTTATCTTATTCTACACTATTAAATGAGAAACGAAGAGCTCGTTGGCACCGTTGCGCGTATCAGTCTAATCAAACACGCAAGTTAAGCAACGTCGACCGCAGCCTGTCTATAGATGGGTTTATTTATCTCCAGCTCCTCCGTGCTTCGGAACGTACGTTAAGCCGTCGGTCTCGGCTGTGGTCATTAGATAACAATCGTTAAGCCAAGTCAGAGGCCTTAGGGCGACTTGAACACTAGCCTCCGCCAACCCGCAGTTGAGCAGCGTCATGGAATATGCTCTAAACCCCATCAATTGAGGGGACACGCGTGTCCCAACAGTGGGGTGATTGCGTTACGTTTGCAGGATCTCATGTAGGAAAGAATGAAGGAAGGAAGGAGAAAATGCACGCGCCAGCAAATCGTTCCACTTTTTAATGGTACAAAAGTATCACTATATAGAATGAACATGTCTGTCATACATTTTAATTAACCAACCGCTTTTCCTAGATCATTTCAACATTGTAAACTAAAAGCAGGCTGAGAAAATCGGCACAATCGCCGTTTCCCAAGCTCGGGTTTATCTATTAATTTCCTTAGAGACCAGAAATACCCGTTTCTAGTTTAATGAGTCGACCGCCACTCCCTAAGTAATTCTAGGTAATACTGGATCGGGTATGTGCCTAGTAGTTCTAAGTTAACGCGTCCGTTGAGGCATTAGAATTAAAATGCAAATGAGACATGCAGTTCTATAAAATTTATTGGTATAGATAATAAGATATTATTAACGATAAAATTCGACTGAAAATTCTTATAATATTTTGTTCTCATTTTTTTTTGTCGACGCCATATTGACATATTTAATTGTCACAATTTAAATAAATAAATATTACACACGGCTCGATTCTCAAACTAGCCAAAGCTTGTACTATGAGTACTAGATAAGACATATAATTCTTAAAAATATATATTTTTGGTAAATACATACATACTTACATAGAAAACATCCAGACCAAGACAAACAGACATGTTCATGCACACAAATATTTGTCTTGTGCGGAGATCGAACCCGCAACTCCGAGGTGCGGGTTGATTTCAAAAGTAGCCATTGGTAACCATTCAACCACCGAGTTCGTAAAAATAAGATCGTAATAAAAGATGGCAGTGCGTAATTTGTCCTGCCCCCTTACCACCATCTCTTATTGCGATTCAATAACTGAATAGAATGCTTATTCATACCAATGAATAAGCGACTCTATTTCAAATGGAATAAAGTCGCTTATTCATTGGTATGAATAAGCAATCTATTCAATTATTGAATCGCAATAAGAGATGGTGGTAAGGGTGCAGGAATATTATTTTTTTTGTTGTGCTACGACTCGAGAGTTGAGCGGAAAGTTCTAATATTTGTTATATTATCTCTATCTATTTCAAATGGAATAAAGTCGCTTATTCATTGGTATGAATAAGCAATCTATTCAGTTATTGAACCGCATTATGAGATGGTGGTAAGGGGGCAGGAATATATTTTTTTTTGTTGTGCTACGACTCGAGAGTTGAGCGGAAAGTTCTAATATTGGTTATATTATCTCTTTATATTGCAATTGATTTTCATAACCTATTAAAATTTCAACATCATTGTCCACTTAGTAACCCAAATGTAGTTCCCCCAACTTTAAATCTATTGGCTATATTCAAAGATAACACACAAACGTTCCTCTTAAAATAGGTCGATGCAATGAGCCGCATCTGTTAATTCAAGCTTTTATTGGTTTTCTAAACTATTTATGTAATAGTAGCCTTATTGCATAAAACAAAGGGTTCTAAATCGAATGGAGCATTCAGTTATTTCCGATACAGTCGGTCAATTGATTTAAATCTATTCTATTAAGCGAATGCAGTTGGCTTTTTTAACTAGTTTAAAGCGAAACTATTTGGAATTTACTTTTAAATTGCTATATTTTTTTCTTTTTTGTTACATTTTCTAGATGGTGTTAACGTACAGATGTTAAGCGAAATGATTGTTAAGAACTGAGCGAGTTGAAATATTAGATAGGCGACATAAATTACGTTTTAATTTATTTTTTTAGATACCCTATGATTAGCTAGCCAGTCGAGATATTATGAGTAAAATAAAGGATATGATAAGTTTTTTTATACCGTCTCTGGTGGCTGACAAACATACGACCCGTTTGATGCAAGCGGCTACCGTAGCCATATTAACACTCGCAATATGAAATATCGCTTGCGCGCCGCCACCTCCACTGCCAATGCAGCAACTCTTTCCTGTCTGGCGACTTCCCTCAACTTCCAGGAATACAACTACTCTCAAGGGAATTGTTACTTGGCTGTGGTATTCTGTGAGGTACTTCCACAGTCAAGCAGCTTACAAATACGCTATACCATATTGGCCGTGTAGTTTCCGGCAGATTAGAATAGAATCATCATCGATCAGGCCTCCCCAACCCTGGCCCGCGTGGGGAGTGTAGGCCAAATCCTCCTTCTGTCTAGGACGGACGAGAAAGGGTCGTGCTCCTGTAGTGGAGACTAAAATGACCTGATGATGATGATGATATCTCTCTTTCGCCAGAGCCTTTTTGCTAGTTGGCAAGGTGCATAACGTACAACACAAAAAAGTTTGTCATTTTTACATCTTGGCAGACTTTTAAGTAAACGAATGCCATGGACCATGTCGCAGCCAATTCGTAGAACCAGCCGCATTACATAACGACTAACTGTTTTATAAAACGGCCAAGTCATTATTTCAAACCGCCCATTTATCATATTAGTGAATTGTCACCAGATATGCGGCCAGTTATCTGGTTACAATTCACCAAGTTTGTGCAACCTCGCATTTCTAATTAATCACAAGACAAACTTAACCAAAAGATTATTTAAAGACAATCCGCCTTAAGTTAGCCGTTATGTAATGCGGCGGGTTCTACGAATTGGCTGCGACAGACCAAAAGTATAGTTGATCGAAGGTTTCACGTTAAAAATGCCCTGAAAGTTGATGAATGAATCCACTTCTTTCCAAAAGTCACAATTTATAATAGGCATGCAAACTATGGCATGCAAAGTTTTATTATTTTCCCATTTTCAAACCTTATTTTTAGCAAAACTGTATTTTTGTTCACCATTTTTCTCCCTAATTGCATTATTCCAACTTGCTCTCGAAATATTCGCCTTATGCCTACAAAATTAGGTTCAAAATTATATTGCTCAACCAATGTAACTTCCAGCACTGAAATTTCGACTTTACTTTTGTTGAGTAGAACTTAAATTCGCTTATTTATGGTATTGGTGTGTTCCTTTTGCATCCTTTGGAAGCGATCCAACTATTCTCATGCAATAATTCTATCAGTGTCCGAATTAGAGATTATCTTTTTTTAATCATTTCACTTGCTTGATTCGATTATTTTCAAGTACAAATTAGTTGAACTTAAATTTAGACGTGTACCATCTAAGCAATTAGAAGGGGCGTGGAATGTTTAAAATACTGAAATGCGGTTGAATGCTATAAATAGTTTTTTACAATAAATAAATAAAATATTGTCAGACAAATTACACAGCGCCATCTAGCCCCAAAGTAAGCGAAGCTTGTGTTATGGGTACTAGACAACTGATAAACATACGTAAATACATTTTTTTTTGTAAATACATACTTATGATACATAGAAAACACCCAGACCAAGACAAACAGACATGTTCATGCACACAAATGTTTGTCCTGTGTGGGAATCGAACCTACGAGCGTTGGTGTCGAAACCGCGTTATTGACCGCTACGCCACCGTGCTCGTCAAAACGTAACGTAAAGTAGTTTTTTTTACAATATTTTGTGTTTTATTCAGAGGATATATTCTGCAATTGTGGCGCCCCTTTTAAAAAATCTTATCTTAGTACTTAGGATCGGCATCAACCCGTAATCATGTTGGGATAATGTTGTTGTTGGGATCTCCCCTTAATCGAGGGGGTTTAGAGCGTACTCCACCACACTACTCAACTGCGGTTTAGCGGAACCCTGTATTAATATTCTATAAAGCATCTGCCTCACTTATGCGATGGCTACGTTATCGGCTAAGTAAACCAAACAGTTTATATTGAAATATATGGCTGCTAACTTGCGACTGCGGCACTTGGCGACGACGACGGTGTGGATACATAGCCAATTTGGGCTTATCAATAAATAAATAAATATTTCTGGACAATTTACACAGCGCCATCTAGTCCCAAATTATGCGCAAAGCTTGTGTTATGGGTACTAGACAACAGATAAATGTACTTAAATACATTTTTTTTGTAAATACATACTTATAACACATAGAAAACAGACAGACCAAGGCAAACAGACATGTTCATGCACACAAATGTTTGTCTTGTGCAGGAATCGAACCCGCGACCTCGGAGTCAAAGTGGCCATTGCTAACCATTCGACCACCGAGCTCGTCAATATGAACGTTGGATATCTTCATAACGTCCCGGTGAACTAGAGTTAGACTGACTTGCAATGCCGTGGAGCTCCTCCATCCACCTATAATTATAGTTATATATTCTTAGCCTTAAATTTACATCAGACACCATTGACAAAAATGGCAACCATTTCCTATGAGCGACGCAAACGCGGCACGAGGCTTAGCACATTTTAATTAATAATTCCTTTTTTTCTTTCTGTGGTTCGTCCTGTTGAATGGACATCAAATAATTTTTAATTAAAAAAGTTATTTTTCCGTGTCCTCAGTACGCTTCGTGTTCTCGTAAAAATTTTGAGTGATTATTTTACGTTAATTTGGACGTTTGATGTTTAAGTAAGCAAACTGTGATGAACTTTAAAAAAAAATTCAATTTATACATTCTGAACGTCTGTGTTAAATATACAGTGAAATGTATTAATTATTTTAAGCTAAAACACACCACGGCCACTACATACAGATGTAGTGTCGGTTACTACTACATAAACAAAGGCGTCTGTGCAGAGCGTGAATGAGCGTGTGGGCGTGCGGCGCGGCGTCATACAAAGTTTCAGACTCGTCTCAGAGGGGAGGTGAGGTCGACACGAGAGAGCCGCAGGGAGTAGCCATACTGTACATAGTACTATTATTGATACTGTGCTAAAACCACAAAAAAATATATACGTATTCGCACGACGCGACGCATTACAAGAAATTACTAATACATTCAAATAGGTATTTTTCTTGTCTTTTTCTATAAATAACAGCAGTGTAACACTCTCTTTGTGATCAAGTTTAAAAAATAAGTACAATATGTTCGAAATCATCAAAGGAATGGTAGGTAGCCTAACTCATGACAGTGAGACAATTATTTCGTACGAATTTGTATCGCAGCTATTCGCGTAGCTTGAAGCGAATACGCAACGCAGAAAATCGTTCGAATTCGCATCAAGCTAATTCACAGTTTTGTTTGTTTACTCAAGTATAGTGTATTTCTAACCAATCACCTATTTTTTTTTAATGTTTATCGTTATAAAAAGCAAAGACTATCAATATCAAAACATTACAACAACCAGATTCATAGAAATGGATCCAAGAAAATAGAGGTAATAATAGTGTTTATTTATTTATTTATTTATTTAAACACTTTATTGACCACAATAAGATGAATGGTACAAAAGGCGGACTTAATTCTAAAAGCATTATCTACCAGTCAACCTTCGGGAAGTGCAGACATCCACGAATGCGGTTTAAAAATATATTAACAAGAAACATAAAAAGTGACTAATATACTATAATAACTATACTTAAGCATACACATATTACATTCATAAATAAGTGTTCATAATCTAATCTTTTGCTATCTTTTTTTATTCAGTAGTTAGTAAGCATCTTTGTCTTAAATTTAAACCTTGTAGAAAACTCATAAGCTATGAACCACAGAAAGAAAAAAAAGGAATTCTGATTTGTTTTACGTGTCGAGTGCGTAGTAACCCAGTAACGCACTCGACACGAACAACAAAACAATAGATGAATATTATTTTCCTGTGGTATTCGTCAAGCTATTTATAGGTATATTTTCTAGTTCGACTGAGTGAGAAATGTCAACCTGTGTTATATCAGGCTTGCCATTCTAAGGATATGAACTGCGTAGGCGGATCAAACAAAATGTGAATTCGAAGTGATTTCAATACGGTGACATGACCTTTCAAATTTTTTGTCCTTTGGTGGTTTTGTCCTACCAGCACGCGAGTTTCCCCACGCTACTTGTGGTTGATTGTCTTGTGTAAAAGAACACCAATTTAAGCGACAAATCTCAAGCAAGCAACAAAAATAGTACAATTTAACAATATGTATAAGAATATACGATTATTAAATCGAACAATGACCCAGTAGAAGACATAAATGAAACTAAATTTTAGGTGTTATATTGGATAGTAATTGTAACTGGAACATGCATCTAAATAATATCTGCACAAGATTAAATAAATTTATCTTTGGCCTTAAATCAATACGCAAGACAAAATGTCAAAACACAGAATAAATTGTTATTGTTCATCCAGTCAGTAAATAAATCAATTGTTAATTTATATGTGTTATCATAGTTTGTAGATTTCTTATCGTCAGGTATAGGTCGCTTCACGTAAAAAGAACGCTGGCGGTCATGCTGCGCATTAGGCGATCTATCGGTTTATTTGGTGGTATGAAGTGAGATGTACGTAGCAATAACTAATATACGAAGCCGCTATAGAAAGGTTTATTCAATAATAACAAAATAGACCTAGTACTTATGTTCGCGTGTGCTTTCGTCCAGCGTTCTTTTTACATGACGCGACCTATACTGTGGCTGATACGTCGTCTGCGAAAAGTATACATAGAGAATAATTAGGAACATTAGGTATGTCATTAACACATAATAAAAATTAAAGTGGTCCCAGCACGGTTCCTTGTGGGACACCGTAGTTATTTAAATTTTGTGTGGACTTGTATATATACAACTTATTTTTATCAACTCTTGCTATTTCTACATATTGCCAACGGTTTTTATTAAGATAGCTATTTATATGGATAAATAAACGATACGGAATCAGACACAAATCATGGGAATGGTCCCATGCTTTGTGTCTGATTCCATATCATTCGCATTTGTTATAATATTATAATTATGAAATTGAAGGCGTTAGTCATGTCGAAAAAATATCTGAAACTCTGTTTCTTTGTCAATTTTTCCACAATATGCTTAACAAGCTTAAATGCAGCCAGTACAGTAGATTTATTTTGTTAAAAGCCGTTTTATTACAAATTTAAAAAAAACTGTTTTATTAATACCGTATATAATTTCATAAATAATCGTGAACCTTGACTTATTTTAAAAAATAACTACTTGCAACCGGTAAACAACAAAAGTACATACCGTATATGAACAGCAATGTATAGTAGACCTAAAGAGGTTGGTCCAAGTAATAATTAATTGGCGGGAAATTGCTATATGCTAATACATGAGAGGAAAATACATTTTAATACTATACGTACTTAGCATACGAAGATTAAAACATCTACTTAATTTTGGAACTTATTGCGAAACTAGAAAGAGAGAGGAGACACGATTGGTACAAAGTTCAAACATTATAATTATTGACTTTGTCTTTAACTCAGAATAAAATACGTAATTAAATTAATAAGATATTAAATTTTACACACTTTGTAGTGTAATAAAAAAAACATTTACTTATTTTACTGAAAGAGATAATGTGATGTACTGGGTACTGCCATTACACTTCTTTTTGGCATTGCACACATTGGCTTTGTTCTGAGTTAGGCTATATTGGCTCTAATTTTATATTCTACAGTTTTTTAAGCTATTGCATAGCTTCTATCGCGGGCCTTGAGCGCGGGGACCGAATCCAGAAAGGGCAAGGAGGTGTGGCTTGAAGGCCGTGCATCGTCTAACGTCGTTTCAGTTCGGCAGTCTTCGACACGGCGTTGTGTGCGTGCGATTAGACGTATTGTACGACTCTACGAAACTCGTTTTATTTATTTAATAATAGAAAAATTTGTTTTCTTATCGGTCACCACGCTCAAAAAGTGTAACTTGAATTAATATCAAAGAAAAAGCAATACTGCATGAATAAAATAAATAAATAAAATTATAATTGCATAAGTTGATACAAAATGCTATGCAATAGCTTTACCGCGGCAGTCCCCGAGTGCCACACGTCTTTTTTTTTTCCTATACTTCGCCAAGTGCCAAACAAGTCTACGGCCGACCTGATGGAAAGCGATTACCTCAGCCATATAGACGTTTTCAATACAAGGAGTAATACTTGCGTACTCCCGCTGCTAATACAATATCTCCTTACATTTAGTTGCCTAACTCAAGCGCAGGAACAAAACTATCCTCATAGGTAAAAAAGATGGACCCTAAAGACGCTCTTATTTACAATTTCAAATATTCCCGGAATCAAAAAAAAATCTCATTCTGTCAACACACATGGGTTATTTTCAATATAACCGCATCATCATCATCAGGTCATTTTGGTCTCCACTACAGGAGCATGACCCTCTCTCGTCCGTCACAGACAGGAGGATTTGGCCTACACTCCCCACGCTGGCCAGACGGGTTGGGAAGGTCTGATCGATGTTTTATAATGTATTTCCCTTAGTCGCCTTGTACAACATCCACGGGAAGAGACGGAGTGATTCTATTCTAGTCTGCCGGAAACCACACGGTCAATATAACCGCATGCCCTTTGGAATTCATGTGTGAACTTTAGTGAAGTGAAAGTACGTCCCCAGACGGGCTCTATATGTTCTACCTCTCTTTCGTCAGAGCTTCTATCGCTAGTCGACACGTGCAAATGAGGTTGGCTTTAGCTCTGAAGATGGTGGTGAGCTCTTACACCCCAAAATATAAAAGTATGTATTTATTTTGTCACACGTTAATCTATATTTTTTTTTATACTACGTCGGATGGCAGACCAGCATACGGCCCGCCTGATGTGAAGCGGTTACCGTAACCATATTAACGCTCGCAACATTACATTCCCCAGTCGGGTAGCTTACAATTACGCTCACTACCTCTCTTTTCGCCAGAGCTTCGTTTGTCAGTCAGCAGGGTGCACCACGTGCTGGTGAAGTTGGCTTTAATTCAAAAATGTTAATAAACCACTTACACCCCAAAAAAGCTCTTCTTATTCTCAGCTATTTCAAAGGAAAAAATCTCATAACTTGTACCACACGAATCACGCAAGTGGCATTCCACAATCGCAGGTGGCACGCACCATTCTCATAGGATTTACGTTATGTCTCACAGATCTGGTCCACTGTGGGAACTGCTGCCTTTTTGTTACTTTAATTTTACTTGTGTCACTTGATTATAATTTATTTTTATATTATACTTTTCATTGCACAGTACAAAAATGTTACAAGATTTACACGTAAGGGGTATGCAAATGTTAGCTTATCTAGAATAGAAATCTCTTGCAGACCTTCAACTGAGGGATAGTATGTTAGTGGTTAGCAGTAGCCAGTATCTATGTGTTGGCCGTGTGGTTTCCGGTAGACTAGAATAGAATCACTCCGTTTCTTCCCGTGGATGTCGTACAAGGCGACTAAGGGAAATACATTATTAAACATCGATCAGGCCTCCCCAACCCGTTTGGCCAGCGTGGGGAGTGTAGGCCAAATCCTCCTTCCGTCTAGGACGGACGAGAGAGGGTCGTGCTCCTGTAGTGGTGACTAAAATGGACCAGATGATGATGATGATGATGATGTGCCTGATATTTATTTACTTAATTTTAAATAATTTTATATGAGACGATATACACTCTAGATAAGGTAACATACATATTTTTAATACGTTATTATATATAAAAATATGTACGTGTTGTGATACGGTTTGTACAATTGGGGTGTGTTCAGAGGAGTTGTTTGACATGATGCCCACGGCCTCCTTCTACAGTCGCACCGCTCGCCATCGACAGGGAAATCATCCTCACACTTTAGAACCGAAATGGTCACGTACTGTGCGGTTCCAGAGAAGTTTTCTTCGACGTACTATCAAGCTGTGGAATGAATTGCCTGTTGAGGTTTTCCCAGGAGACTACAGCATAAGGTTCTTCAAAAAGGGCGTGACGAGGTTTTTACAGGGTCGTCGGCAACGGGCATGTGATGCCTCCGGTGTTACAGGCGTCCATAGGCTGCGGTAACTGCTTTCCATCAGGCCTACCATATGCTTGTTTGCCACTTTAGTGGTATAAAAAAAAACGTACATATTTTTTTTTTTTTTACGTACATATTTGTGGTGTAAGTGGTTCATCAACATCTTTGAACCAAAGCCAACTTTACCTGCACGCGGTGCACCCTACTGACTGACAAACGAAGCTTTTTTTTTTTTTTTTTTTTATACCACTAGAGTGGCAAACAAGCTTACGGCCCGCCTGGTGGAAAGCAGCTACCGCAGCCTATGAACGCCTGTAACACCAGGGGCATCACACGCGCGTTGCCGACCCTGTAAAAACCTCTTCACGCCCTTTTTGAAGAACCCCATGCTGTAGTCTCCTGGGAAAACCTCCACAGGCAGTTCATTCCACAGCTTGACAGTACGCGGGAAGAGAAGCTCTGGCGAAAAGAGAGGCAGGGAGCGTAATTGTAAGCTACCCGACTGGGGAATGTACCTCCACCTCACAGAATTTCGCAGCCAAATAACAATTCCCTTGAGAGTTGTCGTGTTCCTGCGAGTGAGTGAGGTCACCAAAAAGGAAGAAGCTGCTGCGATGGCAGCGGGGGCGACGGCGGCGCGCGAGGTATATTTTATGTTGCGAGCGTTAATATGGCTACGGTAACCGCTTCACATCAGGCGGGCCGTATGCTTGTCTGCCACCCGACGTAGTATAAAAAAATGCTTACATACGAACGTATTTTTTTAATGAGTGTTGATTTAATAAAGAAACAAAAGTAAGACAAACAGACCTGTTTATACACATAAATGTTTGTCTTCTGTGGGGATCGAACCGGCGAACCTCTTGGTAGCAAAGTGGCTATTGCTAGTCACTGGGTTCGTCAAATGAAATCTCGCCGTGCTTTTGTTGTGTAAACCTATGCCAAATCTAGGATCCCACTAATGGTAAGCCTAAATACACATTTCGAGAAAGAGAGAAAAAATGAGAGGAGTATAGGCCGGCAATGGATTGCCCCCTTGGTGTTGCTGATCTCCATGGGCGGTGGTGTTTGCTTTCCATCAGGTGACCCACACGCTCGTTTGCCCCCCTCTCATATAAAAAAAAATTAACTCAGTTCAGATAAGCAGCAATAAAAAAAAACTGAGTACCTGCTCTATATAGATCAGTATCTAGTCAATATAAATTCTACAGGTTGATTACAAAAATCAAGACACATTAGAGTTCTCAAACAAATAAAACACAAAAAAGTAATAAATAAATACAGGTCTGCCATTGGCGGGCGGCGGCAGGTGTAACCCGCGGATATGGACCGTACGCTGCGTTCGTACTAGGAATGTGTACAGGGTGATACTATATAAGTGGCGAGAAAGAACAGTTTGCCGTTAAACAAAAAAAATTAGGAAAAATATGTCTTTCTTTTAAAAAATATAAAAAGAAAAGTTAAAAATATAGGAAAAATACGATATTATATTTTAAACTAAAAAAAGTTATTAGAAGACGTTTGTACGAAGAATGTGTAGGATCACTTGAAGAGGTGTACTAATAATACACCTCTTCAAATGAGGGGTCCCATATCCCAAAATGGGATGAATAAGCACTACAGTAAAAGACTATATGGGACGGGGGCCCACCACACATTCCCACCACTGTGTCTCCTGTGTAGCCAGGATTAACATCGGCGACCGCCAAAAAAGGCAATGAACAATGAAGTCCATTGCAGTCCCAGGGGTAAAACTATGGCTGCCTTGGAACTCACAACGAAATTAATCAGAAGAAATTAGTAGGAGTATGAAGCTTTGGAATTTGACTTCCCCTCTTAGCAATGTAAAAATGCCGTAAAAACCTAAAGAGAATCTCTTTAGGCTTTTACGGCAGTTGAGCTTCACTTGACTACCCATCTGATGGCTAGTCAAGTGAAGCTCAACTGCCGTGCACCACGGATTTTAAGTTTCTAACACTATTGGGGACCTAAAACATTGAGTTGTTACCTAACACATCGATTCCAATAATATGAATTGCAAAATCGTATGACCGCTTGGTAATTCTCTCTTGTTGCTACCAAATCTGAATAGTATACTACCCCGGATGCAACTTGCAATGAATTCAACATGTCAACAAGTAAAAGACTATAGTAAAAATATGACTATAGCATTTTTTATTTAATTTTTATAAAAAATAGGTTTGTACTAGGAATATGCGGTGCAAGCAACCATTAATACTTCGAGAAATGATAATAAAGACAAACCATAACGAATAAAAAAATTACACATTTTAAAACGTATTATTATCCGCATGACATTTCCCAGGATGCTCTCAGTGGAGTAGGATGAAAATAGTATGCTGAAAACCCTAATGAACACTAAGAACAGCAACAAAACTTCTATTCAGTTTAAGCTAACATAATGGAACTTTTTTTGAATCGCTTAATATGACAGGTTTATAAGTCGGTTCAGCTTGTTATTTGAGATGGTGGTACGAAATCTCATACAAAACGAATGAATGATATCGAGATTGCGATCCACCTATCAGCTGACTCGCTGTCAAAAAAATTGTCTGACACAGAGTCGTTTTTATCATGTGGTGGTATGAATAAGCGATTCTGTTCAGAAAAGATCTTCAAATGAGTCGCAATATGAGATGGCGGTAAGCCCCCAGCACCCCAATAGTGGCCTAAGTGCATGTTGCTGATAATGACAACATACGTCTATCTAGAAAAAAAATAAAATAAAAGTGCCATTTAAAAATGAAATAAGAAAACACCCTGTAAAACAACCTAGCACAGCCACCTATCGATAATTGATAAGGTCGTCCCTCTCGCACTCTAGTTTATTGACCTCTACAAAAAATCCTTACATGACATATCCAATATAGTTAGACCTCTACCTTCATACATTCAACTCTAAAACAGAGCGATTCTAACATTGGATGTTTGTAATACCACACCAATTAAGAGTGATCTCTAACTGTATACCGCATCTAGTGAATTATGGGTCTATGTGGTATTGCCGGATGAGTAAACCGCTTTTTCAAGTCATTGCATCTGGTAGCGTAATATAATTATTTTGTTGTTACATCTCCAACATTTTATTTAATATAATATATTTTATTTGCTGTGAAATATCGTGAATGTATATATAATATTGTATTTATTTGTTTATATTATAATGGCTATCATTTAAGCTATCGCCAATTTAATTAGTTTTGTGTTTCTTAACTAATAGGGATTGCCCGCAAAATAATAGATTTGTCACCAAACAATATAAAATCGATTCCACAATAAATCACCTAAAATCATGGAGATATAGGGTCTAGTGCCAAATAAATGTTTTTGTATGTATTATATTGTTAATAATTAAGCTTACTTGGCACCATATCATTCATCATCTAGGTTGATGGAGCTCCGCGAAGCGGAGCTCCTATTTCCGGTGACAGGACACAAGAAAACCCTAACCTAACCAAAAATCAACTCAAATCTGACCAAAACATGATTTATTACATTGACCAAGTATTGGTAAGACTCGTCAGTGAATATGACGCGAATTTGACTTCGCCCCTATAGCCATTTTTTCTTTAAAATTAAGGAGCTGATCTACTTATTTGGTGACTCATCTATTACTTTGATAATCAAACGAAATAAATGATACTAATGATTTGATAGGCTGATGATTTATATTTAGAGACAGTTTTGATTAAAATGATGACTAATATATTTCTTGGGCATAGATATTATTATTATGGTACTGCAGATTAGTGACACATCTATACTTAGGTGACAGAAAAAATTGTTCCCTATTAGAATTGAAAGTCGCTCGCTGTAAGCTGAAAAGTAAATAAAATTCGTGCTTTTTTTGTTAAATTCAGTTTAATACTTAATTAACTACGTAACCCATTAAGAATTTGTAAATAAATAAAATAAATTAATATTTCTGGATAATTTACACAGCGCCATCTAGACCAAAATTAAGCCCAAAGTTTGTGTTATGGGTACTAGACAACTGACAAATTATTAATGTACTTAAATAATTTTTTTTTTGTAAATACATACTTATAACACATAGAAAACACCCAGACCAAGACTAACAGATACGTTCATGCACACAAATGTTTGTCTTGTGCGGGAATCGAAACCGCGACCTCGGAGTCAAAGTGGCCATTGCTAACCATTCGACCACCGAGCTCGTCAATAGTAAATAGGTTATTTAACCAAAGTTTTTTTCGATTTTATACGTAAGAACGTCACAATAATAGAACCACACGTGAAAAAATTACGTGAAAAAATTAATTTGAAAATTACAATTTTGGACTTTGCCGAAAACGCTCCATACACTGTTGTATGCTACTGGATTATGACGTCACAAGCAAGTATTTTGTATACAGCAAATCAGAAATTTGTACGATAGCTATGTTAAATATTACGTTTATGTAATTAGTATTGGCCGTGTGGTTTCCGACAGACTAGAATAGAATCACTCCGTTTCTTCCCGTGGATGTCGTACAAGGCGACTAAAGGAAATACATTATCAAATATCGATCAGGTCTCCCCAACCCGTTTGGCCAGCGTGGGGAGTGTATGCCAAATCCTCCTTCCGTCTAGGATGGACGAGAGAGGGTCGTGCTACTGTAGTGGAGACTAAAATGGACCTGATGATGATGATGAATTATTAGTATCATAATAAAAGTTATAGTATTATTTATTGCATCTCCAATTTAAATATTATTTTTCTATTATTTCATACTTTTAAAATGAAGTTTCCCGCCACACTTTGATCGACCCTAAAATAAGTCGGGCGGAAGATATTAGAATGAAAGTTTGCAGATCTTTATAGTTTTGTGTATTTTACGATAATGTTAAATATCTATACAATTTATTAACATTGTCAAATACATTAGATGGTAGAAATATAAGATGCAAAACTTCGTCAGAAACACAAACCTTCCTGGTAGCTCAGTTGGAAGAGCACTCGACCGGTTATCGAGAGGTCGTGGGTTCAAATCCCACCTACAGGGGGCAGGTGAATTTTTCCATTTTTCAAAAAATAATTGTCAAATAGTTTATTGTATGATATATTACTTAAGGAGCAACAATAAAGTCGCCTTGTTGCATGTTTACAAAAATCTGTAATACTGTATTGATTTACTGTACTTTTAATTTGTAAATGCAAATTATGTAGCATCTTCTACGTATTTATTACCCTATTTTAATAAAAGCAATTGGCTATGTCAGCTTTCAATCGTATGCGTGGTAAATTATAGGTATTATTAATAACAATACTTTACAAGTTAAAAACTTTAACCACCGTATCAAAATAATAATCTTGTCTGATCGTTCAGCGATTGAAAAGAAACGATCAAGAATCTAATTGGTCAATTATTAGACTAGTTTGACAACTTTAAAAGTATTTAAAATAGCCATTGTGGAATATATAAAAATATGTTCCTTTTGTGACAAAGGAATCTATTATGTGTAATAATAATATATTATGTTATTATCTGGGGTGTAAGTGGTTTATCAACAACTTTGAACCAAAGCCAACTTCGCCTGCTCGTGGGGTACCCTGCTGACTGACAAACGAAGCTCTGGCGAAAAGAGAGGTAGGGAGCGTAATTGTAAGCTACCCGACTCCATAATGTAAATTTTTTCGCTATTGCGCCATGTTGCATAATTTATTATTAAGGAAACATTGTAAGTAGTTTTAAGGTTTTACTAAGAATTTAGTTAAGTATGTACAGATTTCGAATTGATAGATAAGAACCTTGTCCACGACAGGGGTGTGCGCCATATACGAAGTAAGCCGATCACACTCGGCGTCACTTTACACCGCCGAGTGTACGCAAATTGCGATTGGCTTCAATAAAAAAAAAAAAAAAAAAGCTACCCGACTGGGTAATGTACCTCCACCTCACAAAATAACGCAGCCAAATAACAATTCCCTTGAGGGTTGTTCTGTTCCTGCGAGTGAGTGAGGTCACCAGAAAAGAAGGAGATGCTGCGCTGGCAGCGGGGGTGGTGGCGCGCAAGTGATATATATGTTGCGAGCGTTAATACGGTTACGGTAATCGCTTCACATCAGGGGGGCCGTATGCTTGTGTGTCACCCGACGTAGTATAAAAAAAAATCCGTAAAAAATTTAGGGTTTTTTACACACATCAAAATTTAGACACTTTATTCAAACGCAGTGTTGCTGTCATCGCATCACGCGTGAATGGATGGAATAATTTCTTTTTTTATTGTGTTTATTCTTGTATATTTGCCGTGTGATTTCCGGCAGACTAGAATAGAATCACTCCGTCTCTTCCCGTGGATATCGTACAAGGCGACTAAGGGAAATACATTATAAAACATCGATCAGGCCGTCTGGCTAGCGTGGCGAGTGTAGGCCAAATCCTCCTTCTGTCTGGGACGGAAGAGAGAAGGTTGTGCTCCTGTAGTGGAGACTAAAATGACCTGATCAAGATTATTGTCAGGAGAAGGTTCTTATGAAAGAAAGTTGCGCTAAAAATTTGAAAGTTTAAGAAAACTGAACGACCATATTAAATTTTCTAATGTAACTTTATCGCGTTTGACAGAACTGTCAGTCATTTGGCAGCGTGCGCAAAACCAATTCGAATTCAATATTTATAGGAAGACAGGACAATATCTGTCGGGTCAACTAAATACGAGTATCGTCTCGTCTGGTTGGTTTACTGGACGAGAGACTCGCAATCCTGTGATATAACCGGAAGGTTGGCACACAGGGGCGCATTAGCTGTTAGGTATAGGGTACGTGTCGGGTCTGCTAGTCATTATAAAAAACAAATGACGTTTGTGCACGGCACAAATGTGTATATGTGCACGTAACAAAAGTACCGTAACTGAATAAACGCTATTTAGAGAAATGTGTGAAACAGCATTTTGCATTTTATAATTATGCAACTCGATGTTTAAATCCCGCTCATACGTCAGAGGAGGTAGAAAATGTATCGATTTCCGGTTTTTACGTCGCCATCTTGCTTGAATATTTCATTTCCGTTCGGGATCTCGATAGCAAATCGACTTCCCTAACAGGTAGTTTCGCAGTAAAGTCGATTTAATTAGATAACATCAACTCAAATAATATGAGTAGCTTGCTTTTTTTTCATATTCTCGTCCTTTCTGATGCTGGCATAGATTTTTGTAAATATACTAACGACATGCCCCGGCTTTGCACATGTAGTCAGAAATATCCTGAAAGGCCCTGACGACGAGAGCGGTTGTAGATTCGCTAGCGATAGCCACTTTGATTTCGAGGTAATGGATTCGATCCCCGCACAAGACAAACATTTGCGTGCATGAACATGTCGATTTGTCTTGATCTGGGTGTTTTCTAGGTATTGTATGTATTTATTTACAAAAAAAAAATGTATTTAAGTATAATATCAGTTAATTGCCCATATCAAAAGATTTCCTTAGTTTGGGACTAGATGTAATGTGTAATTTGTCCACTAATATTTATTTATGATGCCGTCCTCTAACATATCAGTAATACCTAACAGCAAACGATCACCGATTTGGTAGATACCATTTTCTTTTTATTTTATTTAAAAGTTCAATTATATAACTGCCGTTATGTTCCATTATCGAATAACTCGCCATAAATTCAAATTCCATCCATAATTATCATCTTAATAATTGGCAGTCTACCACAGTACGTTTCCTAAGATATTTTGTACCACGAACTGTGAAATTGTATAATCGACTTCCGTCAATCGTATTTCCGAAGAATTACGACACGGGAGCCTTCATCACACGCGCGTTGCCGGCCCTGTAAAAATCTCTTCACGCCCTTTTTGAAGAACCCCATGCTGTAGTCTCCTGAGAAAACCTCAGGCAGTTCATTCCACAGCTTGACAGTGCGCGGAAGAAAACTTCTCTGGAACCGTACAGTACGCGACCATTTAGGCTCCAATGTGTGAGGATGAATTCCCTGTCGATGGCGAGCGGTGCGACTGTAGAAGGAGGCCGTGTGCATCATGTCAAACAACTCCGCTGAACACACTCCATTGTACAATCGGTACGCAGACTTAAAGGTTATAAACCGTCTGACAGTTAAGGATCGTCAACCCTTGTTTCGCGCTCTCGCCTGTACGCTCGGCTCAGGCGGAAGGTGACAATGAGTCATGCTTTTTCGCGTGTGCAGGCGGCAATTCTCGATTTATAATATGTTTTCACGTCAAAAAGGAAAAGAAAACCAACCTTTTAAGAGGGAATAATTGGTAATTTCAAATACTTATAAGGGGGGGAATAATTGGTAATTTCAATTATTATAGCAAATTCAACAGTTACCGCATACCACCCCTTAATCACTTAGTAACTACTCTTACTAGTGCATTGACCATCTTAATGACTTCAATAGGTTACTAACCATCACAGAAGTTGCAAAACGCTCTTATTTTTTTAACATTTTTCAATAATTTGCAATAATTAAGGGTAATATTGCCTTATTACTGTATTCTGTGGGGCTTAAGCGGCTCTGTGTGATGTTAATAACAGTAATTACTACTTCGACGGTTGGATTAGACTGGTCGGGATGGAAATATCCATTTCTAGGTATTCTACAATGTCTTTAAAGAAGGGTTGTCAATCGTTCTGTTATCCTAGGACATGTTTTTTGACGTGAGCACGTATTATTAATCGATGAACGCCGGCCGTACGCACGAAAAAGCATGACTGATTATCACGTTCCGCCTGTGCCGAGCATGCAAGCGAGAGCGCGGAATAAACGATAGAGAGGCACGATCGGCCTATGTTTCTTATGACGTTATCGTGTAAAATTTAAACGTCCGTAAATTGACTTTACAGACAACCATTTTTTTCTTAGAACTAAGAGGGGAAGTCAAATTCCAAAAGCTTGTTACTCCTACTAATTTCTTGTGATTAAATTAGTTGTGTCTGGCCGTGTGGTTTCCGGCAGACTAGAATAGAATCACTCCGTCTCTTCCCGTGGATGTCGTACAGGGCGACTAAGGGAAATACATTATCAAATATCGATCAGGCCTCCCCAACCCATCTGGCCAGCGTGGGGAGTGTAGGCCAAATCCTCCTTCCGTCTAGGACGGACGAGAGAGGGTCGTGCTCCTGAAGTGGAGACTAAAATGGACCTGATGATGATGATGAAATTAGTTGTGAGTTCCAATGCAGCCGTAGCCTTACCCTTAAAAAATAACATTCATCATCATCAGCCTACATCTACCCACTACTGGATGATATGTCTCCCCCAATGCTTTCCACCATATGCGATCCTCCGCATTTCGCATCCAGCCGCTCATCGGATCATCTAGTAGAAGGGCGTCCAACGCTTCGTCGTCATATGTGCGGCCTCCACCTTTTCCTTGTACATTAACTTGGATTAATTTTCTCAAATAGAAAATGATACCCAAAATATTGTTCAGAAATGCAGACGCTATCTTATTGCATAAAAAATATATTCGACTTAATTGCACATTCTTATTCTATATTCTCTTCTTTGTCGATAAAAAAAATAAACACAGTTCGATTCAAGAACAGTAGGTACAAAGAAATACGCCTCGGGTGGAGAATGTAGGTCAAAAGCGGAAAGTTTCTTGACCAGTTCCAATAATAACAATCTTACGTGTACAATAATAGTATCTACTTCACGATTCATATCTAAGAATCCTTGATCCTTGTACGGAGCTCCAGTGAAGGTATTGCTAAGGCAAGATATACCTAACCTAGACAACCTAGCTGAAATAGACAGTGCGCAATTTATATTCTTTGTTGCATAACAACAAATACAGAAATTAGTGAACAGACAAATATACAAAGATGAGCTTATCTCTTCAAGAGATTTCGTTCCACCCAACCCTACTATGCATAAAGAAATTTTACATGACTGGGAGTCAAGCAAGCTATGCATAATATTTTAGTATCTTTTTAAAAATACAATTTTAAATTATCACCTCTTATGAGTAAGGTAGTGCTTCTTAAGCTTCTTTAGCTTAATTTAATTATTATAAAACATTCCAAGCCACAAAAAAAAACGGAGTATGTCCAATGTCCGGATAATTTGAAGCACTGAATGCGTGGTCCGACACACACATGGTTAGCGTTTAGGTTTTTTTAATTTATGTCAAATAATAACTACCTGCTTAGTTCTATGCAAATAAATAAATTTCTTATTTATATAATTAATAAATTTATTACAATATTTTTATTAAATATTGTAATAAATTTATATACCTATTTGTCTTAAAATTGCTTAACAGCGAAGAAGCCTCCGTCACTAGCTCACAACTGTATTTTTCACTGTGGGCTGTCCACATCTACTCAGTCAGCAATTTAGTCCTAAATTAGATCGTATGGGGCGACGAACCGTAGGGCACCTCCTCTCTAGATGGCCCGAGACCTCAAAAAAGTGGCTGGTAGCCGAGCGGTTGGATACGGAAAGCGGAGGATCGCATATGGTGGAAAATATAGGGAAAGGCATTGGATATTCATATATTATTGGGTATAATATAATATTGGTATACAGTTCGATACTGATGATAGGCTATGGTAACTGTTTTACATCAGACTGGCCGTCTGAAAATTTGGGATCAGGCGTGGTATAAAAAAACCTACGTTGTTTTTACATTGATTTTACGTTTATAGTCAATGTAATAACCAGTGATCGGCGTTAGTAGTGCCATTTGGGGTCAATGGAATTGAATGTTGATGTTGATGTGGATAAGACTACAGGATTCCGGGATTACGTTTAGTCTAGTTTAGTAGTACATTATATTTTTTCCGTTGTCGCTGTATCGTTAAGTAATATCGTTAAGTTAAAATTTGATTATATAGAAATTAGAAAAATAAAATTCTAGAAAAACAATAAAATAAAAGTTAAGTTTAGTTATAAAGGTAAAACATATAAATAGGTACGTAAAATACAAATACATAGTACTAAAATAATTCAAACGAAAATTATTACAAACATTCGACGAATCTAAGCGTAGTCTATGAGTAAATAAGTGATCTATGACTTGTAAAGCCTGACCCGTGATCTAGGCTGTAGAAGATACTCCCGTCCCACGCCCACTGATTCGGAATATCTCAAAAAGGTCATAACAAGTGCCCTTTTAACAACATTCACTCGCTTTCAATTAGCTAGGTTTGTTTCACACGATTTTGTCACTGGCAAGTACTTTATTGACATACAAATTAACGTACGTAAAAGCAATTTTGGCTTCCAAAATAGAAAAGAATACACTTTATTGCATCAATATTACAAAGACACTTACAAGACACTTGAAAAAATTAAATATATAAATAAATATTCCTGGACAAATGACACACTGCCATCTAAGTCTTAAACTAAGCAAGTTTGTACGTCTGTAAGGGATTAGATAACTGATATAATACTTAAATACTTTTTTGCATTTCTTTTTCATATCGCCAGATGGAAAGCAGTCACTGTAGCCTATGTACGCCTGCATCATCAGGGGCATCACATGCGCATTGCCGATCCTGTACGTACCTCTTCACGCCCTTTTCGAAGAACCCCATGCTTTAGTCTCGTGGAAATCCTCAACAAACAGTTCATTCCACAGCTTTCTAGTAGGTGGAAGAAAATAAATATAATAAATCATCATCAGGTCATTTTAGTCTCCACTAAAGGAGCACGACCCTCTCTCTTCCGTCCCAGACGGAAGGAGGATTTAAAATAATAAATAAATAAATAATTAACGTTTTTGGACAATTTACACAGCGCCATCTAGTCCCAAATTAAGCGCAAAGCTAGTAGTAGTAGTTATGGGTACTAGACAACTAATAAAAGTACTTAAATACATTATTTTTTTTGTAAATACATACGTATAATACATAGAAAACACCCAGAAGAAGACAAACAGACATGTTCATGCACACAAATGTTTGTCTTGTGCGGGAATCGAACCCGTGACCTCGGAGTCAAAGTGGCTATTGCTAACCATTCGACCACCGAGCTCGTCGAAAGAAAACTTCTCTAGAACTGCACAGTACGTGACCACTTGGGTTCCGATGTGTGAGGATGATTTTTTCAATGTTTCTCCAAGATTATTAAATTATTGTCATCTCAGATAAGCCAGCCAGGTATGAAGCGATCATAAGAGAGGTAGGATACAGCGTATCAGCCCATTGAGGGTTGTTGTATTCCTGCGAGGGAGCGAGGTTATCAGAAAGGAAGGAGTTTCTGTGTTGGCAGCGAGGGTGTCGGCGCGCGAGCGATATTTCAAGTTGCGAGCTTTAATATGGCTACGGTAATCGTTTCGTATCAGGCAGTCCGTATGCTTGTCTGCCACCCGACGTAGTCGAAAAAAAGAGATTATTTTATAAAGTAGGCTTGCGGATATGGGATATGGATCGAACACGAAGTGACCCCTTTAAGAAGATTCGTGATATTTATTTATTATTTACATACTTGCTTATGTGCAAATATTTATGAATCGGGTGAAAATATATGTAAAAAAAAACTAAGCAAAGTCAGAGCGGAATCACTAGTCATAACAAATGAAGAGTAAACTCAGCAATCGCAAGCGTTCTGCGGTTAAACCACAGTTATTTTAAACCGCATTGTCTCCGTGGTTAACTGGCTCGTGTGTATACGGAAAATCGTGGTTAGAATACTATATGAAGGTTAGCAAAGGATCATATCTATAGTTCACAGGTATAAAGTTCAAGTTCGCTTGAACTGTTTTAACTGGCTTATTACCATGATAGAACTACTAAGATACTTTGATAGCCCAAGAATATATGAAAACTGCTGATTTATCTGAAATTTTAAAGCAAACTATTATGGCTTTTATTTAAGCCGTGTGGTTTCCGGCAGACTAGAATAGAATCACTCCGTCTCTTCCCGTGGATGTCGTACAAAGCGACTAAGGGAAATACATTATCAAATATCGATCAGGCCTCCCCAACCCGTTTGGCCAGCGTGGGGAGTGTAGGCCAAATCCTCCTTCCGTCTAGGACGGACGAGAGAGGGTCGTGCTTCTGTAGTGGAGACTAAAATGAACCTGATGATGATGATTATGGCTTTCAAAATTAACAAAAAATAATGGGGTGTGGTTGTATTATGGATACAGCCTCGTGTTGTATGTATGTACGCGAATCTATACTAATATTATAAAGTTAAAGAGTTTGTTTGTTTGAACGCACTACACTCAGCAACTACTCATTCGAATTGAAAAATTATTTTAGTGTTAGATAACCTATTTTTCGAAGGCTATAGGTTATATATAACATCACGCTACCATCAATAGGAGCGGAATACCAATGAAAAAAAAAATCAAAAAAAATATGCGCGAATCTATACTAATATTAAAGCTAAAGAGTTTGTTTGTTTGAACGCGCTACTCTCAGGAACTACTTACTCATTCGAATTGAAAAATTATTTTAGTGTTAGATAACCTATTTTTCGAGGAAGGCTATAGGGTATATAACATCACGCTACCATCAATAGGAGCGGAATACCAATGAAAAAAATTGCAAAAAAAAATGCGGATAAAAATTCCTTTTAAGAGCTTCCGTTGCGTGCGCTGCGTAAACGGTTCAAGTTATGCAACCATTATATATTACGTAATTATTCATCTTAAAAAGTTCTACAAAAAAGTCTGTGTTAGCATATGTCTATCTTTTAAGATTGGCTCACTATAACCTTTCAAATGGTAACCTTATGCTTCACTCTCAACGCTCTGTCACACGCAGACGAAGTTGCGCGAGTCAGCTAGTAAGTTACATGCACTAAAATTATCTCAAAATGGCGGCGATTCACCCTCCATCTCACTCGATGTTCCATAATCCTGGCTTAGCGTAATAAATTCTTTGATCCTTCATCCAGCCAGTGGTAAGATTGAATTTTGGATGGAGACGATAACACAACACCAAAATTTATCCCCCGATTTTATTATCATTCGTTTTTTTTTTTAATTGAACTCCATATGATGAATGATTATCTTGAGGATTGTTGTGTTCATGCGGTGAGTGAGGTCACCAGAAAGGAAGGAGATGCTGCGTTGGCTGAGGGGGTGGCGGCGTGCGAGCGACACTATATGTTGCGAGCATTCATATGGCTACGGTAACCGCTTCACATCAGGCGGGCCGTATGCTTGTATGAAACCCGACGTAGTATAAAAAAAAAATGGAAGCAATTTTAAACAGTAACTCGCGTCAAAAAAGCTCTTAGAATTCCAAACGAAATTTATAATTATAGGTAGTTTTTTTTTTAATATATTTTAACTGACTTTAACTGTAGAAGATTTAGATTTTTACCTTTCAGTGTTTTTTTGTTTTACAATCTGGTTACGGTTTGTTAAAACTTGTTCTTGTTGTGTATTCCGCTACACGGTAGTAAACATTAATCACCATACGTTCTAACTTTTAAATTAAATTACGTAACAATTTTAACATATCCAACCATTAAATACCATTAGTGTTTGCACCACCTCGTATGTATCCATTAGTGGAAAACCTAGGTCTTACGTCAGGCTAGAACCTAGATACCTATAGCTAGGGCTGTGTTTTATTGCAAACTTTTAGTTACATACACTTATATTAGTGCACATGTATATTTTTTTTATACTATTCGGGTGGCAGACAAGCATACGGCCCGCCTGATGTGAAGCGGTTACCGTAGCCATATTAACGCTCGGAACATAAAACATCGCTCGCGCACCGCCACCCTCGCTGCCAACGCAGCATCTCCTTCCTTTTCTGGTGACCTCACTCACTCGCAGGAACACAACAACTCTCAAAGGAATTGTTATTTGGCTGCGGTATTCTGTGAGGTGGAGGTACATTCCCTAGTCGGGTAGCATACAATGACGCTCCCTACCTCTCTTTTAGCCAGAGCCTCGTTTGTCAGTCAGCAGGGTACACCGCGTGCAGTTGGCTTTGGTTCAAAGATGATGATGATGAACCATTTACACCCCAAATTCATCATCATACTCATCATGTATGTAGCCACTACTGGATATTTTTTCATGTGAGAAGGGTAAACGAACATGTGGATCACCTGATGGAAAGCAATCACCACCGCCCATGGAGAACAGCAACACCAAGGTCGCGGATGCGTTGCCAGCTTATACTCCTTCCTTTCTTTCTTTGTGGTGACCTCATTCACTCGCAAGAACACAACAACCCTCAGGGGAATTATTATTTGGCTGCGGTATTCTATAGGGTGAAGGTACTTCCCCAGTCGGGCAGCTTACAAATACGCTGTACCCTACCTCTCTGTCGCCAGAGCCTCTTTCGATAGTCGGCAGTTTGCACCACGTGCAGGTGAGGTTGGCTTTAGCTTTAAAGATCATGTTAAGCCCAATAGGCTTGTATCCCATTTATTTTTTTCGATTTGTTATTTAAAGACGTCACAATAATATAAATATAGGTGAAATAATTACTTCGATTGCATAAAAACTTCTCGAGATATATGTATGATAACTTGAAGATCACTATTTTGGACTATCCCGAAAACGCTACATACAAAATGCCACCACGTTATGACGTCACACCGTGCTATTTTATATGCATTAAATCAGAAATTTGTACGACAGCTATGTTAAATATTGCGTTTATGTAGCCAGTGCCGTAACAAAAGTTATAGTATTTTTTTATTGTTTCTACAATGGTAATATTTATTTTTTATAATTTCATACCTTCAAAATGGACTTTCCCACCAAACTTTGATAGAACATAAAACACGTCGGACATAAGTTATTAAAATTTTAAGAACGCAGATCGTTCTAGTTTTGTGTATTTTACATTACTGATAGAGAGTTTTTTTATAATTTTGTAACATTGGCAACTAGCCTATTACGTTACGTATGCAATACTTCTTTCTCTAAGATTAGCTCTGAGCGGACGAGCCCACCATATCAAGCATGCCTAGAGAACCTACATCGATCGACATTCCTCAAACCGATTAAAAACAAAGTTTTGCTTTTTACTCACTAGTCGTTAGCTACCCACGTACAACAGGTTGAGGCCGTGTGACGATGAGAGCTCAATGCATTCTTTGTTAATTGCTGTTGCCATGGCAACCTGTCCCATCTCTACGCATCTCAGGCACTCTTAGTTATAGAGGACTTTTTGGCGCGAACTTGATAGACGCCGTTATGCTTCTAAATAAAACTTAATGTATATATTTTTTTTAAATAGAGATAGTGTCTTATGCTCCAAGTAATCATTTCAACATCAGGTCATTTAAGTCTCCACTACAGGAGCACGACCCTCTCCTCATTCATAGACAGGAGGATTTGGCCTACACTCCCCACGCTAGCCAGACGGGTTGGGGATCGATCGATGTTTTATAATGTATTTCCCTTAGTCGCCTTGTACGACATCCACGGGAAGAGACGGAGTGATTCTATTCTAGTCTGCCAGAGACCACACGGCCAATCCTTCGTTCCTTTCATACATTATCAAAAAGTTTGAGAATGATCAAAAAATTTGAGTGCATAAAATTAGTAGAATCTTTGATAGATAGATAGATAGATAGAATATGCTTTATTTGCACTATACAAACTACAGAAACAATTTAGCGTACAGAAAATATCAACTTATAGAATATTTAAACAAGGCTAACAGCATTCTTTTCATAAATCATGTCTTTGATTAAAAGTCAAACTTAGATCAACTGTGAAACAAATCGGACGTGATGTATTAAAATGAAAGATAGCAATTATATGAGAGGGGAACATGTGGATCACCTGATGGAAAGCAATCACCACTGCCCATAAAGAGGGTCTTTAGTCGTTTCACACCGCAGCTGTTCGGACCGCGGTGCGAATCGCCCAACTGCTGATTTTGAATGGGGCCATTCACACCGCAGTGGTTGGAGTGGTGTGAAAGGCCCAAGGTATTTTTTGTAATGGGTCGATTCGGAACACGGGGCGAAACCAAGGATTCTAATTATTGATTTGTACAGATATACAAAAAGAGAACTGTTTTGTTCCCCACTGCGGTCCGAATCAGCACATTACAAAAAGTTATTGGGCGATTCGCACCGCGGTGCAAAAGGACCCATTCAAAATGAATTCTTGGGCGATTCGCACCGCGGTCCGAACAGCTCGCGGTGTGAATCGACTAAAGACCCCATAAAGATCAGCAACACCAAGGGGTCGCCGATCCGTTGCCAGCCTATACTCCTTCCTTTGTTTCTTTCTGGTGACCTTACTCAGTCGCAGCAACACAACAACCCTCAAGAGAATTGATATTTGGCTGCGGTGTTCTGTGAGGTGGAGGTACTTCCCCAGTTGGGCAGCTTAAACAATACGTTATGCCCTACCTCTGTTTTCGTCAGAGCCTCGTTTCTCAGCCAGCAGGATGCACCACGTGCAGGTGAGGTTGGCTTTGGTTTAAAGATATTGATGAACTACTTACCAGTTTATAGTACCGTCACAGCATAGTAATACAACCAGTACTATAACTTCATACTAGCGCCCAAATCGCGACCGCTCAGGAAGTTTTGGTGCGCCGCCACGCGCCGCGCACCATAACTTCCTGAGCGGTCGTGTAAATGACGCTTGGCTGCGTGCGTGCGCCGATTTGGGCGCTAGTATGAAGTTAAAGTACTGGTTGTTACTATACTGTGGTACCGTAGTACATAGTATCGTATAGTACCTATTTTAACCATTAGGCCACCAACGAGGACAAGATAAGCCAGGTTAGAATTACATACGTTGTAATTTCGCAACGTTGCACAAGTTTGATATTGTACCTGTATTATTTCATATCGTAATTTGATACTTTAGCCACCTGACTACCTTTTAAAGACTGTGGTAGACAAAATATATCTAGAATACTTAATACTCATATGACTATAGAATAAGGTTTCGTAGAACTCGTGCATTCGACTACTTTACACGTCTGGGTTTACATTTCTTTAATCATGAAGATAAAATTTTACTTCCGTTTCTTTTGCCTGTTTTAAAATAATCCTCCACTATCATACTCAGAAGAGCCTCATTCCTAGTGCCTAGAGTAGAGATGAACCAAATGTCGGGCATTTGGGAATCAAATTCGCATGAATTTTTCTAAGTTCCCAACGAAATACGGATAAAATCCGGCAAACGTCACACAACACAGCCATGTTTGGTGGGAGCGTCTGTGGAATGGCTCTTAAAATATATAACAAACTTTTTTTTTTATATACAACTTCGGGTGGCAGACAAGCATATGGCCCGCTAGATGTGAAGCTGTTAGCGTAGCCATATTAACTTGCAACATAAAATATCGCTCGCGCGCCGCCACCACCGCTGCCAACGCAGCATCTCCTTCCTTTCTGGTGACCTCACTCACTCGCAGACAACAATCCTCAAGCAAATTGTTATTTGGCTGCGGTATTCTGTGAGGTGGAGGTACATTCCCCAGTCGGGTAGCCTATAATTATGCTCCCTACCTCTCTTTTCGCCAGAGCTTCGTTTGTCAGTCAGCAGGGTGTACCGCGTGCAGAACCACTTACACCCCAAAAAATATTAAAGAATCGACATTAAATAAATTTAAAAAGAAAATGACATTATTTTTGTCACATAAATGTTATTATTCTGTAAACTATTTTTTACTCTCTCGAACTCTACCGACTAAGCTGAAAATGTTTGGCAATTTTTTAGTTTTTGGGGTGTAAGTGGTTCATCAACATCTCTGAACCAAAGCCAACTTCACCTGCACGCGGTGCACCCTGCTGACTAATAATACTAAAACGTAAGACCTATTTTTCGAATCAAAATATTCCATGGTAATCTGGCCCCTGGTGCAGGAGCCCTACCGCCGAAGCTGAAGCCGATTACCATCTGATTATATGATCGCCAAATCTTTCGTTTAAGTTAACATATAAGTATATCGCGGTGGCTAGGTGGGGTCATTGAGTTAAGTGTCTGCCGAGGACAGCTGTGGATGGATTGACACTAACTAGATGTAAAATTGACCAAGCCATCGCCTCAAAGTCGTCGGCGTCCAAAACGTGGATATTTAATTTTAAAGTTTTAATCAAAAATTTGTGATATGTCTTATTGACATCTTTATTTAATATTGCTATTGCACCATTTATATTTTATAAGTTACTGTATGCCTTGATTAATTTTATGCTATTGCATCATGATACTTTAAAATAGCTTAATATGTATATAGGTTATAAGGTAGTTAAAATTGTAAGATAGATAAATCATTATTAATAATATATATATAAGTGCCTTGTCCACGACAGGGGTGTGCGCTATTTACAAAGTAAGCCGATCTGCGCATGCTCAGCGGCATCTTACACCGTTGAGCGTGCGCATATTGCGATTGGCTTTAAAAAAAACATATAAGTATAAGTTAACAATAATCATTAGCTTAGTCCATTGAGCTCTATGGTTTCTACCAGCTAAGCTAAACAAAATTTCCGCAAATTTAAGCTAAAGCACAGTATAGATAATAATACAGTATGGCCACTCCCTGCCGCTCTCTCATGTCGACCTCACCTCCCCTCTGAGACGAATCTGGAACAGTTTGTATGGCGCCGCACGCACACGCCCTCATCCACGCTTTGCACAGACGACAGTAGTAGCACAGTATAAGTAATAGTACTAACGTACAGTATGGACACTCTCTGCCGCTCTCACTAGTCGACCTCACCTCCCCTATGAGACCGATTTGGAACCGTTCGCAATGGATGCAACGTCCTACAAATTGACGTCGCTCGTATTTTATTCTCCATTCAGTTTAAAAGATGGGAGTTACTTGTGCAGTGGATGGATGTCTCAACACATGGAAAGTCAAAAAAAGAAATTTATTCGATCCCTTTGGATGAAATAAAATACTGATTTTTTTTATAAATTACCTAAAAAGCATGCGGCAGCCATAGTTTCATCATAACTAATTCATGTCTGTCAAAGTAGGATACAAGATACAATTAATAAGAGATGAGAAAAAGATAGGATAGGATAGCATTATAGCAGATTTATATGTCTCAAAGAGCAAGTGAGTGCGCAGACGCAGAATTGACATTGCTGTCACTTGAGTTATGGTGGTTTATTGTTAATGTTTACAATTTTCTTATTTACATTTCAATGTTTATTGTGCGTGATGTCATGTGTGGTATTAGTTTTAAATTACGTTTGTTCCGTGTGAATATTAAAATGAATCAAATCATTGTGCATGCATTTATATGAATAGTAAAAAGCTACAATTAGTAAGAATGAAATGGTTTGACCATTACAATGAACCGGTGTTCGGAAGGCGAATGTTTGATTTAGTGGTGATTAGAAAATATAAAATTTTGGGTAAGTTAGCAATGGTAATTATACAAGGCGTTTTGTAAATATTGGCTGAAATCAGTGTAGTGTATTTACTATGTTTTTTTTTTCTTCACTGCGCCCACCTGATGTGAAGCGGTTACCGTAACCATATTAACGGTCGCAACATTAAATATCGCTCGCGCCATGCCATCAACGCAGCAACTCCATCCTCTCTGGTGACCTCACTCACTCGCAGGAACACAACAGCAGGAACCCTCAAGGAAATTGTTATTTGACTGCGGTATTCTGTGAGGTGGTGGTACTTCGTCAGTCGGGCTGCTTAAAAAATACGCTATGTCCTAACTCTCTTTTCGTCAGAGCCTCGTCTGTCAGTCAGCAGGGTGTACCCCGTGCAGGTAAGATTGACTTTGGTTCAAAGATGTTGATGAACCACTTACACCCCCTTACATGTCCGACTAATAATTGTATAATATCAGCCCTAGAGAACATAGGCACGTGTACAGACGTCATTTGGTTACTACATGCAAAAGCGCCATTTTTGTATGGAGTGGCCGGGGTTTGGTAGTAGTTAACGATGCGACATTTGTATGGAGTGGCCGGGGTGTGGCTAAAGTGTGATTTTAGCATCAAAAAAATCCGATTGTAATCGGCGTCAGCTCCTGGACAGTGGATCAAATTTAACTTGAAAAATATGATTACAGACATTGCGCTGAAACTAAATAAAAGCTTATAAAATTGCAGTGAATCGCTTTGTAACGTTTATTTCAAATGCACTTCTATAGCCTCGAGAACGTTCCCTTGATGGTTTTGTACCGACGAAGAACTGAGGAAAAAATATTAAAGGCTCTAATTTTAATCATGAAATTTTGCTTCTATTTCTTTTGCCTGTTTTGATAAAGTAATCCTCCACTCAGAAGTGCCCCATACTTAGTGTCCAGAGAATGAGATGTTCCATTATTGGGTATAAATAGGGATTTTTTTGAGCGTTTCTTTTTATATTATGGCGGGTTAACGCCCATAACATGAAAATGGGGTGTATGTGGTTCATCAACATCTTTGAACCAAAGCCAACTTCCCCTGCACGCGGTGCACTCTGCTGACTGACAAACGAAGCTCTGGCGAAAAGTGAGGTAGGGAGCGTAATTGTAAGCTACCCGACTGGGGAATGTACCTCCACCTCACTGAATACCGCAGCCAAATAACAATTCGCTTGAGGGTTGTTGTGTTTCTGCGAGTGAGTGAGGTCACCAGAAAGGAAGGAGCTGCTGCGTTGGCAGCGGGGGTGGCGGCGCGCGAGCGATATTTTATGTTGCGAGCGTTAATATAGCTACGGTAACCGCTTCACATCAGGCAGGCCATATGCTTGTCTGCCACCCGACGTAGTATAAAAAAAAAACATCGCATGCGCGGTCCGCCTTTAAGGGCACACCTTATGTAATTTTGTGGTCAATAATGTTTAAATAAAGTCGGCAATGAGACAAATTGCTCTATTCTGAAGTCTGGAATTATGGTATACAAAAAGTATTTAAATTTTGAGTAAAATTAGTTTGAAAGTCTTTTTAGGGTTCCGTACCCAAAGGGTAAAAAGAAACCCTATTACAAAGGCTCCGCTGTCCGTCCGTCTGTCACCAGGCTGTATCTCATGAACCGTGACATAACTGTCACGGTTCATGAGAGACAGTTCAAATTTTCACAGATGATGTATTTCTGTTGCCGCTATAACAACAAATACTAAAAAAACAGAATAAAATAAATATTTAAGGGGGCTCCCATACAACAAACGTGATTTTTTTGCTCGTTTTTGCTCGCAATTGATGACGGTAATAGGTAAACGTTTGAAATACTCACATAATATTTATTAATATATTCACTTTAAAAATAATTAATTAAATAAAAATAAAACAAATATTTAAGGGGGGCTCCCATGGAACAAACATGATTTTTTTGCCGTTTTTATAGATAATGGTACGGAACCCTTCGTGCGCGAGTCCGACTCGCACTAGGCCTAGGGTTTTTTTTTGTTATTGTTCTGTTACGATACTAAAGAGTTAAATAAATAAACTTAAATAAATAAAATTATCTATAGTAGTCCTATCTACACAAATAAAAACCACAACACTTTTTTAACACTGTAAAAAATCAAACGTATTCATGTTGATTGCCCACGGTTAAGAATTTCTCAGAAATCATTCTCCCGTCCCTGCTGACGTAGTAATGAGGTTTTTGATAGAAAAATAACCGCAGGTAATGACGGGTTGGGATTTGATGTCCGGGCGGAATGGTTTATGTAGTTTAAGACTACTGTTTGATATGTTAAATAATATAGTATCAAAGTGTGAGAAACGGATAGAGTGAATTATGATTTACAAAGAAGAAGCCAAATTTTTAATCATCATCATCATCAGGTCATTTTAGTTTCCACTACAGGAGCACGACCCTCTCTCGTCCGTCCCAGACAGAAGGTTTGGCCTACTCTCCCCACGCTGGCCAAACGGGTTGGGGAGACCTGATCGATGTTTGATAAGTATTTCCCTTAGTCGCCTTGTGCGACAACCACGGGAAGAGACGGAGTGATTCTATTCTAGTCTGCCGGAAACCACACGGCCAAATTATAAATAATAAATAAATATTCTTCGACAAATTACACACGGCCATCTAGTACCAAACTAAGCAAAGCTTGTACTATGGGTACTAGATAAATGATATAATACTTAAATAAATTTTTATTTTATAAATCGAAACATATAATACATAAAAAACACAAACCAAGACAAACAGACATGTTCATGCACACAAATATTTGTATTGTGCGGGACCCGCAACCTAGGAGCTCGTCATATATGAAATATTTTTTGGTCTAAATCTGTATCTATAAAACCGCTAGTAACTTTTTTTTTCATACTACAAACGACCTGATGTGAAGCGATTACCGTAGTCATATAAACGCAGCAGCTCCTTCCATCTTAGTGACCTCACTCACTCACAAGAATGCAGCAACACTCAAGGAAATTGTTATTTGGCTGCGATATTCTGTGAGATGGATGTACTTCCACAGACGGGCAACTTAAAATCACGCTATGCCCTACCTCTCTATTCGCCAGAGCCTATTTAGTGAATCAGCAGGATGCGTCACGTGCCTCGCCTGCACGTGACACAACCTGCTGATTCACTAAATAGGCTTTGGGTCAAAGATATTGATGAACCACTTACACACCACTCTTTCTAAACTCCGTTAAGTGTTCTTTGGCCATTTCGGTTCATCTTTGAACCAAAGCCAACATCACCTGCACGCGGTGCACCCTGCTGACTGACAAACGAAGCTCTGGCGAAAAGAGAGGTAGGGAGCGTAATTGTAAGCTATCCGACTGGGGAATGTACCTCCACCTCACAGAATACTGCAGCAAAATAACAGTTCCCTTGAGGGTTGTTGTGTTCCTGCGCGTGAGTGAGGCCACCAGAAAGGAAGGAGATGCTGCGTGGGCAGCGGAGGTGGCGGCGCGCGAGCGATATTTTATGTTGCTAGCGTTTATATGGCTACGGCAACCGCTTCACATCAGGCGGGCCGTATGCTTGTCTGACACCCGACGTAGTATAAAAAAAAAATAAAAATAAAAATGCACTCCTTGTCGATGCCTATACAAAACAAGGGACAAATACCGAAACGGTACAGGCAGCTAAAAATATCTGAAAGTCGATAAATCTTCAGTACCTAACATCGTCACTCTCCCTGCCGACAGATGGTAAGTTAAAAATAAATTGTTAGTATAATTGATATTGTTTCCTGTTCTGTCTCTGAGGGTAAGGTTCATTAGTCTTGTGTAAGCTCACGTTCCAGAGCTTTTTGTAGGTATTAGAATTTTTCTTTGTTGTAATAAAGCTTTTTTGACGTGAAAACATCTTGTGAACGTCTGTTGAAAATCGATGAACGCCGGCTGCATGGAAGAAAAAGCATGACTCATTGTCACGTTCCACCTGATCCGAGCGTGCAAGCGAGAGCACGGAACAAGCGATATAGAAGCACGATCAGCCTAAGCATTCGAGTTGTGATGCATCTATCTCTTCCACTCCATCGGCCGAAGTTTTCTTATGACGTTATCACGTAAAATTATCGTCCATAAATCAACAGACAACCAATTTTTTTTAGTTAATTGATTGACGAGCCTTTTGATTGAATGGTTGATAATAGCAAGTTTTACACCAAAGGAAGCAGATTCGATGAGGAGAACAACGTGAAGACAGAAACAAAAAGTTTTGGGGTGTAAGTGGTTCATCAACATCTTTGAACCAAACTTCACCTGCACGCGGTGCACCCTGCTGACTGACAAACGAAGCTCTGGCGAAAAGAGAGGTAGGGAGCGTAATTGTAAGCTACCCGACTAGGGAATGTACCTCCACCTCACAGAATACCGCAGCCAAACAACAATTCCCTTGAGGATTGTTGTGTTCCTGCGAGTGAGTGAGATCACCAGAACGGAAGGAGATGCTGCGTTGGAAGCGGGGGTGGCGGGGCGAGCGATATTTTATGTTGCGAGCATTAATATGGCTACGGCAACCGCTTCACATCAGGCGGGCCGTATGCTTGTCTGCCACCCGACGTAGTATAAAAAAAAATGTACATAATATCAAATGGATGCACCGACTATACCTAAAGTCAATAAATACCAATTCATGCTTCCAGAGATCTTCGCAATTACATGCTTATTTTCCATTTCCCTTAAAAACTTGATTATAAACGCAGATAAATCTCAAGAGACGGCTTCCTTTATATATTTGTCAGAAAACAAATTTGCATCATTAAATACCGGTTTGAAGTGAGCGGTCGACGACAGGATATGCGGGCCTTCCTTGACTTAACTAACGCCAGTTTAAAGTAATGATAGTAACACTGTGGTAACACCACTGATATCATATGTATGTAGTATTTATGCAGCAACTCTCATATGTATGATCTTGTTGTATTTTGTGAATGTCTTTAAAATTGCTTCCATAGGGAAGCAATTGAAAAAAACGAATGATAACAAAATCGGGAGATACAGTTTGGTGTTGCAGCTATAAATCTATCATCTCCATCCAAAAGTCAATCACGCTACTGGATAGATGAAAGATCAAAGAATTTTATTACACTACGTAAGGACTATGGAACATCGCGAGCGGGGAGGTGGAAGCGCTCCTATTTTGACATAATTTTAGTGCATATAACGTAGATATTCACGTACGACACACGGCTGTGTCTATGACACAGACACACCACATTTATTTATACTATCGGGTGGCAGAAAAGCTAGTTTTTTACATATTCGATTTCGACAAAGTTAACTTCATTTTGTATAAAATTGACATAGCGCCATCTACCGACAAAGAGTCGAAATAGAGCCAATTCTACACTAATTAAAGTTAACGTTCTTGAAATAAAATCGATTACATTAGAAACTTGCACTAAGCCTCCTGATGAGAAGCGGATACCGTAGTCATATTAACGCTCGCAATCTTAAATATCCCGCTGCCATCGCAGCAACTCCTTCCTTCTCTGAAGACCTCGCTCACATTAACGCTCAAGGGAATTGTTATTTGGCTGCGGTATTTTGAGACGCGGAGGTACTATTTGCATGCTATTTCTTTTAACAAAACACGAGTATGTTCACTACGTGTACATTTACACACTACATGTACATTTTTCTCTTTTTTTTGCGTTTTTAAATATAAATAGAAAAAAATACATTTAAAAATATAAAAAAACACGGGCACCCGCCGGTAGTGGAGCGAAGACCCAAACTACCGGTAGTCAGGGCTCCAGAGTGAGGAACCTTCTCACGATGCGGGCCGTTATTATTATTATTACTTTCCCAGTCGGGTAGCTGACAAATAAAGCTGGACTCAACGTCTTTTAACAACTTCAGATAACGATTTTTTTTTTTCTACAAACATATAAAGTCGACGTAATAAGTCAGAGAGAACTATTTGACGTTTTACAATAATTAAACGTGTATTTGTAGGTGTGGTCAAAATAGACATAAATGTTAAGCGATGCTATAATTCGAGGCGAGAGGCGTATCTTGAATAATTAAAAACAAATAAATATGATTGTATTCTTATTTATGGCAACACTATTTCAGTGTTGAGCTCCTCCCATATCAATATTATATTTTGACATTGATGTATTTACGGAGTTGGGAGAGTACTGGACCGTTTAGAACTTTATTTGACGAGCTCGGTAATTGGGACGGGGTCCCACCACACATTCCCACCACTGTATCTCCTGTGTAGCCAGGATTAACAGCGGCGACCGCCAAAAAAGGCAATGAACAATGAAGTCTATTGCAGTCCCAGGGGTAAAACTAAGGCTGCCTTGGAACTCACAACGAATTTAATCAGAAGAAATTAGTAGGAGTAGGAAGCTTTTGGAATTTGACTTCCCCTCTTAGCAATGTGAGAGACAGCAATATGGCAAATAAGGCATTAAAAGCCTAAAGAGATGGCTAGTCAAGTGAAGCTCAACTGCCGTGCACCACGGATTTTAAGTTTCTAACACTATTAGGGACCTAAAACATTAGGTTGTTACCTAACACATCGATTCCAATAATATGAATTGCAAAATCGTCTGAACGCTTGGTAATAATTCTCCCTTGTTGCTACCAAATCTGAATAGTATACTACCCCGGATGCAACTTGCAATGAATTCAACATGTCATCCCGCTCCCGCTGCCAAAGATCACACTCCCAGAGAACATGGTGTGCTGTTTGATCGAATTCAGAATTAGCAGTAGAACATTCGCATAAGGGCGACGGCACTAATTTAAACGAAAAGAGTTTAGCTTTAAAATTGCCATGTCCAGTTAAAAATTGCGCAACGGGGTGGTCGACTTCTAACCACTTTTTCTTTAATCTATCTCTTACCGATTGAAAGAACAGATGCAAGTGGCGTCCTTTGGTAGAAGTTTCCCACCTTTCCTGCCATTCAGACAGCAATGTTTCAAATACTTCATTAATAGGTTTGAACAGTCTAACTATTTTTTCACGATCACGCGTTTTCAAGAAATCAGGGACCATATTTTTAGATGTATAGTACATTGAAGCGCGGCGTTGTACTTCTAAGTCTACCGGTAACACACCTGCTAGCACGGGTAGTGCCTCGGTGCTTACAGTTCTATACGACTTACATAAAAATATCAGAGCAAGGCGCTGGCTTTGAAGCAAATTACGACGTGCTGCACCTATAGTAGCCCTATCTGCCCACGCAGGTGAACCGTACGTAACACAACCCAAGTATGTGGCGGTATAAATAGTTTTTAACGTTTTGAAAGTTAATCCCCACGTAGAGGTAGAAATTCGTGTTAAGGCATAGAAATTCTTTTTTGCTTTTTCACCTACTTGCTTCATGTGCTCAATATAATTAAAATTTCTATCCAAAAGCAAACCTAAGTAACAAACCGAACTTCTATTAGCAACAGATACTCCATTAAAATGAAATCGCGGTGAAACCTGTACATTTCCCTTAAGCAAGAGTTGATATGTTTTATGTGGCGCAAAATTGAGACGATTACGATAACCCCAATCTGAAATTAAGCCTAGGCTAGTGTTGGCTAGTTTCTCTATGCTAGATCTTGAATTAGCATTGATTAATAAGAGACCATCGTCAGCGTAACCAGTTAACGAGCACCCTTCCGGTAAGGGTAGGCTAAAAAAATCATCAAAACCGATATTCCAGAGATACGGTCCCAACACTGAACCCTGGGGGCAGCCCTGCGTGAGCACCTTTGAAGCAACATAATGGCCAAGTTTTAATTTAGTTGTACCATTCAAAAAGTACGATCGAATGAGAGAGTAGATATTGCTAGGGCAACCTCTCACCTTAAGTTTCAGCAACAACATTGGCCACCAAGCATTATCAAAGGCACCTGAGATATCTAAGAAAATAGCTACAACATACTTGCTCTCCGAGAGTTCAACAACTTTGCGCACTGCGAGCGCAGCATCAACAGTAGACTTGCCAATGGTGAAGCCGTCCTGATTTTTATGAAATTGCGGGCCACCGGGCAGCAACCGTGGCACAAACAAGCGCTCAAGCAGCTTACCCAACGACGGTAGCAGAGTAATAGGACGGTAGGACTTCGGATCGTCCGGTGGTTTATCACCGCCTTTTGGTATTATTTTTATAACACCACTTCGCAAAATGCCAGGGAAATGACCTTCTACAATACACCGAGTAAGTATTGTTAAGATAGGTTCAGCGGCTACTTTACAAGCTTCTTTAATCATTCTATTCGAAATCTTATCATCACCGGAGGCTTTATTTGTAGGCAAAGCTTTAACAATAGACATAAATTCATCCATCGACGGTACATTTGATATTGGAGTGGAAGGGCACATATCCGCCGCGCTCCTAACCTCACGATGGTAGTCACTGTCACTATCGGTGCAATCATCAGGAATTAACGCATGCAGAATTGTCTCAGCGGTCTCTTCTACACCAAGGGTATGTGAATTATTAAATTTTATATTGGATTCGCGAACAAATTCTACATAATCAATATTTGGATCAACAATTTCAGCTGAGGTGCTAAGGCTTAAATTGTGTAAGTTGTCTATATTATCTGTGCTTGCTGACCGCTGTAATCGCTTTTCATCGGGTGATAAATGGCTTGGCGATATATCGCCTAATGTTCTCTTAGCATTAGTTGCCGGCGGAGATCGCGGCGTCAAATTACTACGGCCAAAAATTGGTGTCGTGCCACCAGGATCATCGGTATTACTAGACGAGCTCGGTAGTCGAATGGTTAGCAATGGCCACTTTGACTCCGAAGTCGCAAGTTCGTTCCTCGCACAAGACAAATATTTGTATGCATGAACATGTCTGTTTGTCTTGGTCTGGGTATTTTCTATGTATTATGTATGTATTTACAAAAAAAATGTATTTACGTATTATTATATATCAGTTGTCTAGTACCCATAGTACAAGCTTTGCTTAGTTTGGAGCTAGATGGCGTTGTTGCGCGTGTCAGTCTAATCGAACATGAGATTGAATCTTGTGTTCGAATGTTCGAATATAAGAGGGGGGCAAACGAGCATGACCCACATGAAGATTGAATAAATTAATTAAAAAACCACCCAGAAAATAGAAGACTAATCTATGGAGAAAATACATAATTCTTTCTTATACTTGAAAAGCCAAACTAGCACGTGGGTCACCTGATGGAAAGCAATCACCACCGCATGTAGATTAGGAACATCAAGAGGTCGCCGATCCGTTGCCAGCCTTTTAAGAGCGATATACACTGTTCTTGAAGACTTCCATGTCGCGTTTTTATTAGTATTATTAAATCATCATCATCAGGACCATTTTAGTCTCTACTACAGGAGCACGACCCTCTCTCGTCCGTCCTAGACGGAAGGAGGATTTGGCCTACACTCCCCACGCTGGCCAAACGGGTTGGGGAGGCCTAATCGATATTTGATAATGTCGCCTTGTACGACATCCACGGGAAGAAACGGAGTGATTCTATTCTAGTCTGCCGGAAACCACACGGCCAATTATTTATTATTAAGTATTAAATAAATAATAAAAAAATACTATGTCGCGCGGACGAAGCCGCGGGCAGAGCTATACATATAAAAATATGTCTGCAGATCCTTTGATGTCTTAAAGAAATAGATACGTGTAGGTGTTACATAGAGTCGGTTCCAGGAATTCTTATCGTGAAAACAGTCTTTTATCGTTTAATATATATGTTAAATGAACCAATTAGGATGTCAAACAAATTTTAAAATAGTGTATACATTTTCTGCATGCCGAGTTTCATTAAAATCAGAGCACATGGTAGAAAGTGTGGATACACAAACATACAACGGATTCACGCCCCAATTCGATGTGGAGATAACAATTTTATTCATCTCAACTCGTATAGCCACACTTCCATATTAGTGTAATAAATGTGAAAGTATGTTGGTTTGTCCTTCTTTCGTGTCGTAAGAAACCAATGGATTGGAAGGATTGCCTTGTTTTAAATGAGGGTGTCAGTGGTTCATTACCATCTTTGAACCAAAGCCAACTTCACCTGCACGCGGTGCACCCTGCTGGCTGACAAAAGAGGCTCTGGCGAAAAGAGAGGTAGGGGTAGGGAGCGTAATTGTAAGCTACGATATTTTATGTTGCGAGCGTTAATATGGCTACGGTTTACATCAGGCGGACCGTATGCTTGTCTGCCACCCGACGTAGTAAAAAAAAAAAGTGTATATATCTTTAATATTGCTTCCATAAGGAGGCATTATATTTCGCGGGATACAGTTTGGTGTTGCAGCTACATATCTATCATCACAATCTAAAAGTGCAATCACACCATTGGATAGATGAAGGATCAAAGAGATATAAAAGCAATTATTATAAACTGTTACATTGATTATAGCAATTATTGTGCGTTTCGTTTGTGTCAGCAGATAGCAGATATTACTGGAAATTTGTATTTCTCCGTAAGTGAATACTGTAATTTTTTGTGAGAAATAAAAGATTCTTAAACCGTAAGAGTTTATTACGCTAAGTAAGGACTACGGAATATAGCGTGTGAGGGAGGGGAAGCGCTGCCATTTTGAGATAATTTTAGTGCATGTAACGTGTTCACGTCCGTGTCCATGGCACAGCCACATCCCATTTTTTTACTGTCTGGAGAATGACTAAGGTAGCCATATAAACGCTCGCAACATGTAATAACGCTTGCGTGCTGCCACCCCCGCTGCCAGCGCAGCAAGTCCTTCTTTCCTGGTGATCTCACTCGCTCGCAGAAACACAACAACCCTCAAAGGAATTGTTATTTGACTGCGGTATTCTGTGTGGTGGAAGTACTTCCCCAGTCGGGCAGCTGCAGCTTATAATAACGCTGACCTACCTCTCTTTACGCCAAAACCTCGTCAGTGGATCAGTAGGGTGCACCACGTGCAGGTGAGGTTGGCTAATAGTATCTATCTTGGGACTCGTAAATCTCAAAATATAAAAAAAAATCAATAAAAATACAAACTATAAATTCACCTATACCTAGTGCTATAGGCGATTTTGTAGTGATTAAAATTACGATTCACGAAATTTATAAAAAATACAAACTACAAAGTCATCTATAGGTGACCTTGTAACGACGAGTTGACGAAACTCAACTTAGCAAGTCACACTTGATTCATTATTCCAACAAAACACTATAAAACCAACAAATACACAAAAACAAGAAATAAACGGTAGCCTACTCCACCTGTCGAGATCATTCCCATGGACCGAAACCAAACCAGTTTCGGCACAGAAAAAGTAAAAGATTATTGTGTTCCATTTTTAATGGTCACAGGTGGAATAAAAAACTGGCCAAGTGCGAGCCGGACACGCGCACGAAGGGTACCATTATCCATAAAAACGACAAAAAATAGGTTGTCTGTAAAGTCGGTTTACTGACGATAGTTGAACGTGACAACGTCATAAGAAAATACTGATGGAATGTTTGCATTTTTCAAAAGAAAATTTTATTGGAACGCCTCAAAGCGAGGTAACGCCGCATGAGTCATGAGAGCCGGCTCCATCGAATTATAAGACGTTGTCACGTCAAAAAATCACGATTGTTGTCATATCCCCATTAAATATTTATTTTATTTTATTTTAATTTATGTTTAAAGTGAATATATAAATAAATTTATGTGAATATTCTGTTGCCGTTATGAATTTCGAGCAAAATCGAGCAAAAAATCGCGATTGTTGTATGCCTCGTAAATTGTTATTTTTATTCTGTTTTTAGTATTTGTTGTTATAACGGCAACATAAATACATCATCTGTGAAAATTTCAACTGTCTAAGACAGGCGGACGGATAGCGGAGTCTCAGTAATAGGGTCCGTTTTACCCTTTGGGTACGAAACCCTAAAAAGGATCGTAAGTAGTGTCGTAATTACCTGTTGAAGTTTTTTTATCGGCGGTTTTTGAAACAGAATTTTACAAAATCATAGCTATTTGTGAAGTAAATTCATACCGCATACTAGATTTCACATATATATATATATATATATATATATATATATATATATATATATATATATATATATATCTCTGGGCGATTTACACAGCGCCATCTAGACCCAAATTAAGCGCCAAGCGAATACTATGGGTACTAGGTACTAGACAACTGACAAAATATGTTGTTAGATACATTTTTTCTTTATAAATATAAAGAAAAAAAAAATCTAAAAGTACATAGGTAAAATACACAGAAAACACCCACACCAAAACAAATAGACATGTTCATGCACACAAATGTTTGTCTTGTGCGAGAATCAAACCTGCGACCTCAAGTAAAAGAAGAAAGTAGCCATTGCTAGCCATTCGACCACCGGGCTCGTCAAATAGTTGATATATAAGATGTATGTGTGAGTTGATCACAAGCCAAAGCCAACCTCTTTTTTTTTAATATACCACTAAGGTGACAAACAAGGGGTATTACACGCGCGTTGCCGGCGCTATAAAAACCTCTTCACCTGCATGTAAGCATACGGCATGCCTGATTAAAAGCAGTTACTATGGACAGCCTATGGACGACTGCAGCACCAGGGGCAACACAGACGAGTTGCCGACCCTGTAAAAACCTCTTCAGTTCTATATGGTAGGTATATTCTGCTAACTGACAAACGAGACTGTGGCGAAAGAGGTAGGGCGATTCAGTGTATTTATAATCTGACCTCACAGAATACTAACAACAAATACCAGCAACAAAATAACATTATTCATTTGTACGATAGTCTTTAAGAATTTCAAAAATATACACGTTTTGATGCGATTTCCATGAGTTGGTTCTATAGTAACGAAATGTTTGTCACCATTACGCTATTAGCCTATAGACCCACTGCTTAGTAAAGTGAATAAATAGATAAAGGCAAGCCCCAATGCCTTCTACTATGTAATGTTCATTTTTTGGATGTGAATTGGAATACGGAGTGGATGTATGAATAAAGTATATTTTGTTAATCTAAAACCACAAAATACATGTAGAAACATGGAAAAGAAGAGTGGAGTTTCCTGGCACAGGCACATTTTTGCCTAAAATGAGGCTCCAATATCTAGCTTTAAGTTTTCATAAAAATTTGTGGAAAGTCAATAAATACATTTTTTTTTTTTTTTTTATTCTAAGTACTATGCTCGATCCTCCGCATTCCTGATCCACCCGCTTCCAGTTTTAACTTGAATACGTCTTTAAAATTGCTTCCTTATGGAGGCAATTCAAAAAAACGAATGATAATAAAAGCGGGGCATACAGTTTGCTATTGCAGTTACAAATCTACCATCTCTATCCAAAATTCAATCACACCACTAGGATGAAGGATCAAATAATTTGTTAAGCTAAGTAAGGACTATGGAACATCGCGTGCGGGGGAGGAGGAAAGGCTGCCATTTTGAGATAATTTTAGTGCATATAACGTATTCACGTACAACACACACGGACACGGCACAGTCATGCGAACCGCAGCGCGATTTTAAATACTCGTGGCGCCATCTACTGCCGGGTAGCACAGACAACGGTACTTAGTAAATGCTATTGAACGAAAACCGCATTATTTTTCTAGATAAAAAATAATGTATTTTGACGACATTCCATCATTAATAATGGCCTGTATCTATCTACCCACTGCTGGATATAAGCCTTGCTTTCCACCAAATTGATACCTCCAAGGAACACTACGCCAACTAAAATTTCGATAGTTATACTTCAGTAACATTATGCTACCTGAATTTTATTTATAAAAGACACACAGACACAACAAAATCAACAAATACAAACCGCTAAGTAAATGTATAACTCATATTAGCGGTGTGTATATGGATGTGTATGTTTTGAGTTGGCGTAGTGTTTATTGGAGGTATCGAAATTATGATCCTCGGCATTTTTTTCGAGATATCTAATAATTATGTAGCATGCCACACACCAGGGACAATATTATAATTATTTTCCGCTACTAAACATGATAATAGACTATTCAATGCCTGCATTACACATGTAAAAGATACATAACTGACTGAACTCTTCGTTACATTGACGACATCCAAAACACTAGATAGATTGGCCGGGAAATAATTTTAAGTCATAATTAAGTAATTTGTCATCCGCTATGAAAAGATCGAAAATGTAAAGATGAAAAAGAAAATATCTCAAGTGACATCGATAATATACATTTAAGAATTCTCAGGCGAATGCTAGTATTGTTCAATTGCGTTGATAAATACCAAAACACATACAGTAAAAAATTTAAAAATAAATAAAATCATTAAATTTCAGTCTTATAAATAACGTAAATTTCTACGTACATACCATTTAAACCGCTCTTAAAATCCAAGTAAAGTTCAATTCACATCACTAAAATAAAAATAAACACGCCACTTTATAAAGCAAAACCAACAATATTATTTCTATTAAAATGTTTTTAAAATAATTCTAATTATAGTCCACTATATAAATTGCAACAAAGAAAAATTGCTGATGCCCGAAAAATAAACAGTTAATGCTTTTATTTCTTAATTAAAGTCCACTTAATTAAATTGCCCGTCTCATTTCGCAAAATTAAACAATTGCAAGAGTTGATAATTCAAAAATGGAATGAGTCAGTTTATTCACATTTATAGTCCACTTGGAAGTTTGTTTTTATTTCCATAGACGAAAAAAACAAACAATGTTCGCACGTTCGATCGTTTTTGGACGAATGCGCGACCGCGTGGCGCGATGTTCGTCAGGTTACTGTCAGGCCGAGACGGTGAATTGAAACCGCCCTACGCAAAGAGCGTAGTGTAAAGACGAAATTGAAACTTTAGCTTAATTAATTACATAAGGAAAATAATAATATGTAATATAAATGTATGTATGGATATGTATTATCGAATATGTGTGTATAAATGTAACATGTATTATGTTTAAGTATACTTTATGTATATAATGTTCATGTAAATATATTTTTAAACCTCATTCGTGGATGTCTGCACTTCCCGAAGGTTGACTGGTAGATAATGCTTTTTTTTACTTGTGCTGGAGGGAGGCGGAAAATCCTCTTCGACACCCCCTCAGCCTGGTTGCTACCAGACTGACCTTTAATGGGCGAATCAGGCTTTAACCGACTAAAAACCGGAAACGGAAAGAATGATTTCAGCATTAAGTCCGCCTTTTATACCATTCTTATCTATTTCTATACCGGCCTTACTGTGGTCAATAAAGAATTTAAATAGACAAAATAAATAAATAATATGGGCGACTAAAAATGACTATAAAATTTTGTTAATAATAAATAAAATAATACATATATAATACGTTACTTATTATGTGTGTTATTTTATTTATAATAATATATATACTAAGTTTTTGAAGTCTTTCTCTATATTATCGTGCTCCTTATTGGATTCATTTTTTTGTTTAAATTTACGTAGGATTAATTAATAGAGATTGCTCATAGTATAGAATAGACTGATGAAAATCAGATTACTTCTCAATATCATTATATAATTTCTCAGGAAAGCTTTTTTGAAAAAGAAAAACGCATTTTTACATTTGTAAAGTAACACTATATTTATATTATAAGATGCTTATTAAAGTTTACAGATTATCGTTTCATCCATAATTTAATGTAATTTAAATGAAATTTTCAACATTTGTTGGATTAGAATTAAATTTGATTTATAACATATTAAGTGACCCAACAGATGTTGTCCTGTCTAACTATGAATAATTGAATTTGAATGAGTTTTGCGCAAGCTGTCAAATGACTGAGAGTTTTGTCAAATGCCATAAAGTTACATCAGAAAAGTAGATTAGTCGTTCGGTTTTCTCATTTTTTCTAATTTTCTGAGCAACTTTCGATTTTTTTCTTTCATAAGAATCTTTTCATGACATTAACAAACATAACTTTACAAAATTATATTAATTATTTTTTGTAAGAATTTTATTTATTATTATTTCTTGTAATAAAATAAAATTGTAATTTCTCGTAATAAGTTTCATTTGATTATTGTTGACTGGAAGAGATTCCTCTAGGATGCAATAAGTCCGCAATTTCAAATAATGTCTTATGACACGTTTGCATTTCATAATTAAGGTTTTAAAATAAATCCAACATCCCTTTTTTTATACTACGTCGGGTAGTAACCAAGCATATGGCCCGTCAGATGTAAAGCGGTTACCGTAGCCATATTAACGTTCGCAACGTGAAATTTCGCTCTCGCGCCGCCACCTTCGCTGCCAACGCAGATTCCCTTCATTTCTCGTGACCTCCCTCACTCACAGGAACACAAGAAAGGGAATTCTTATTTGCCTGCGGTATTCTCTAAAGTGGTGGTATTTCCTCAATAGGGCAGCTTAGATATACACTGCACGTAGGGTACTCTCTCTGTCGCCAGAGCCTCTTTGTCTAGTCGGCAGGGTACACCACGTACAGTTGAGGTTAGATTTGGCTCTAGAGATCTAGGTAAGCCACTTACACCCCTGTAACACTAATTTATTATATTACCATTTTCGAATACCCATATCACTAACGCCCTGTATAACATAATCGATCCAACGTCGAATAGTGGCGTAACACCAAAAGGGACCACTTATCTCCAACACCCTAAAAGTGTCATCTCACAATGCACTTAATGAGATAAATCCGTCACATATGTCACCCGCGTGGTTGGGATGTCAAAACATTGACAGTTATGTTTTGATGGCCGCAATACGACTGGGGAAAGATAGGTACTGAGTTGAAAAGTCAATTGTACAGAGGCGTATTCCAGGGTGATAGAATATTTTAAAAGATAATTGATATTCACTAAAGTTGACTTTTGAAGTAACACTTCTTTACGCACGCTGGATTTGGGGAATAAGCGCGTGAAGAGAGCGTTACGGAAACGGAGAATGGAAGTTGAGATGGAGATTTTTTTTTTTATAGACTACGTCGGGTGGCAGACAAGCACACGGTCCGCCTGATGTGAAACGGTTACCGTAGTCATATTAACGCCCGCGACGTAAAATATCGCTCGCGCGCCGCCACCCCCGCTGCCAACGCAGCCCTTTCTGGTGACCTCACTCACTCGCAGGAACACAACAACCCTCAAGGGAATTGTTATTTGGCTGCGGTATTCTGTGAGGTGGAGGTACATTCCCCAGTCGGGTAGCTTACAATTACCCTCCCTACCTCTCTTTTCGCCAGAGCTTCGTTTGTCAGTCTGCGGACTGACAAACGAAGCTCTGGCGAAAAGAGAGGATGCACCGCGTGCAGGTGAAGTTGGCTTTAGTTCAAAGATGTTGATGAACCACTTACACCCCAATATATATAAGATATATGTTAGTAGAGCTAAAGAAGTTTTACTTCAGTGGTGTGATCTAAAGCACATTCGTTTCTTTTTTACACCACATCGTGTGGCAGATGCCTGATGCGAAGCATATTAACGCTCGCTACAAGAAATATAGCTCGCATGCCGCCACTCCCGCTGCCATCGCAGCAACTCCTTTCTTTCTGGTGACCTCACTCACTCGCAGAAAAACAACAACCCTCAAATTGTTATTTGGATGTGCTATATATTCATATATTCTCTCTCTATCGCCAGAGCCTCCTTGAGCCGCGTGCAGGTGAGGTTGGCTTTGGCTCTAAATTCAGTCCCGGCTGTTGTCGTTAGGTGACAGTCGTTTAACCAAGTCTAAGCCGCCTAAAGGCCACTGCCTTTAGGCGGCTTAGAAACACTGACTTCCGTAAATCTAGTTGAACAGCGTGGTGGAGTATGCTCTAAGCCCCTTCGATTGAGGAGAGATCCGTATACTAGCAGTGAGATAAATAAGGGTTGACGACGAGGAGATTCTGAATCTTGAACAACGAGCGGCCATTTATGATTAACGGGGAAAATATAAAATTGCAGTAATTTTCGTACCCCAGGAAGTGAACCTTAACGAACGCCGCAACACGTGTCTCATTGTCTCGAATAGCTACCAAATCTCAATAAAATTCAGAAAAATGCTTTTATATATGAACTCTGTCAATTCAATTTGCGTAGAATTCTTTCGTAGGATTGCCAGATTTTTTGTACAATATCCACTATTGTGTGACTAAACTAATGTATATAATGTAAAGTTTAACAGCATATTTGCTGAGTTAGGTTTATTAAAACTTGACGGGGAAAGTTACCTACGCATTCCGGTCTGTGCTCGCCATTCCTGGAGTCCAGAACTTTCTAAGTATACAAAAAACGAGTGTGCTTTAGACCACACAAGTTGGGGTGTAAGTGGTTCATCAAGATCTTTGAACCAAAGCCAACTTCACTTGCACGTGGTGCACCCTGCTGACTGACAAACGAAGCTCTGGCGAAAAGAGAGGTAGGGAGCATAATTGTAAGCTACCCGACTGGGGAATGTACCTCCACCTCACAGAATACCGCAGCCAAATAACAATTCCCTTGAGGGTTGTTGTGTTCCTGCGAGTGAGTGAGGTCACCAGAAAGAAAGAAAGGAAGGAGATGCTGCGTTGGCAGCGGGGGTGGCGGCGCGCGAGCAATATTTTATATGTTGCAAGCGTTAATATGGCTACGGTAACCGCTTCACATCAGGCGGGCCGTATGCTTGTCTGCCACCCGAGGTAGTAAAAAAAAAAAAAAAAACACAAGTGAAGTAAAACTCCTTTAGCTCTACTAGCTTATATCTCCCTCTCGACTTCCGTTCGCCGTTTCCGTAACGCTCTCATTACGCATTCACCAGCTTACTCCTCAAGTTAAACGTGCGTAAAAAAGTTTTACTTCAAAAAGGAATAAATAAATAAATAATAAATATTCCTGGACAATTTACACAGCGCCATCTAGCCCCAAATTAAGCGAAAAGCTTGTACTATGGGTCTTTGAGTATTAATCGACAGGAGATGCCATACGCGGGCGAACCCCTCCGGCAAAGTACATTGGTCAACTGGTCAAACACGTTATATAAAACTACTTAAAGTCGCTTCACCGCCATTTTGCATCGGTCTGTGTCGTCTGACGTTTCTCTCCAAAAATGGTGAATTGTGCAGTATTATCGTGCAAAAGGCGATCTGATAGCTCAAATTCGCAACAAGATCGCGTTTCCTATCATAGGTAAGTATTTTTACTAACTATTAAATGTTTATTAAAGTACAATCTCCATTTAAAGAAAAAACCGTTGCGATACGTAAACGACAGAAAAATGTAAACATGAATACAGTGGTACAGGGGCGAATCGGTCTTTTAGGGATGTGACAAAGCCAAAAAATCGATTCAACATTTGAATGAATCATTCACTCATTCAATTACTGCAGTTCGTATAATAGTCAGTTTTTTTTTATTAGATATTGAATTAAATAGTAGGTATAGATGTATGTTACATTGAAATCTTGTAAGGTGAATTAGAAAAATTATATTTCTCTGGACATACAAAATATTTAAATAATACTAGCTCCGCGGCTTCACCTGCGTTATAAAAGTATCCTATGCCATTCCCCGGGACTCAAACCATCTCCATACCAAATTTCATCTAAATCCGTTTAGCCGTTATTGCGTGATTGAGTAACATCCAAAGATCTAAACATCCAAACGAAGATGTTTGGATCTTTGGATGTTCACATTTAAAGTATTATTAGGATATCTGTTAAAAAATCAATTGACAATATTTCATGTTCTCAAACAGGGTTTTGTCCGATAAAATCAAATAAAGGATAAAAAATTATTTAAGCAACTGCAAGAAGGGTTACAAGTGCGTAGCTGGGTTTTTAGATGGGCGTATGCTCTTTTCTTGAAGGTTATTTCCACTGACCTCTATACTACAAGTACGTACGTAGTCCAGCGTACTTGTATTATAGAAGACAGTGGTTGTATCAGCCCGGGAAAACCGCGGGCGACAGTTCATACCGCGTTTAGTTGCACGAGAGTGCTCATGACACAAAGACACATAAATACAGACAGATATACATACAAACAAACATATTTTTTGGATAATATCTTTAATGTACAGAATTTTCACTTTTACAATTTTATAATAAATAGTATATGACAATTCAGTTCATTCATCACTGATTTGACTCATTCTTCAGATGTGTCCCATCACTATTTTTTTTCGTATGTGTGCTGCATAGTTACGTGAAAACTGTGTCTGTGGGCATGTAATTTTTGATGTGTTGATTTTTTTTGTAGTGTGCGTTTATCGCAACAGCAAAATTTGTGTCTGCGAGTTAATTACATCTTTTGGTGGTGTCTTGTACGTGTTTACCTCGCCCCCCGCTAAAAGTGGTGAAAAAATTTGTTCGGAGAATTTCGTTAGGGCATCTCCTGTCGATTAATACTCAAAGACTATGGGTATTAGATAACTTGTATAATACTTAAATACACTTTTTTTTTGTAAATGTATACATATATAATAATATATAGACAACGCCCAGACCAAGACAAACAGACATGTTCATGCACACAATTGTTTGTCTTGTGCGGGGATCGAACCCGCGACCTCGGAGTCAAAGTGGCCATTGCTAACCATTCGCCTACCGAGCTCGTCGAATAGCTACCAAATGTCTAATAAAGTTCAGAAAAATGTTGTTTGGCCCATTTTCGTAGAATTCTTCGTAGGATTTCAAGAAATCCCTATGAGCGTAAAATCAATACCGTCTCTTTATTTCTGTTACATAAGGTATTATTACTTTGTATTCACGTTGTATTTTATGGGTGGGAAATATGTTCAATGTATCTTGTAGTGCAGTGTTCCGCAAAGTGTGTGCCGCGGCATACTGGTGTACCGTGGTCATTAGTTGGTGTTTCTCGGAAAAATAAGGTTATCTCATAAAGCTACATAGACAGACGAAAGAAAAATACTTACACAAATAAAAACTGATTCTTCATTTATGATGTAGGTACCTTCAAAACTTTTCGTTTTCCTAGATGTAGCTTAGACACAAAAAACATTGCGGACTGTAATGTAGTGCAGACTAAAATAAATACTCTATCTGTTTCGAATTTCCTTCTTAATGATTTGGGCTATGCCTGGGCAATGATGAACCAGAACATATGAAATACCAAAACCAAAAATGTAGGCTGCAATTAAACAAAATAATAAACGATTACCGGGAAATGTATGTTGTTTTTTTAACCATCAACATCTACAGATTGCTTGAAGATGCCTTGCGTAGAGGCGAAATACGTGTTGCAGAGACGATCACGGCATTCGAGGCGGCAGTCAAACGTATCTTCTGTTTCAGATGGTGGAGAATCGCCGGCACGGCTGCCGCATATACTTTGTAATCACACTTTGTAATAATCTCAACGCCTGCCGAGTCCTGCTCATGGGAATATCGTTCCATTGATATACCCTGGAGCGGGTCACGGCGGGTGTACAACATTACATCAAACTTATCAAAGGGGCAGCTACGCATTGGAATGGAATCTATATCCCCGCGCACGCCTATCAAATGACCGGGCTTGACCCGTGAATTAAGAGAATAATAAAAGTATGAAAAAGAGATCCAAAAAAATTCGTTACTGAAAAACATAAGGGTGCCGGCCGGCTGTAGTTTCCATGAACTAATTAGTTGCGGAAGCATGCAAAGTATGTAGATCAAATTGCCTGTAAATTTGACTTTCGTAAAATAACACCATTAGCTATATGAATATACCTAGTTAGTTTGATTATTTTATTTGATTTGAAAAATGTAGAATGTTTTTTTTAGATAATATAAAAATTGTATCATATCTGTAACCCTTAGTGTCAAAGTAACAATTGCTATCCACACAACCGGGGTCATTTTGAATTCGTATACTTTTGACCTTACACCTTTATTCCCTCTATTGCCTCCCCTAAGTGCGGTCCTGGCAATCGTCTCATTTAGGGACAGGGTCACATTTCCGACAAAAAGGTTAAGCTGGTCCGTTCTGCGAATAATCCGCATCTTTCTGCACGTGACTCTAGCTGTGTTTAGAATATTGACACGTTTTTTTCCGTGTCCAACAAAAAAAGGCGTTTAAAAATTACTTTATCTTCCATATACTAATGTATGTAATTGTACAGTCCGTATACGCAAGTAGATAAGTTAATAAGCTCTAGCAAGTATTGAAACACATTTGTTGCATGGAAAGCATGAAAAACTTCATTAACATCTTTGAACCAAAGCCAACCTCACCTGCATGCGGTGCACCCTGCTGACTGACAAACGAGGCGAAAAGAGAGGTAGGACATTGTATATTGCCTGGATAAGTATCTCCACCTCTCAATAAAAAATACTGCAGCCAAAAGACAATTCCCTTGAGGGTGTATGTGTTCCTTTCCTGCGAGTGAGTGAGATCACCAGAAAGAAAAAAAGGAGTACAGGCTGGCAACGGATCGGCGACCCCTTGGTGTTGCTGATCTCCATTGGCGGTGGTGGTTGGCTGGCCGTGTGGTTTCCGGCAGACTAGAATAGAATCACTCCGTCTACCGTCTCTTCCCGTGGATGTCGTACAAGGCGACTAAGGAAAATACATTATAAAACATTGATCAGGGCTCCCCAACCCGTCTGGCAGTCTCCTGTAGTGGAGACTAAAATGGACCTGATGATGATGATGATGATGGTAATCAGTACATTGCAGTTCCAGAGGGGTTTTCTTCTACATACCTACTCTCAAGTTTCAGGAGTTTCCAGTATTCTTCAAGAAACTCGTGAAGGAGATATAAAGAGTCGGCAACGCGTAAAGATGCCCCTGGTGTTGCTAGCGCCTATTGGCTGCTATAACTGTTGTTGTTGTATTCTCTTTATTGTACACCAATAAAAACATAATGACAATAGTATAAGGCAAAGGTTCCCAACCGGTGGTCCGCGGACCACCAGTGTTCCGTGAGAGGTAAATTATGAGATTGGAGTGTAAGTGGTTTATCAACATCTTTGAACCAAAGCCAACTTCACCTGCACGCGGTGCACCCTGCTGACAGACAAACGAAACTCTGGCGAAAAGAGAGGTAGGGAGCGTAATTGTAAGCTACCCGACTGGGGAATTTACCTCCACCTCACAGAATACCGCAGCCAAATAACAATTCCCTTGAGAGTTGTTGTGTTCGTGCGAGTGAGTGAGATCACCAGAAAAGAAAGAGATGCTGCGATGGCAGCGGGAGTGGCGGCGCGCAAGTGATATATTATGTTGCGAGCGTTAATACGGTTACGGTAACCGCTTCACACCAGGCCGTATGCTTGTATGCCACCCGACGTAGTATAAAAAAAAATGGTCCGTGTTACAAACTTATAATGAAAGAGATTGAGCACTATTATACAAAATACTCAAATCTCGTGTTATAGAATAATGGATTTATTATGACAGTTGGGGATTCTACACGCAACAAAAACCTCGTTGTGATCCGCGAACAAAAAAAGGTTGGGAACCACTGTATAAGGAAATGTTATCTACAAAGGCGGACCAATCTCTTTTAGAGATCTCTTTTTTTTATACTACGTCGGGTGGCAGACAAGCATACGGCTCGCCTGATGTGAAGCGGTACCGTAGCCATATTAACGCTTGCAACATAAAATATTGATCGCGCGCCGCCACCCCCGCTGCCAACGCAACATCTCTTTCCTTTCTTTCTGGTGACCTCACTCACTCGCAGGAACACAACAACCTTCAAGGGAATTGTTATTTGGCTGCGGTATTCTGTGAGGTGGCGGTACATTCCCCAGTCGGGTAGCTTACAATTACGCTCCCTACCTCTCTTTTCGCCAGAGCTTCGTTTGTCAGTCAGCAGGGTGCACCACGTGCAGGTGAAGTTGGCTTTGGTTCAAAGATCTTGATGAACCACTTACACCCCGAAACAACTTCCAAACAACCTTTAAATATTTGGTAGGAACACATACAAGAAACATGAGCGGGAAAACGTGTACAACTGCTTACAATCAGACAAGTCAAATGCTCGTTTGCCACCTTAGTTGCTAAATGCATAATCTATATATGTACCATCAGCGTTGACCATTAGTCACATATGGAAGTCACTCGATTCACTTAAACTCTTAAAGCAATGCAGTAGCTATTTATGGCACTGCAGTGGTAACAGAGACAGCATTATATGGATTACACGTGTTAGAAAAGGATAGAGTATATGCACATGTCAGCCATCGTTACAAATTGAAGATAATTTTGTTTCACTCTAACGGTTTATAAATAGCATTTGGCTTTGTATTAGTTTGACTTTGTTGTTTGTTTGTAATCTTTTTGACGTGCCAACGTCTTATAATTCGATGGAGCCGGCTGCACGCACGAAAAAAGATGACGTATGCGGCGTTACCTCGCTCTGAGGCGTTCCATTAAAATTTTCTTTTGAAAAATGCAAACATTCCATCAGTATTTTCTTATGACGTTGTCACGTTCAACTATCGTCAGTAAACCGACTTTACAGACAACCGATTTTTTTATACTACGTTGGGTAGCAGACAAGCATAGAGCCCGCCTGATGTGAAGCGGTTACACTAGCCTATAGACCAGTGTTTTTCAAAGTGTGTGTCAGGACTTCCTAGGGGTCCCCTTGCCTTGTACGAGGTGGTCGCGGTAGGTAGCGAGGTTGTAAAAAATCGGCCATCGGTGCGAGTGCGAGTCGGACTCGCGCATAAAGGGTTCCGTATCATCTTAATGGGATTGGTAAATTCCATGCTACTGGAGAATAATATGTGTAGAATAGTATTACTGTTTATATATATGAATAAGATATTACTTAATTTGATCTTTAAAATGATATTTAGACTTACTATCACTATAGCTGTATTGCTTACTCGCACAATTCAATTGATTGATACTCTTTTTCATCGGTTTGTATACAACTCCTTGTGTATAACGTTTGACGCTTTTAATTGTGTTGGTTATGGCTGATCGAGACATAGTGCAAACAATAAACTACGTAGATGAGCTGGAGATTGCAGAGTCTATTACGTGCGAACTTGGTGATCTCAGCAAACACTACACAAAGAACATCTTAGATTTCACCATTATTGCTCAAAACATTCGAAGCATTTATCGCAACTTTGATGATTTTTTGGTAAACATATCTGCTCTAGATTTTACCACAGATATCATAGTCTTGACGGAATGCCGCCTAGATCTTAATAAACCTTTACCAAAACTAAATAACTATAATTCATATTTCACTACACATTTGCTAAACCAAAATGACGGTGTAGTCGTCTATATAAATGACGCATTAAATCACAAGGTAACAGAGGTAAAGCTAATGCAAGCATCCTGTTTGCAAGTGGAATTACTGAATTATAACATACTGTGTATATATCGGTCACCATCAAATACAAATACGGATCTTTTCCTTGGTTCTCTAGACAGTCATCTCGATACTTTCAAATCTACAAAAAATACAGTAATTGTAGGTGACATCAATATTAATCTAATACCTAAAACGAAAGAGCAAACCTTTGAATATAATAATCGCGTCAACTATCTCAATATGTTATCAGCCCATAGCATTCTCACAGGCCACACTCTACCTACTAGAGAAAATAGCTGTCTTGATCACATCATGATGAATATAGACAACAAAACGAGTAAGGCATTAATTGCCATACTGCAAACAACTTTAACTGATCACTTTACAACCTTCTTGTCAATATCTAAAATTAAAATAAAAGTAACAGCAGCGAAGACTTCTCAAAAAATCGACTTTGAAAATGCTCTAAAAACACTTCGAAATGATAATCTCTCGGAACTGTTGTCTTTTAATGACCCCAATTTGTTAGCAGATTGTCTAATTAGTAAAATTTCAAATTCTTTAAAGCAAAACACAATTACTTCACAGATACCTAGAAGCAAAAGAATATTAAAGCCATGGATCACTGAGGGCATTTTAAGATGTATTAAAAACCGCAACAAGTTACAAAGAGAATCTCGTAATGACCCCTATAACGAAGTCAAAAAGATAACCTATGCTCGGTACAGAAATTACTGCAATAACATAATAAAAAAACTAAAACGTAAACATGAAAGAAAGTTATTAGCCGGTTCTGTAGATAATAACAAACTATTATGGAAAAATATCAAATCTTTAACGTACACAAATAAAATTAATAAAACTAACTCTGAACTGACTTCGTTAAAATCAACTCCTCTTGAGTCGGCAGACTATATAAATAACTATTTTTCTAACATTGGTCAAACATTAGCAAATGACATAAAATATACGGTAACCGAAGGTAGTACAAAGACCTACATAAATCAATTGCCTAGTGTACCCCATTCATTTGTATTGCTAGATACCGACCCTGAAGAAATTAACAACATTATTATGAGCCTTAAGTCTGATAGTGCCCCCGGGGAGGATAATATACCAACTAATTATATTAAATATATAAGTAAAGACATAAACGCTATCTTGACATACCTGACCAATTTGTGTTTTAAAACAGGTACATTTCCATCTGCATTAAAAAAAACTATTATTACCCCGGTTTTTAAAGGAGGTGCTAGACATGACATTGGGAATTATAGGCCTATTTCAGTTATCTCAGTCCTGGCTAAAATTATTGAAAAATTACTAAACAACAGACTTCTAAAATATCTAAATTCTTATAACTTATTATCCCCCAATCAGTTTGGCTTTAGGCAAGGTATCTCTACGGTTGATTCAGTAACATCAATGATCACGTTATTAGCTGACCAAATGGATAGCGGTAAAAAATGCCTGTCAGTATTCCTAGATCTGAAAAAAGCATTTGACACTGTCTCTGTGCCTATACTTATACAAAAACTTAATAAAATAGGCATACGTGGAAAGCAGTTATCTCTCTTCAAAGATTATCTGATGGACAGGAAACAGAGGGTTAAGTTAGAGCATTGCAACAGTGGGTTCACTGTAGTATCCTATGGAGTTCCGCAGGGAAGTGTACTTGGCCCAACACTATTCTTAATATATATTAACGACCTGTGTAACATGAACCTTAGCAATGCTCAAATATTTACCTACGCTGATGATACTGCCATTGTTTTCACCGGTGTTTCCTGGCTAGACACTATATCTAAAACTGAGAAAGGTATGTCCCAAGTTGCTTACTGGCTTAAAAACAATCTTCTTACTCTAAACACCTCAAAAACGCACTTCATCTGTTTCGGAATGAGCAACAAATCACAACCTAAACACAATTTAATAATTAAAATACATGAGTGTAGTGATGTAACTCAATGCGACTGTCCAAGTATAAGTCAGGTAACAGACACCAAATACTTAGGAGTCATAATTGACCAGAGATTATCTTGGTACCCACAAATTGAACAACTGGCTTTGAGGATTAGAAAGTTCATTTGGCTGTTCAAATCTCTACGACATATCATCCCTAGATCTACCTCGGGCAGTCACACGTCTGCAAATAAACTGCTAAATAAAATTTACATGGCATTGGTGCAATCATTGATTGTATACTGTATACCTGTATGGGGTGCAGCTCTTAAAACACGGTTTCTGATACTGGAAAGAGCTCAGAGAGCTCTGTTAAAGGTAATGTACTTCAAGAAACAGCGATTCAGTACCAATACACTCTATCAAATATGTGATTTGTTGTCCATCCGGAGATTATATGTGATGCAAACAATCTTAAATAAGCATAAAAATATAAACTATGTCCCGATATCTGAAAACACGAGAAGACGTAAAAGATTTACCGTCGTACCAGTCCCAATAGCTAAAACTAAGTTTGCTCGCTCTCAATATGCCCATATTTCTAGTAATTTATATAATAAGGTAAATAGTAAAGTTGAGATATATTCCAAAAGTTATTTTGAATGCAAAATTGCACTAATGCAATGGATAAAATTACTAGACTACGACGAGACGGAGAGTCTTTTGAATTGTGCGAGGTAAGTGCGCAAAAAAGCCGAAATTGCTCGATGAATTGTACATGATAACAGCATGGAATAAACTTATTATGTGAAATATTGTAGAAACTGCTATCATGATATGTATGTATGTGAATGCGTGTGTATGTATGCGTATGTGTATGTGTGTATATATGTGTATGTGTGTATGTATGTGTATGTATGTATATGTGTGTGTATGTATATATGTGTGTATATGTATGTGTATATGTATGTATGTATATATGCATATATGTGATTGAATGAATAAATAAATGAATAGATAAGTAAATTAGAATAGGATTACAGTAACAAGGTATTGTAAAATGAAGCATAGTAGTAATATATATATAAACATTTGCTGTTTATTGTAAAAAAAGTGTAATAGAAACATAATTATAGTTAATAATATGAACATAAATACGTATGTATAAATACCTAGTTATAATAAGTGTAAGGTGTGTTTCACTGTAACAGACAGTACCTGAAGATGTTACAAAGGAAGAGCGGAGTTTCCTAATACAGGCATCTTGTTTGCCTAAAAGGGAACTCCAACATTATTTACAATTACTGTCCATGTAAACTGCAATAAACTTTTTGATTTTTTGATTTGATGATAAAAAAAAATGGAAAAAAATCACGTTTGTAGTATGGGAGACCCGTAAATATTTATTTTATTTTAATTAAATTAATTATTTGTAAAGTGAATAATAAAACTCAATATTCTGTGAATATTTCAAGCGTCTACCTGTTGCCGTTATCAATATCGAGCTAAAACAACCGGCCAAGTGCGAGTCGGACTCGCGCACGAAGGGTTCAGTACCATTATCTATAAAAACGGCAAAAAAAATCATGTCTGCTGTATGGGAGCCCCCTTAAATATTTGTTTTATTTTAATTTAATTATTTATTTTTAAAATGAACATAAAATATAACTAAAGCGCCATCTGGCCTCTGGTAATGTACTACACAATTCTATTCGTCTTGCAATACATTTTATAAGTTCGTCGGCTATTACTCAGTAACGTCTACTTAGCCGTGATAGTTTTCTTTCTAAATTCACTATATGAACGTCCATCCACGATTTTTTTCACATTTCTAAATATAACAGTTTCGTTGATACAGGGGGGGGGGGGCGGGGACGCGGACGACACTTGCGTCCAATGTCTCTAAACAACAATTTTAGATTCTCTATTTATTACTACGCATTAAATTTTGTTCCACTTCTTCCCATCCTTCATATAAGAAAGTGTTATAATATATATAAATTATACTTCTCAGTTACCAGTTGTTAGGGTCTTCATTATTTTAATAAAACTTATTTTATTATTGATTTCTTTTTATTATCCGTTATTATTTTAATAAAACTTTGTTTTCCAGTGAGAATAAGATGTTTTTCCGAGATAAAAATTAACATATTGCACTCTCCAGACCTTAAACTATCAACGTAAAAATAATAATGAAAATCCATGGGTTTCTTTCGACATGAAAGAAGTAGAAACAAACATGCTTTCACCTTTGGATTTAGGTACCGACTTAGTTATCAATTCAATAATGAACACATAAGAAAGTTACTAAGTTACTAAGGCGTAACGTAAATACAAACTTACATATATATACATAGGCTTTTTATATGAGAGGGTGGTAAACGAGCATATTGATCACCTGATGGAAAGCAATCACTAACGCCCATGGAGATCAGCAACACCAAGGGGGCGCCGATCCGTTGCCAGCCTATTCTCCTTCCTTTCCTTCTTTCTGGCGACCACGCTCAGCCACAGGAACACAAAAACCCTCAAGGGAATTGTTATTTGGCTGCGGTATTCTGTGAGGTGGAGGTACTTCCCCAGTCAGGCAGCCAAAAAATACAATATAATAATATAATACCACTATTTTCGTCAGAGCCTCGTTTGTCTGTCAGCAGGGTGCACTACGTGCAGATGAGGTTAGCTTTAGATGAACGACTTACTAAAGGCTGATAAAATCAAAACCCTCCGTAATCAGATAAAAAATACATATTTTTTCATGAATTCACGAAGCTTCAAGGGACTTTCATTCTTAATAGATAACTCATCTCTAAACGGGCGACTCGTTTTTGTAATAACATGTAATAATTAATCACGGCTAATGAGGTTTTTTATTCCAGCTGAAAAATGTAAAATTATATTTGTCACGAAACTGAAGTATTATGAAAACTCATTAAAGTATTCACAGTAATTCATACTTTTCTATGGAAAACAAGCATACGTCCCGCCTGATGTAAAGCGGTTACCGTAGTTTAAAGGCTTGCAACATTAGATATCGCTTGGTGCCAATGTAGCAACTTCTTCCTTACTGGTGACCTCACTCACTCGCACGAACGCAACAATCCTGCGGTATTGTGTGAGGTGTAGATACTTACAAGCTGCCAGACTGGGGCAGGTCTTTCACGAAACCAATGCATTGACATGATTTTTACGGGAATAGTTTAAGGTCTGGAGAGTGATATGCTACTTTTTATCCAGAAAAAAAAATATTGCCACGGGAAATAAAGTTTTATTATAAAGATAATTAAATTTAAAAAAACCCCGACCATCTAGGCTAGTCAAGCCCTTTCATTTGATGCACATATTGAGCAAGTTAAAAAATCCAACAGTGGGTAGATACAGACTGATAGTGATGATGATGAATGATGTTGGAGCTACTAAGGCACAGACAGACACACACACACACACAGAGAGAGAGAGAGACAGGCCAAAATTTACAACACCCGTCGTTTTTGCGTCGGGGGTTAATAATGACCACGCGGGTGAAGCCGCGGGTAACAGTTAGTATTTATTAAAGAAAATAAATATTCCACCAAAATACCTCAACAACCTTCCAATTAATCTCCAAGAAGGGATAAAGACCACCATCATTAGTAACGGATACTTTCTTACCTAAAACAACACTTACTCAGCGGTTATGGATACCCCATGACGGCATTCACAAGGTTACAATAACAGGACTGTTGCCATCCCACTCTAACAGCTTGGGAATAATGTAGCTCTCTTTCTGCCTTGTCACCCGCTGATCAAGCTTTCAATTCGATACAGGTGCAGTCATAGTATATATAAAAAAATAAGATTCTTATTTTACTTTTTTTTTATCCCGTAACTTTTTATTTAGGTTATAGACGAGACGTAACGAAGACATTTCATCTGGATGAAATATGTTTCGTCTCGTAAAATTCATTTGATGCTGAAAAACATCCATTGTTGAATACAGGCCTCTCATTTACTTCCACAATGATCGTTTCTGTATCGCACACATCGGCACGCTATGATCTTAATCAGATCGTCGATCAAGGAGCCCGGTGGTGAAATAGCTACTTTGAGGTCGCGGGTTTGATCCCCACACAAGACAAAAATTTTTGTGCATTAACAGTCTGTTTATCTTGGATTGGGTATTTTCTATGTATTTTACATAAAAACAAGTACAAGCTTTGCTTAGTTTGGGATTGAGTAATTTTTCCAGGAATAGTTATTTATCACCTACTAAAATTAAATATCAGCCGTGTGGTTTCCGGCAGACTAGAATAGAATCATTCCGTCTCTTCCCGTGGATGTCGTACAAGGCGACTAAGGGAAATACATTATAAAACATCGATCAGGCCAACCCGTCTGGCCAGCGTGGGGAGTGTAGGCTAAATTCTCCTGTCTGCGACGGACGAGAGAGGGTCGTACTCTTGTAGTGGAGACTAAAATGACCTGATGATGATGATGATGATATACTAAAAAGGCTGACCAACGCTGCTTTGTCCAGGCAATCGCCATTTAAAACCAAAAGGTATATCCCCGAGTTCAAAGATTTCAGAAATATTCTCTACTATCAACACAGTTTGCCATTGCCATTTAAAACTATTCTGACCCTACAACGATCGGTACTGCCTTTATTATAGCCCGTCACTTCAGCCTGATCCATGAACTTTAGGGCATTGGTAACTCTAGGTTCTACTACAGGTATACCTCTGAGTTCGTAGAGATCTTATAAATACTCTTATTGGTACTATGTATATCGAATGTCCTCCCCAATCCGTCTGGCCAGCGTGGGGAGTGTAGGCCAAATCCTCTTTCTGTCTGGGACGGACGAGAGAGGGTCGTGCTCCTGTAGTGGAGACTGAAATGACCTGATGATGATGATATCGAACGTGTTACTTTGTAAGCACGTTCGCAAAAGTATAAGCATGTATAATTATGTTAAAACAGTGAGTTATATTGTAGACATCGTTGGATCGGAATAAACATACTGGCTATTTAATTTATACGAATAACTCCACCGGTAATACCACCGGCATTCAATACACGCAAGTGATCCCAATACTCTGAAAAGTGTCTATTGCGACAATATAAATAAACTATTTTCTCTCATATTTCGTCGTATACTACATTCAGTTACTGACCTTGCTTTACCGCATAAGATCAACTTTTTCAATGAGTCGATTTCCTTTTGTTGTCGACACGGCTGACAGGTTCCGAGCTACCTTATACAGTTTTTGTTGTCTCATCATACTATACTGCGAAGCCTTATTTTTACACTTTTTTTACCCAATTGTGTTTGAAATGGATTACACAAAGCTATCATATTGTGTTATATGTTTGTTTGTTTCTAAAAAGCTTCTTTTGACGTGAATGCGTCATTAAATTTGCTACCATATAAATAAATAAATATTGTCAGACAAATTACACAGCGCCATCTAGCCCCAAAGTAAGCGAAGCTTGTGGTATGGGTACTAGACAACTGTTAAACATACGCAAATACATTTTTTTTTGTAAATACATATTTATGATACATAGAAAACACCCAGACCAAGACAAACAGACATGTTCATGCACACAAATGTTTGTCCTGTGTGGGAATCGAACCCGTGTCGAAGCCGCGTCATTGACCGCTACGCCACCGAACTCGTTTGGTGTTGTAGTTTCGAATCTTTGCTCTATTAATTCAACCACACCACTGGATAGATGAAGGATCAAATAATTTATTACGCTAAGTAAGGACTATTTAACATCGCGTGAGAGGGAGGGGGAAGCGCTGCGATTTTGAGATAACGTATTCACACGTATGTAACGTATTCACATTCATCACACGGCCGTCCATGTCCATGACATAGCCAAACCTCATTTTTTTGTTAATCGAATCTGTCATCAACCCTTGTTTATTCCACTGCTGTGATACAGGTCTCCCCCAATCAGTCGGGGTTTAGAGCATACTCCACGACGCTGCTCAACTGCGGGTTTGCGGAGGCCAGTGTTGTTGGTCCCAGTTGTTGTTTTTAGACGAAAGTCGTGGAGCTAAGTCAGTGACTTTTGGGCGACTTGAAAACACTGGCCTCCATCAACATGCAGTTGAGCGCGTGGTGGAGTATGCTCCAATCCTCTTCGATAGAGTTGATGCAATTCATCATCATCATTCAAGTCATTTTAGTCTCCACTACAGGAGCACGACCCTCTCTCGTCCGTCCCAGACAGAAGGAGGATTTGGCCTACACTCCCCACGCTGGCCAAATGTGTTGGGGAGTCCTGATCGATGGTTGGTTGGAATTTCCTATTGATTACCTTGCAACCATGACAGTCGCGGCAGACCAGTCCCCTCTGGCAGTACCCGCTCACGAGTTGATGCATGGGGCAGCCATCGCCGCATTCAACCATTTTATTGGGAAGGCGGCGACACACCACACGACACCACCGTCAGTTTGAATACTTTTACTAAACACATTGCAATGCTCGAGATACCTAATGCTGAGTTTGTCATCACTGTTTGTACGTTTATTATATTGATAATGATGGCATGTGTGTTACCATGATTTGTTACAGAACATAAGCAATATTAACGCTCGCAACATGATGTTCGCACGCCGCCACCCTCGCTGCCAGTGCAGCAGCTCCTTTCTGTCTTTCTGGTGACCTCACTCCCTCGCAGGAACACAACAATTCTCAAGGGATTGTTATTTGGCTGCAGTATTCTGTGGGGTGGACGTACTTCCCCAGTGGGGCAGCTTATAAAGATGCACCATATGTATGATGCCAACGGCCTCCTTCTACAGTCGCACCGCTCGCCATCGACAGGGAATTCATCCTCACACATTGGAGCCTAAGTGGTCACGTACTGTGCGGTTCCAGAGAAGTTTTCTCCCGCGTACTGTCAAGCTATGGAATGAACTGCCTGTCGAGGTTTTCTCAGGGGACTACAGCATGGGGTTCTTCAAAAAGGGCGTGAAGAGGTGTTTACAGGGTCGGCAACGCGCGTGTGATGCCTCTGGTGTTACAGGCGTTCATAGGCTACGGTAACTGCTTTCCATCAGGCGGGCCGTATGCTTGTTTGTCACACTGGTAGTATAAAAAAAATGTGGTCGGCTTTGGTTCTCAAGATCAAAACATGAACAACTTATACCCCAAAATCTTTTTATGTGTAATTATTATTATTTAAATAGTTGTCTTGGCCAACTTGCCAGATAAATATTTTTTTAAAAATGGAAAAATTCACCTGCCCCTCCCCCTAGGTGGGATTTGAACCCACGACCTCTCGATGCCCGGTATGTGTAGTTTACTTTGAACGTCTAGTTATTAATTTTATACCTAATTAAGGTATACTCTACATCAATAATTAGAACCTACTTAGCGTAACCATTGTTCCAAGAAATGTTTTATAAAACCTACCCGTTACTTCAAGTACTTATTAAAGGGTAGAACCCTCCCTCTTTAAGGCCGCCGTGTATTAAAAGGGGTCTCGTCTCAAGGGTTGCATGTTACTTTAAAACTTTATGATTGTTCTTTTCTTTGAAATTCTAAATTACTTTAACTTTTTACTTGAACATAATATGAAGTATGTCAAAAAGAATCGTGATCAGGGTAATATCGACTGTAAGTTATTTTTTATTACAAAATCACATTAATAGTTTTTTTTGCGTTCCGTACCTCAAAAGAAAAAACGGAACCCTTATAAGATCACTTTGTTGTCCGTCTTTCTGTCTGCCCTTCTGTCCGTCTGTCTGTCAAGACCCTCTATGTCGAGAATGCGTGGAGGTATCAAGCTGAAATTTGAACTGTATACTCAGGCCTACGGTCCCATAAAGTTGTAAAAAATCAAACTCCTAAATTTACGTAAAAAAAATTTCTTTGTATTGTTTTGTGGTATAATTTATTAAACTCTCCGTGTGGTTTCCGACAGACTAGAATAGAATCACTCCGTTTCTTCCCGTGGATGTCGTAGAAGACGACTAAGAAAAATACATTATCAAATATCGATCAGGCCTCCCCAACCCGTTTGGCCAGCGTGGGGAGTGTAGGCCAAATCCTCCTTCCGTCTAGGACGGACGAGAGAGGGTCGTGCTCCTGTAGTGGAGACTTAAATGGACCAGATGATGATGATGATGATGATGATAATTTATTATGTCTATTTTAAGATTAAATATATTCATACGTAATATAAGTTTCGGAAAAAGTCCTATCCAATACAAAAATAATTTTTGAAATGCGAGATTATGATCGCCGGAGTTATCACATAAAAAAAGGATAAAAGTAGGAACAGTTCAAGAATGAATTACGTCCGTAGCAGTTACTATAACCCGAATTTGATTATTTATTGGTGTAATAATACGATTTTTTAACCACGTCGGGTGACAGACAAGCATACGGCCCGCCTGATGTGAAGCAGTTACCGTAACCGTATTAACGCTCGCAACATAATATATCACTTGCGCGCCGCCACCCCCGCAGGCAACGCAGCATGTCCTTCTTTTCTTTTGTGGTGACCTCACTCACTCGCAGGAACACAACAACCCTCAAGGGAATTGTTATTTGGCTGCGGTATTCTGTGAGGTGGAGGTACATTCCCCAGTCGGGTAGCTTACATATACGCTCCCTACCTCTCTTTTCGCCAGAGCTTCGTTTGTCAGTCAGCAGGGTGCACCACGTGCAGGTGAAGTTGGCTTTGGTTCAAAGATGTTGATAAACCACTTACACCCCAAAAAACGATTATCAACATCAAGGATATACAGTTGAATTGAGACCCTCCTCGTTTTTGGAAGTCGGATATAAATGTTTTCTAGGGACGCGCGATTTAAAGACAGTGTGATGTGATAAACTTAATTACACGCGGGTGAAACCGCGGGTACAGCTAGTACGTAGTATAAAAAAACGCACAAATGCTAGTATGTACAGATTCTGACAAATTTTCTACACGACTGCGACATACGAGTGCGTGTCACCCTAGTAAAATGACATTTGAGACCGCTATCCGACCTTTCAGTGTTTTTGCGATACAACACGTTAAACATACTTTCAACGAAATATGTGTACAGTAAGCGATATACAGTAGCGATTGTCGTGTGGTTTCCGGCAGACTAGAATAGAATCACTCAGTTTCTTCCCGTGGATGTCGTACAAGGTGACTAAGGGAAATACAAGGTCACAAGAAAGGAAGGAGATCCTGCGTTCGCAGCGGGGGTGGCGGCGCGCGAGCGATACTTTATGTTGCAAGCGTTAATATGGCTACGGTAGCAGCTTCATATCAGGCGGCCCGTATGCTTGTCGACCAACCAACCGACGTAGTATAAAAATGTAAAAAAAATCTTCTTTTCGCCCTCTTTCATTCACGATCCGACGGTCTTGAATAAAAGAGGTACATAGTTCCCTATAAAACAGTTTCCAAATCAAAAAGCGAAGTAAAACTTATTCTACTGTGAAAAGGTTCTATCAACCCTTTTCTGAATCTATCGTGGAACTATGTCAAATCACGACCGGGTCGAGTCTGAGTTATGACAGTTTTGTCGCGACGTTTATGAGGTGCGAACCGTTCTCAAATATTCAACCACCGAACTGACATAGTTTCACTTTTTACCGTTTCCTACTTACGTCGCTTTTGTTCCACGAGTTTTATTGAATTTCTTCGATAGTACCTTTCTTGCGTATGTGAGATTTATTTTCTTCCTTTATAACTTTTTAGTATGATTTGTGAAAGGTTTCCAGTTGTGTCGTTTAGGGTTGTCAAAGATAAGATAAAATTCATTTATTCACAAAAATAAGGTAATAAATACACAATCATGTTACAATTTTTAGTTTCGCTTATTCTACTCGATATCGGCGTGTGAATATAAAATAAATAAATATTCCAGGACAAATTACACACGGCCATCTAGTCTCAAACTAAGCAAAGCTTGTACTATGGGTTCTAGATAATTGATATAATACTTAAATACATTTTTGTTTGTACATACATATTATAATACCCAGACCAAGACAAATAGACATGTTCATGCACACAAATATTTGTCTTGTACGAGGATCGAACCCGCGACCTCGGAGTCAAAGTGGCCATTGCTAACCATTCGACCACCGAGCTCGTCAAATATAAATCAATGATTCATTATCTAAATAATATATTATTAATATGTCGTAATATAAACCACAATTTTATGTCGTAGATATTCGTCAATTATTTAATAACAATAATTTAACAAAAAGTCATGCAATCACTTTTTAAATATTGATAATTTAAGCTCTTTCATATTGTCAGGTAAATGATTATAGATTCATTTTTTTTTTTTTTTTTTATACTACGTCGGGTAGCAGACAAGCATACGGCCCGCCTGATCTGAAGCGGTTACCGTAGCCATATTAACGCTCGCAACATAAAATATCGCTCGCGCGCCGCCACCCCCGCTGCCATCGCAGCATCTCCTTCCTTTCTGGTGACCTCACTCACTCGCAGGAACACAACAGCCCTCAAGGGAACCGTTATTTGGCTGCGGTATTCTGTGAGGTGGAGGTACGTTCCCCAGTCGGGTAGCTTTCAATTACGCTACCTACCTCTCTTTTCGCCAGAGCTTCGTTTGTCAGTCAGCAGGGTGCACCGCGTGCAGGTGAAGTTGGCTTTGGTTCAAAGATCTTGATGAACCACTTACACCCCTAAAATCACTTACACCCATAAATCAATGGTGTACGTACATACCATATTAGATATTTAATTAAATGCCATTTGTAGGTTATTATTCTAACCAGAAACATAATATAGCTCCCTTACCATCAACTCTTATTGCGATTAAATATCTGAATAGAATGCTTACTCATGCCAATTAATAAGCGACTCTATCCAATTTGAAATAGAGTCGCTGATTCATTAGTATGAATAAGCATTTTATTCAGTTATTGAATCGCAATAAGAGTTGGTGGTAAGGGGGATCGCCTGAGGATGCCTCGCGCAGAGGCGAAACGCGTGTCGCAGAGACGACCACGGCAGTCTGGGAGGCGGCAGACGCACGTTTCTTCTGATTTAGATGTTGGATAGTCGCAGAGATAACCACAGCAGCTGGTGCAGGGACCACCAAAGCAGCAAAGAAGAATAAAAAAAAGGATGCTTTAGACCACACGACTGAAGAGAAACATCTTTAGCTCTACTTATACTTATATCTCCCTTTCAACTTCCGTTCGCCGTTTCCCTAACGCTCTCATCACGCATTCACCAGCTTACTACAAAAATACTCCTACAGCCTATACTCCTTCCTTTCTTTCTTTCCGGTGACCTCACTCACTCATAGGAACATAACCACTCTCAAGAGAATTGTTACTTGGCTGCGGTATTCTGTGAGATGGAGGTACTTCCCCAGTCGTAAAAAATACTCTACCTCACCTCTCTTTTCATGTGCAGGTGAGGTTGGCTTTGGTTTCAAACATGTTGAAGAACCATTTACACCCTAAAGCAACATCTTTTGGGTGTAAACGGTTCATCAACATGATGAACCCTTTCACAACAAAAACTTCAAAAATGTTGAATACAAAATGTGCCATAAACGTGAACCTGTGGTTAGATCTTTAAGTTAGATGTAACGAACCATCAAAACATCAGAACTCGATATAAATTAAATTACAGGAACATCTGTTAAAGACTGGAAGTTTTTCCGACCTTGCCTTGACGGTTGATTTAATTGTGAGGGAACAATTTGGACAAATTGCTCTGAACACAATTTAACATGTTTAGAAGTCATAAACTAAACTTAGATATTTTTAGACTCATCCGTGGAATAAGATCGGATCTGTATTTTTGTTATATATAGTTCACTTCGTGCATTTTTATGGGAAGCTAATGTCAGATTCTTTCTAAATATCGCGCCGTGGTGCGCCATCTATTGCCGAATAGTGGCATTAAAGTCGTAAATGTTATTGGGGTTTTTATCTAATATATAAAATTCTCGTGTTTCGGAGGAGTTTAATTACAAAACTCCTCCGAAACGGCTTTCGTGAAATTTTGTGTGCATCGATACGCAAAAAAAAATGAAAATAGATGTTGTCCGATTCGCAGACCTAACATCGGTTAGGTCTGCGAATCGTACAGCATCTATTTTTCATCTTCCTAAATGTTAAGGGTGGTCCCTTAACAATTAGGGGAATAACCGCATTTTTTTTATTTTTTAGACAATTTTTTTTGTTTTTATTTTTTTATGATACAGCATATACAAATACATACAACCCCAAATTTTCACCCCTCTACGATCAACCCCTAAATTTATATAGCAAAACAACGTTTGCGGGGTCAGCTAGTTGTATATAATAATATATTTGTTTGTCATTATTTAGGTTATTATTTATAATGGCTGGCTAATGTAATAAATTGTCAATTATTAATAATTAAGTTTACTTGTCACCACATCATTTATTATCTAGGTCGACGGAGTACTATTTCCGGTGACAGGAGACAAGATAACCCTAACCTAACCAAAAATCAACTCGAATCTAACCAAAACATAATTTATTACATTGACCACGTATTGGTCTTTAGTATACTTACTATAATAACAAGTTTTTACAGTAACCATAACATATATATACACGAGTAAAACGTTATTGTAAACGTTATTGTATGTTGGGGGTGTAAGTGGTTCATCAACATCTTTGAACCAAAGCCAACTTCACCTGCACGCGGTGCACCCTGCTGAATGACAAACGAAGCTCTGGCGAAAAGAGAGGTAGGGAGCGTAATTGTAAGCTACCCGACTGGGGAATGTACCTCCACCTCACAGAATACCGCAGCCAAATAACGGTTCTCTTGAGGGCTGTTGTGTTCCAGCGAGAGAGTGAGGTCACCAGAAAGGAAGGAGATGCTGCGATGGCAGCGGGGGGTGGCGGCGCGCGAGCGATATTTTATGTTGCGAGCGTTAATATGGCTATGGTAACCGCTTCACATCAGGCGGGCCGTATGCTTGTCTGCCACCCGACGTAGTATAAAAAAAAAAAAAAGTTTTATAAATATATAACATTTCACCAATTTCTTCAAAACCAATAGGTTTTTTATATTTTTTTTATATTTAATATATTTATATCACGTTTCACTCGTGCTACGATACCCACCACAATCATCCCACTACTGGGATACGAGTCTTTCCTCAATCGAAGGGTTTGCAGCATACTCCACCAAGCTGCTCAACTTCTGGTTGTCGGAGGCCAGCCCCCTACCACCATCTCTTATTGCGATTCAATAACTGTATAGATTGCTTAATCATACCAATGAATAAGCGACTCTATTTCAAATGGACTAGAGTCGCTTATTCATTGGTATGAATAAACAATCTATTCATTTATTGAATCGCAATAAGAGATGGTGGTAAGGGGGCAGTATTTTCAAGCCGCCCAAAGGCTTAACAACTGTCATTGAATGACAACAGCCGGGACCGACGGCTTAACGTGCTGAAGCACGAAGGAACTGGATATAAACGCCCATCCATGGACAGGCTACGGTCGACATTGTTTAACTTGTGTGTTGGATTAGACTGGTAAGCGCAACGACGCCATCGAGCTCCTCTATATATAGCAGATAGTATAAGAGCAATTTTCCGCCAACCCGCAGTTGAGCAGCGTTGTGCGGTATGCTCTAAACCCCTTTAATTGAGTGGAGACCCGTATCCCAGCAGTGGGATGACTAAGGGTTGACGACGATAGGAGCAGTTTTGAGATTATTGGTGTATGTAATACTTCAATACTTCGTTTTATTATTAGATTGATTAAACCATCACTTCAATTATTTTATTACAAAAGGATTCATATAATTCCTATTGACTCGAGAACTTGCTCTATAAGTAGGGATTACTGCTGTAAAAATAGTATACGCTGTAAAGAGAGACTGTCTGAAGTACCCATACGCCGTATTTATTGTATTGAGTAATAAAAACGGGTAGGCGCTTTACGTATTTTGTTTTTTTGCGTCCATTTGTGTGTTCTACCGATTGTACAATGGGGTGTGTTCAGAGGAGTTGTTTGATACGATACCCACGGCCTCTTTCTATAGTCGCATCGCTCGCCATCGACAGAGAATCCTCACACCTTGGAGCCTAAGTGGTCGCGTACTGTGCGGTTCCAGAGAAGTTTTCTCCCGCGTACTGTCAAGCTGTGTAATGAACTGCCTGTTGAGGTTTTCACAGAAGACTACAGCATGAGGTTCTTCAAGAAAGGCGTAAAGGGTTTTTTTGCAGTTTTCGCTCAACGCGTAAGTGATGCCACTAGTGTCGCAAGCGAACATAGGTTGCGACGACTGCTTACCATCAGACAGGTCGTACGCTGGTTTGCCGCCTCAGTGATATAAAAAAATCAGGTGTTATTTTGTGAAAGACAAATTGCCGCCCTGGCTTCCGAAACACAGAACGTCATGTGGCAGAGACGATTACAGAAGCCATGAGGGCAATAGTTGCTTATGGTGTTTTCAGTTTCAGATGTTGGAGAGGCGCAGACATGACAGACAGCAACAGCTGGGATAGCAACGGCAAAAGGAGTTATGGCGTCGGGAGCTGCATCTAAATGAGGACTTCCTCATTTGCTTACTTATGCAAAGTAGTGTAGTTCAAATGATCAGAAAAATAAATAATAATGTTTTTTTTTTAATCTTTTTTTTAATATTGTCAGACATATTACATGGTAGCGCCATCTAGCCCCAAAGTAAGCGAAGCTTGTGTTATGGGTACTAGACAACAAATAAACATACGTAAATATTTTTTTTTTTGTAAATACATACTTGTATCATCATATGTATGTATCATACATAGAAAACACCCAGACCAAGACAAACAGAGATGTTCATGCACACAAATGTTTGTCCTGTGTGGGAATCGAACCCACGAGCGTTGGTGTCGAAGCCGCGTCATTGACCACTTCGCCACCGAGCTCGTCAAAAAAAATGTATTACTGTCACATCTTTTATCCATAATCATAATTAATTAACTTAATAATTTCACGAGTTCAGTGGTCGAATGGTTAGCAATGTCCACTTTGACTCCGGGGTCGCGGGTTCGATCCCCGCACAAGACAAATACTTGCGTACATGTCTGTTTGTCTTGGTCTGGGTGTTTTCTATGTATTATATGTATGCTTTTACAAAAAAAAAATATTTAAGTATAATATCAGTGATCTAGTACAGCCCCACAGTAGAAGCTTTGCTTAATTTGAGACTAGATGGTGCTGCGTAAATTTGTCCAGAAATATTTATTTATTATTTTATCATACATCCCTTTATAGCAAAAAAAAACATAGCCGCTTATTTTTTTCCTTATGAAAAGGCAGCCTTAATCAACAGCTCCAAAAATCACACCAAAAACATACAAATTTACCAACCCTTGCATATAAATTAAACAAAACCATAAGTTGTTTGAACAAAACGGCAATTAATCACCCATATCTTCTGCGGAGGGACGCACGCCGCTTCCTGACATTTGTCAACTCTATATAAAGTCGGGGAAAAAGGTACGACCTTTCTGACTTGATTTACTGATAATATAAATTTACAAGCTCATTTGGTAATATTGTATGATTAATTTCGTTTACAAACAGCTGGCGCCCGCGGTTTTGCCTGCGTGCGATTTTTCACGGGTTACATAAAAACCATAAGTGTTGACGAGCTCGGTGGCGTAGCGGTCAATGACGCGGCTTCGACACCAACGCTCGTGGGTTCGATTCTCACATATGACAAACATTTGTGTGCATGAACATGTCTGTTTGTCTTGGTCTGGGTCTTTTCTATGTATCATAAGTATGTATTTACAAAAAAAATGTATTTACGTATGTTTATCAGTTGTCTAGTACCCATAACACAAGCTTCGCTTACTTTGGGGCTAGATGGCGCTGTGTAATTTGTCTGACAATATTTATTTATTATTATAAATATAATTATGTACCATGAACATCTACAGATTGCCCAAGGAGGCGTCCTTGGTCCGTTATTGTTTCTCTTGTACATAAACGATCTTCATTATGCTACAACAGAACACAGTATACTATTTGCAGATGATACCACACTCATTTCTCTCATATATCATATACCACTCTCATATCTCAAAAAAAATTAATCATACAATATTACCATATTGTATGATTAATTTCGTTTACAAACAGCTGGCGCCCGCGGTTTTGCCTGCGTGGGATTTTTCACGGGTTACATAAAAACCATAAATCTATAAATATAATTCAAAGTCAAAGTCAAAATTCTTTATTCTGTGGGCCCTCGCGTGCACTTAGACACGTCTATTACAATTAGGTATATTTTTTTTATCTGCGAGCATTTCGGAATGACCATTGACGAGAAGAATTGCCGAAAGAAACTCTGTCAATATAGGTCTTATTTAAATCGCCATACAATATTATCATTATACATAATACAATATTATCATAATACAAATAAAAAAAAATGGTATTCAACCGAAATAAGAGAAAAAAAAAAGATAAAAAGTAAAATAAAATAATAAAAAAATTTAAAAATATAAAAAATATAAAAAATTATAGTATAGAGTGTATATACATATTGTATAAAAAAAGTCTAAATATGTATATTCACAATACTACTTGTAAAGATAAGACGCCTGTGTTTCACATCCTGTGCCGAGAATTTGCCATACATTTTTATCACTAAGGTAATCGTCGGTCCTGTAGTAATTATGTACCATCAACATCTACAGATCGCCCAAGGAAGCGTCCTGGGTCCGTTATTGTTTCTCTTGTACATAAACGACCTTCATAATGCTACAACAGAACACAGTATACTATTTGCAGATGATACCACACTCATAGCTAGGGGTAAAAATATGAATGAATCCTGACATTTGTCAACTCTATATAAAGTCAGAGAAAAAGGTATGACCTTTTTGGCTTGATTTACTGATAATATAAATTTACAAGCTAATTTGGTAATATTGTATGATTAATTTCGTTTACAAACAGCTGGCGCCCGCGATTTTGTCTGCGTGGGATTTTTCACGGGTTACATAAATACCATAAATTTATAATTACAATTATGTACCATCAACATCTACAGATCGCTCAAGGAAGCGTTCTTGGTTCGTTATTTTTCCTCTTGTATATAAACGATCTTCATAATGCTACAACAGAAACACAGTATACCATTTGCAGATGATACCACACTCATAGCTAGGGGTAAAAATATGAATGAATCCTGACATCTGTATATATTATTATGTACCATCAACATCTACAGATCGCCTGATGAGGCATCGCGTAGAGGTGAAACACGTGTCGCAGAGACGACCACGGCAGACGGGGCGGCAGTCGCACGTTTCTTCAGATGTTGGAGATTCCCTGAGACGACCACAGCCGGAGCAGAGACGATCAAAGCAGCCACGGCAGTCATATGCATCTACTAACGGTAGTGGGTGGGTGCCGGCCAACTTTACATGTACTAATTAGTGGCGGAAGGACGCAAAGTAGTTTAGATCAAATTGCCTGTTCACGGTGTTTGTTCTTTTTATATTTTTCGTGTATATTAGGCACGCTTCTGCATGATCATGATCAATTTAGGGGTGTAAGTGGTTCATGAACATCTTTGAACCAAAGCTAACTTCACCCTCACACGGTGCACCCCGATGACTGACAAACGATTTTTTTTTATACTACTTCGGGTGGCAAACAAGCATATACGGCCCGCGTGATGTGAAGCGGTCACCGTAGTCATATTAACGCTCGCAACATAAAATATCGCTCGCGCGCCGCCACCTCCGCTGCTATCGCAGCATCTCCTTCCTTCCTTTCTGGTGACCTCACTCACTCGCAGGAACACAACAGCCCTCAAGGGAACCGTTATTTGGCTGCGGTTTTCTGTGAGGTGGAGGTACATTCCCCAGTCGGCTACGGTAACCGCTTCACATCAGGCGGGCCGTATGCTTGTCTGCCACCCGACGTGGTATAAAAAAAAATGATCCCTTAACTAAAAGTGACTGAACGTGGAAAACGAAACATTCTTTCTGACCAAAAGTATCATGTAAGCCTATTTTTTCATCACTGCCACATTTTGGCCCCTACTAATACAACATCAAACTGATCTTGATTGTCGGCGTTGTAGCCATTGAAGACAAAGATTTTAAGGAAAACCAGGTAGATGAGTCAAATGTACTTAAAAGTATTTTTCTAGCAGCACGATATTTTTTTTAATTATCGTGTTGCTGGAAACTTCGCTTAATTCTTTTTTCATACCACTAAGGTGCCAAACAAACATATGGTCCGCTTGATGGAAGACAGTTACCGTAGCCCGCACATGACGAACGTACACATAATAACTGATATTATGTGTACGTTTGTCATGTGCGGGGATCGAACTCCCAACCTCGGAGTCAAAGTAACCATTGCTAGCCATTCAACCATACCGTATCACACGAGCTTTTCAAAAGAACTATTTTTTTTATACCACTAAAGTGGCAAACAAGCTTACGGCCCGCCTGATGGAAAGCACCTACCGCAGCCTATGAACGCCTGTAACACCAGGGGCATCACACGCGCGTTGTCGACTCTGTAAAAACCTCTTCACGCCCTTTTCGAGCAACCCCATGCTGTAGTCTCCTCGGAAAACCTAGACAGTCAGTTCATTCCACAGCTTGACAGTACGCGGGAGAAAACTTCTCTGGAACCGCACGGTACGCGATCACTTAGGCTCTAATGTGTGAGGATGAATTCCTTGTCGATGGCGAGCGGTGCGACTGTAGAAGGAGGCCGTGGGCATCATGTCAAACAACTCCTTTGAACACACCCAATTGTACAATCGGTAGAATACACAAAGAGACGCAAAATCTCTTCTCAGACTTAAAGGTTCTAAACCGTCTGTAAGTTTGGGATCGTCAATAATCCTCACAGCACGCCTTTGAATCGAGTCACAAGGTGTAAGCTGGTATCTAGGCGCTCCCGCCCATACATGGCAACAGTCAAGGGGTGGCAGGGAGGGGCAACTCAAGAACTCGTGAAGCTTTACACGTTGGACTCTGTACCGTTATTATTACAATAACTGTAGATGTAAGGCTCATACTACAAGTGAAAAGCTTCATGAACTCTCGACTTTACCTACAATTCATACTTTCTCATTCTCCATATCAACTTGCCCAGGCCATCGGCTGGCGATGACTTTGGCAACAGTATCCCATATGCGGCCGAACTTGAGCTTTGTAAAGCATAAGTCTTTGCCGCGGGTTGAAGTACTGCTTCGTGCTATATATATATATTTGAATCAAATCCTATCTACCTTTTCTGACTTAACATCTTTGGATTTGACTCAAAAGGTTCCTGAACCCTTTTCCGCTTGATTTGATGGGAGTGAACGTAAAATATATTGTAAAAATATTATTACCCTACAAAGGAAAACATTTTGCTCTGTTTTAGTCAAACTGCCTTTCATCTGATTTGTTATGACTATATTACGAATATAGGTAGAAGAATTGGCGTAGGCAGAAAAACATTTTATCAAAATATTAGTAGGTACACACTGATGAACCTTTTTGTTATTGAAGGTTAAGGAGCATCGTCCGTGGTAGGTGGAGTAGCTCGATTATAACTTTTTATAAAACAAATAACGATGTTCTTCTCAAGAAGCCCCGCCGCCGGAACTGGCACTTAAATTCACTTTCACGTTCAAGATAGTGTGATAAAAGTGAATCTAAGCTCTGCGGATTTAGAGTAGTAATGATTTAGATACATGTTCTTATATTTATTTTGTATGACGTTTCTAAGTAGACTTGCGCAAAGCAGTTCACTGAACTGAAAAGAGAGATGCAGTTCTTTTGACGCAAATGAACTACATCATTCATCTAGTTCATCTAGTTCATTTACTTCATTTACTTCATTTACTTCATTTACTTCATTTACTTCTGTAGACTCACTCGTTCAGTTTAGTTCAATGTATCTTTGATTCAATCGACTCACTAGTTCTATTGACTGATTCCTTCTACATTTCTATTGCATCATTTTGATGACATTGTATTTTTGTTTTAAATAAGTGTAACTAATGAAATATTTTATAAATTCCTTTATAAATATTGATTTTCCTTCAAACTTTTCACAGGCTTAGGACTGACAGCTTGAGTAAAAAGAAATTATTTAGTGGTTAAAATAATAATTAATATAAAAAAATTGGTTGCCTGTAAAGTCGGTATACGGGCGAAAGTTTTACGTGACAACGACTTTGAGTGGTAAAATGTTTTCGAGTGGAAGGGACGCATGCCTTTCACTTTTTATGTCTGTCTCTCTCGCTCTTAGAAGGGACGCTCTTACAATGAGAGCGAGTGAAAGGCACGCGCCTTTCACTCGCTCTCATTGTAAGCGCATAACGTGAGCCAGTTTCTTGAAGTGTCACCCGGCTAACCAATTTATAAGACGTTGTCACGTCAAAATTGCTATTCGCTAACAGCTTATGGTTCTTATGTCCTTAGCCTTAGTTCTAATTCGGTCAGTCAACCACGCACGAAACTATCTGTCTCTTTTTATCTCGAACAATTTCAGAATCTTCCGTCCTTTTCGCTCTCTATCAGCAATTTTGGCATTGCAACGTATCTCTCTCATTCTAGCTCGTACGCTTTATGTATTTCCGTTCTTTTTACTCTTTGTCACTCGATTGAACTAAATGACGCAGTGAACTACATGGGACAAGAAAGAGTGAGTGACAAGAACCAGCTTGTATGGTGAACTGGTACAATTGAACTACTCACTCAGGAACTACACAAGTCTATTTCTAAGTGCTTTATAAAGTCCAAGGAATGAAGATATTTTGATTAGATTTGATTGATGTCTCGCAATAGCTACTTTCGCACAGCATGTCGCATGGGGTATATTCTGTCTTGGACTGAGTATTTTCTTATATAAAACATAAAAATGAATCGCTAAATGTGTCGCTAAGCGCAAATCTCGAGAACGGCTGAACCGATTTCGCTAATTCTAAAGAATATTCCATGAAGTACGAGGATGGTTCTTACGCAGCGAAAAATTTAAAAAATTGCCCGAAAAATTGCCCCAAAAACAACACTTTTCTATCTCCCATACAAACGATTCGTAATAATACTTAAAAGTCAATTTGAACTTTATTAACATACCATAAAGTTCAAGTGTTAGTGGAGAGGTTCCAGGAAGGCAAAACTATTGATTGACGTTAGTATCGTAGGCGGTACGAAGTTCGCCGGGTCAGCTGTATATTATAAATAAATACAAAATATATAGATGAGCTCGATAGCATCGTTCATCATCAGGTCCATTTTAGTCTCCACTACAGGAGCACGACCCTCTCTCGTCCGTCCTAGACGGAAGGAGGATTTGGCCTACACTCCCCACGCTGGCCAAACGGGTTGGAGAGGCCTGATCGATTAGACTACAGGCCCGTGTACAAAAAATTGTGGGTCATTTGAACCACCAGGTGACCTATCTAGAACGATATAAGAGCATAAAATAATAAGATTCAGCACTATGCCGTCACTTGTAAGCTGTCCAACTGAGTGCAGGTGAGAATTCAAAAGTACAGGTAGAGTGAGTACATTTTGGTCATATGATTTTGTACGGCATTCTTACCATCAATAGATCCATGAAAAATATTAAGAAAACGCGCAGTGCCGTAAAAAAATGGTGCGCCATAAAGTCGGATTTTTTTTTTGATTTTCCGACAATTTCCAGGGTAAATTTGGTCATTTGATTTTGTACGGCATCAGTTTAATACTGTTTCAATACAGCTTCTAATCCATTATTCCGCAACGCCGTACAAAAATCATGAGACAAGGGGAAAAAATCGAGGGTTGCAACCCCCTCTCTTTCCGCGGTCCAGGGGGTGATTTGAAAAAGTACGGCATCGGTTCCAACACATTATCAAGCACTCAAAAGTACTCTTAAAAATAATGCCGTCAAAAAATTATTGTTCATTTGAATGTATATCAATAATTATCTTAATTTCATCGTATACTTGATTTATAAAGCTGTAAAGTCATTTGATCCTGTACGGGAACTTTTTTTTTAACATGATATTATAAAATACAATTGTTATATAGTATTGCCGTTCAAAAGAAACTGTTCTAGAAAAAATTATAGAGAAATACAAAAACTGTAATTTTTCAAGTTATTGCAAAAGTTTAAATACTCATAGATTAATGAAATCTAGCAATTTTCTACATTTTATCCCTTGTTTTAAATAGTATTAAGATAAATAAATGAGGAAAAGATGATGCCGTACATTTTAATGCAGACCATCTCTTTTAGGCTGATGAAAATGACGCTACCATTTTAAGGGTACTTTATGGCCATCTGATACTGTACGGCATTAACATATTTTTGAAGAGAACAATTGATAATATGATAAAATCATTATGACGTCTAACTGAAGTGAAACGGCGTGTATATTATATCCAAGAATTGAAACTGTCAATCCCAGTATCAACAGTTTTGTATACTTTTTGGTTTAATATGTACTTCAAACATTATTGATACATATATATACATAATTGATTTGTTTCTTTTTTTCTTTTCTTTTTTTTTTATACTACGACGGGTGGCTGACAAGCATACGGCCCGCCTGATGTGAAACGGTTACCGTAGCCATATTAACGCTAGCAACATGAAATATTGCTCGCGCGGCGCCACCCCCGCTACCAACGCAGCATCTCCTTCCTTTCTTTCTGGTGACCTCACTCACTCGCAGGAACACAACAACCCTCAAGGGAATTGTTATTTGGCTGCGGTATTCTGTGAGGTGGAGGTACATTCTCCAGTCGGGTAGCTTACAATTACGCTCCCTACCTCTCTTTTCGCCAGAGCTTCGTTTGTCAGTCAGCTGCACGTGGTGCACCCTGCACCACGTGCAGGTGAAGTTGGCTTTGGTTCAAAGATTTTGATGAACCACTTACACCCCAAATTCATTGTAATGATGTGAATAAATAAAACAACTATTTTTTAGAAAAAATATCTTGATTGATGATAATAAAACATAAGTTTTTTTATTTAAATTATTCAGTATCGGAATCAGCCGCTGAGTTGTTGTCGGAATCATCGTCTTCATCGACGTTCGAATTATCTTCAACAACAAAAAACGTCAACAAAAAAATTATAATAAAAAACGTCAACAAGAAACTTTTCACTGACCGCAAGTGTATTTGGAACTCAGCCGGACGTAGACGCAGTGCGGGAGGCAAGTGTCTACTGATCTACCAATCATGCGTTCGATACGATACTTCCCGCCGTCGCGCCCCGCACCTACTACCAATGAGATCTAATATTCGCTACTGCGCAGTCAAGTCACTTGCTCAAAAAGTTTGCCGGGAACTGATATGTAAATTATATTTAATCAATATTTTTATTACTTTTTTATCAATATGAACTTTTATTAAGTACAAATAAACTATCTAAATGCCGTATAAAAAAATATCGTGATGAATTTCACCTTACATTTCGCTATATGGATTTTTTCTTGAGTTTTTTTTCCTACAGATCTTTGGACCAACGAAAATGTACGGCATGTGAAAAAATATTATCTATGCTTAGAATACTTTCAAAATAAATTAATTTTATGTTGTGTCAAATCACCCCCTGGACCACGGAAAGAGAGGGGGTTGCAACCCTCGATTTTTTCCCCTTGTCGCATGATTTTTGTACGGCGTTGCGGAATAATGGATTAGAAGCTGTATTGAAACAGTATTAAACTGATGCCGTACAAAATCAAATGACCAAATTTACCCTGGAAATTGTCGGAAAATAAAAATAAAAATCCGACTTTATGGCGCACCATTTTTTTACGGCACTGCGCGTTTTCTTAATATTTTTCATGGATCTATTGATGGTAAGAATGCCGTACAAAATCATATGACCAAAATGTACTCACTCTACCTGTACTTTTGAATTCTCACCTGCACTCAGTTGGACAGCTTACAAGTGACGGCATAGTGCTGAATCTTATTATTTTATGCTCTTATATCGTTCTAGATAGGTCACCTGGTGGTTCAAATGACCCACATTTTTTTGTACACGGGCCTGTAGTCTAGATATTTGATAATGTATTTCCCGTCGTCCTGTGCGACATCCACGGGACGAAACGGAGTGATTCTATTCTAGTCTGCCGGAAACCACACGGCCAATGACGATGGCATCGTTACGCATGTCAGTATAATGATCACGTAAGTAAAGAAATGTCGACCGTAGTCTATGGATGGGTTTATCTCAAGCTCCTCCGTGCTTCGGATGGCACGTTAAGTCGGTCTCGGCTGTTATCATTAGATGACAGTCGTTAAGCTAAGTGGCTTTTGGGCGGCTTGAAATCACTGTCCTCCGCCAATTCAAAGTTGAGCAGTGTGTTGGAGTAGACTCTAAACCTCTTCGATTGAGGAGAGACCCGTATCCCAACAGTGCGATGATTATGATGACTATGGATAACAATTTGATCTACATCAATTTGCGTGCCCCCGCAGATGAAATTGCCTGTAAATTTGACTTCAGCAAATTAACACCTGAATCAATTATTATCAGACTGTGGACAGCTTGACGAGACCGGTGGTCGAATGGCTAGTAATGGTCACTTTGACTCCGAGGTCGCGGGGTCCCCGCATATGTCAAATATTTGTCTTCATGAACATGTCTGTTAGTCATGGTCTGGGTTTTTTCTGTGTATTATAAGTATTTATTTACAAAAAAAATGTATTTATGTAATATCAGTTATCTAGTACACATAGTACAAGCTTTGCTTAGTTTTGGGACGAGATGGCTTTGTGTAATATATCAAGGAATATTTATTATTTATTAATTATATATCAAGAATTATTATTTATTAATTTAGCTTTATGTATTTTTATTTTTTCGGTTCAGTAAGAGGGGTTCGATAGGCTCTGGCGAAAGAGATGTAGGTACGAGTATTTGTAAGCTGCCCGACTGGGGAAGTAGCTCCATCTCACAGAATACCGCAGCCAAATAACAATTCCCTTGAGGGTTGTTGTTTTCCTGCCAGTGAGTGAGATCATCAGAAAAAGAAAGAGTTGCTCTATGGTCGAATGACTAAAAATGGCAACAACTCTGAGGTCGTGGGTTCGATTCCCGCACGAGACAAACATTTGTATGTATGAACATGTCTGTTTGTCTTACTGTGGTTGTTTTCTATGTATTATATATATATATATATATATATGTGTCTTTACAAAAAAGTATTTAAGTAATATTGCGAGCGTTAATATAACTACGGCACGGACACCTGACGTAGTATAAAAGGTTTGTGGTTAAACTTGGATCAAATATTGCAATTAAACTAAAAATTTTAGTACAATCGTTTAGGGAATTTTATAATGAAATGAATAAATCCACGCTACAAACCAACCATCAATTCAAATGAATCGAGAGAATTCTAGGGCTGCCTCAACAAAGGACTAGGACTAATACTAAAGATAGAATTTACTAAAGATAGAAAACCCCTACAAAACCATGTAGACACTGGAATATTTTTACACGCTTTGTCAATGTTTTGTGGGTTAAGAGACTACATTTTCTCATAAGGAATTACATACTTAGTCAATTACTGAGAAACAAAATTTTTATCAATATATTAGAGAGACATAGATTTACAAAGCTTCATAAATAAGATATTTAATTGGCTCCTAATATATTAATTACCTAGTAGTATCTAGACCATTAACGACAATTAAAATATTTAAAAAATATTGCAAAATTAATCTAAATAAAAAGAGTAGGTAGACTGCCACTACAAAGCATGCTCCTCAGGTTTGACCAGGCTTTCGGCAAACACAAAAAAATATATCAAACTAGCAGCCCCGGCTTTGCACAGGTAGAACAATTTCTTGTTAATTATTATATGAATCGAAAATTATTATATGATTTCTCATATAATAATTTTCGACACGTATAGCTTTATACTTATACCTATACAGCCTAATGGTGGCCATACACCATACTGCCCATGGTCCAATCGGCATGACCATGCAAGCTTGTTCCAATCTGCAGTTCGTCCATATACACCACACACGATCAGTTTTAATTGTCCAATTGGCAGCGACGGACAAGTGACGGACGACAATGTACTAGCCGTCTTGGGCATTTTGGTTGACGTCAAATGTTTAATTTACTCTGTGGTTTCTATGAGAAAAGAAAAGTTGTATTTTTACTATTTTCCTCGTAGTTTTACGTTTTTTTTTTCTCTGCAAAAGAACCTTCCTTATGCCGCAATGAAAATATAAGAACAAAAATAGCCGCTTCATTTATATATATATATATATATATATATATATATATACTTTAATTGATATTTTTTTAGCGACAATTATCGGAGCCACACGCTCGATATATTTTAATTCTATATACCATAGTCGTGTCTAAGGATGCTGAAGCTGAAACATTAAGTACAAAATATACAAGTTTTTTTTTTTTTTTTTTAATGAACAATTTACACAGCGCCATCTAGTCCCAATTTAAGCGCAAAGCTTGTGTTATGGGTACTAGACAACTGATAATAGTACAATTTTTTTTTATTTTTTTTGTAAATACATACTTATAATATACATAGAAAATACCCAGACCAAGACAAACAGACATGTTCATGCACACAAACGTTTTGTCTCGTGCGGGAATCGAACCCGCGACCTCGGAGTCAAAGTGGCCATTGCTAACGACCACCGTCGTCGTGTTTGTTTGTTTGTAAAATTTTATTGTATACAGAACAAAAAGTTACAAATAGGTATAAACAATGGCGGAATAATCCCAGAAGGGATCTCTTCCAGTCAACCAAAGAATGCTTGAAAGTGAACTGTTTAGGTCAGGATTAGTACAATAGATACAAAAGCAGTTACTATTACAAACACATATATAGACAAATACATACAGTAATACATGCAACAGCTTACAATAAGATACCTGCAGATTACTTAGGAAAATATTAAATTGATCCACTTAACAAAATAACCTTTGTATATAAATCTTTGAACCAAAGCCAACTTCACCTGCACGCGGTGCACCCTGCTGACTGACAAACGAAGCTCTGGCGAAAAGAGAGGTAGGAAGCATAATTGTAAGCTACCCGACTGGAGAATGTACCTCCACCTCACAGAATACCGCAGCCAAATAACAATTCCCTTGAGGGTTATTGTGTTCCTGCGAGTGAGTGAGGTCACCAGAAAGGAAGGAGATGCTGCGTTGGCAGCGGGGGTGGCGGCTCGCGAGCGATATTTTATGTTGCGAGCGTTAATATGGTTACGGTAACCGCTTCACATCAGGCGGCCTGTATGCTTGTCTGCCACCCGACGTAGTATAAAAAAAAAACATCAAATTAATCTGATAGCACATCAAATCCCGCATTTGATTAGCATTAAGTATTTTTTGATGTGCAAAAAAAGGTTAAGCTTGGTCAGCAATGTATTTACTTGATATTACGTTAAATAGTATCCTATTACTTATAACTTCACTTAGTGCAAGATTTGACAACCCTACAACCGCTGGCCTTTGACGCAACCCTTTCGTTTCCTTCAGAGCATTAATTAAATCATATTTTGTTTTAATAATTCTATATTATTCGTAATTAATTCCTTTGCGGTGCGAGGAAGCAGCTTTCATGGCATCATTGTAAGGCTGCCTATTGTTAGGTGCGGTCGAAGAAATGCTAATACTATCAAGAGAAATTGGGGTGTAAGTGGCTGACCACTTTAGAGCCAAAACAGACCTCAGCCACTGCATACAAATGTCGCGTATAAATGTGCGTGCGGCGCTATACAAACTGTTCCAGATTCGTCTAAGAGGGAAGGTAAGGTCGACACGAGAGAGCGGCTGAGAGTGACCATACTGTACATAGTATACTTATTTATACTGTGGCCAATACAATCTCGCGTGTACGTGGTGCAACCTGCCGACTAGCGAAAGAGGCTCTAGCGAAAGAGAGAGACAGCGTATTTTTAAGTCTGGGGAAGTACCTCCAACCTCACAGAATGTCGTAGCTAAATAATAATACAATACAATACAATAACGCTTTATTGCACCAAATAAAATACAGACACAAAATAAAACAAAAGATAATACAATAGGCGGCCTTATCGCTATAAGCAATCTCTTCCAGACAACCTTAGGGCAGGAAAGTATAAATGCAAATTTGAACAGGTGGGTGGCGCAGTGAAAATAAAACAAAATCATTAAATGTCTTCATGGCGCAGTGAAAATAAAACAAAATCATTAAATGTCTTCAGTAAAACATTATGAATAAATACACATACATTACATACTACTACATATATATATATATACATATATACACACATACACATACATAAATATAAATAATATACATATAAACAGTTTTACATAATGCCAGGAATTTACAGAACATCAAGTAATTGTGACAGGTAATGAGATTTCACATTATTTTTAAAACATGTAAGTGTTTGAGCTTGCCGAATGCGGAGCGGTAAGGAATTCCAGAGCCGTACAGCCTCAATAGAGAAGGAGTCGGAGTAAAACTTTGTGAAATGAGAAGGAGTTTTAAGACCAAGAGAGACAGTGCTACGAAAGATGGAACTTTGGACTTCTTTGAGAAATGAAAAACGTTCTTTCAAATAGAAAGGAGTGTTAGGGTTGAAAAGAACTGAATATAGTATGAATTCCTTTGAAGATTGTATTCCTGCGAGTGAGTGCGGTCATTAGAAAGGAAGGAGTAATTTTTCATGGCTACTGGTGCACCCTGGGCAACAACGGTCAGTAACTTCTCTTCGCGGGTATCTTGCTGACCTTTGGCTAATGTTCTGGCAGAGGAGGAAAGCGGTGATACCACGTCCTTGCTTATGGATGTCTGGGCCTCCCGCCATTCTGAGCTGGCATAGGTCAGGGTGAGGCGCACAGGTTGCAAATCGTCGAGGAAGAAAACCTCAAAGTCGAAAAATACTGAGGACGGGGGAGGTGAAACTGAGGCCGGGAATGTCCGACGACGACCGGAGAGACGTTTTCATCAGCCCCAAGTAGTCGAGGCAGAAAACCTAGTTAAAAATAACCCGTGGTGTCAGTATACTGTATGTCTCCCGGTGCTCCACTTATCGAGGAAGAGGAGAAACTCGGGTTCCCCAGGAGAAGGGTCATCAGGGACAACCGTCGACGGGGTCGCGGATGAAATGCGTCCGCAGTTCACGTGCCCTAGCCAAGAGGCTAGGGCATGGGAACTGCGGGGCTGCTGCTAGGCGGCGAGAAGGAGCTGGTGGGGTTTTAGTCGGTATAACTGCCACTTCCCCAGACTCCGACTTCACCACGCTGTTCAGATGGGCGGCTTTTATGTGGGGAAATCCTTATCGGATTTCCCCACATAAAAAAGGACTAAGCAGTTACGAGTTCGTGTTGGCAGACGTCGGCAACTATTGAACTAGTATCAAAAATTCATCGCGTAACAACAGGGTGAAACGACCCAGACTATTGACCGAATTCTTGATTAATTACTAATATTTTTTCTGTTAGAAAAGTTACTCACCATCGACTAAAGTCTCACCAAAGTATAATAGTACGTACAGTACGTTCTATTACTTATACTGACAACTATAACGGAGTCAATTTTTCCCCTAAAAGGTTAGCAACGGATCGGCGACCACATTATCATCAGGTCATTTTAGTCTCCACTACAGGAGCACGACCCTCTCTTGTCCGTTCTAGATAGATGGAGGATTTGGCCTAAACTCCCCACACTGGCCAGACGGGTTGGGGAGGCGTGATCGATGTTTTATAATGTATTTCCCTTAGTCGCCTTGTACGACATCCACGGGAAGAGACGGAGTGATTCTATTCTAGTCTGCCGGAAACCACACGGCTAGTTATACCACAATTATACCACAAATGTGGTGTAATAAATTATATCACAAAACAATACAAAGAAAAGTAAACAAAGGCAACCACATGGTGGTGCAGATTTCTTTGGATGGGGGTAAATACTTACTATCAAGTGACCCACATGCTCACTTGCGCCCCGCTCATATAAAAATAAAACCTAGGTCAACACTTCTAGTGATGTTTCATTTATTAATATTTAATAATAATAAGTCCGCAGGGCAGCTTGTGTGGCGAGCTGTTGTGTGAGTAGCGACACCGCGGACCCGAGTCTCCAGAGAGTCGGTCAGGGCCTTCGTATCCGACGTGTCTTCATCGGTCGGAGTGTAAACACAAGAAGGCCCGCAGGACTCTCAGCTCTGGCTTGCCTTCATTGGCCGTCCAGAGAGGAGCCGCTAGAGCTATATGCTCCAGTGGTGGAAGTGTTAAAGGGCATCACGCCGCGAGTAACTTCGGAGAAAGCGCAGCACACCTCTCGACATCCCTGAGTCACTCACACCGGTGTTGCCCCCGGCCGTTTTCCTGGCATTTCGGGGGCCCATCTAGTGAGTGGCAAGCCACGGCCTGCCGCAAATAACTAGCAATAAAAGCAGTTATGGCAGGCGTCCGTCCCTCTTCTGTAATAGCCCGGTATTAAGTTCACCCAGACCTCATCTCCATAGCCCATTTATTTTCCATCACACTTCGCAATAGTCTCAACGCCTGCCGAGACCTGCTCATGGGTATATCGTTCCATTGACATATCCTGGAGCGAGTCACGGCGGGCGTACAACATTACATCAAACTTCTCAAAGGGGCCTCTACGCGTTGGATCCACATCCCCGCGCACGGCTTTTAAATGACCGGTCTTGACCCGTGAATTAAGAGAGATAATAATAAGAAATAAATAAATATTTCTAGACAATTTACACAGCGCGATCTAGTCTCAAAGTAAGCGCTAAGCTTGTACTATGGGTACTCGACAACTGATAAAGGTACTTAAATACATTTTTTTTTGTAAATATAAATACATACTTATAATTCATAGAAAACACCCAAACCAAGACAAACAGACTTGTTCATGCACACAAAAAGTTTGTCTTGTGCGGGAATCGAACCCGCGACCTCGGAGCCAAAGTGGCCATTGCTAAACATTCGACCACCAGCTCGGTGGCGAATGGTGGTAAATGTTAGATAGGTACATAGTAAAACTTTGAAGTATCGTATTGTGAATTCCGAAGAATACCAAAGAATACTAAATCTAACATTTGCAAGATTGAGACTGAATTGGGACTGAATTTTGACAATATTTATTTACGAGAATTGCCCCTGAGATCTAGTAACTTTATTACAAAATCCTCCAAGTATCACATCTACTCAGTCCAAAGTGGGATAACTTTTAACACTTTAATTAAACTTTGAAGTATCGTTATTATTTAAATAGTTGTCTTGGCCAACTTGCCAGATAAATATTTTTTTGAAAAATTGAAAAATTCGCCTGCCCCCCCTAGGTGGGATCCCACCTAGGGGGGGCAGGCGAATTTTTCCATTTTTCAAAAAAATATTTGAAGTATCGTATTGTGATACGAGAATACCAAATCTGACATTTGTAAGATTGAGGCTTAATTGGAACTGAATTACAATATTTATTTACGAGAATTGCCCCTCACATCTGAGGGCCAATTCTCAAGTAACTTTATTACAAAATCGTCCAAGTATCACATCTGCCCAGTCCACTGAATTATTAAAATGTTTATGTTTGCCGCTAGCAATCTTCGTTATGTGACGCGAGAGACTTTTGCCGTGTTATCTTCTTACTAGGTGCTGTTGAGAAATGGTTAAATGGGCAATTTAAGATTACCACGTTCGCACACTTCTCAGAATGTTTGCTCAAAGGGTACTAAAAATCTCCATAACAGTGAAAAACAGCACGTTTGGCATCATGCTTTTTGGGGCGTAAGTGGTTCATCAATATCTTTGAACAAAAGCCAACCACACCTGCAAGTGGTGCACCCTGCTGACGGACAAACGAGGCTCAGGCGAATAGAGAGGTAGGGCATAGCGTATTTTTTAAGCTGCCCGACTTGGGAAGTAACTCCACCTCACAGAATACTGCAGCCAAATAACAATTCCCTTGAGGGTTGTTGTGTTCCTGCGAGTGAGTGAGGTCACCAGAAAGGAAGGAGATGTTGTATTGATAGCGGGAGTAGCAGCGCGCGAGCGATATTTTATGTTGCGTGCGTTAATATGGCTACGGTAACCGCTTCACATCAGGCGGGTCGTGTGCTTGTCTGCCGCCCAACGTAGTATTAAAAAAAAAACTAATTTATTTCCTTGACAAGTCTATGAAAATTCTACGCCCTACGCAGCGTTTCACTTAGACAGTTTACTTTTCTGCTAAAATAAAAACGCGATATAAATCATAATTAAAATATTTTAATTCTGGAGCTTCCTACGACCAACTCAATCCACCGGGAGCTAATGTAATTACTGTACTGTGAAGTAGGCTGTAGTGATGTGATGTGATGTGAAATGACCGATAATAATAATATTAAATAAATATTCTCAGACAAAGTACACAGCGCCATCTAGCCCCAAAGTAAGCGAAGCTTGTGTTATGGGTGCTAGACAACTGATAAACATACGTAAATACATTTTTTTTTTTTTGTAAATACATACTTATGATACATAGAAAACACCCAGACTAAGACAAACAGACATGTTCATGCACACAAATGTTTGTCCTATGTGGGAATCGAACCCACGAGCGTTGGTGTCGAAGTCGCGTCATTAACCGCTACGCCACCGAGCTCGTCAAATCCGATATCGATACCGATATCGATAAACTGCGCGTTATTTTATTTATTTTTATTAACAGCACTGCTTCGCCTCGCGTAATTACAACTGTACCTTAGACATACCTACAGAAAATGCGCCCCTGTGCACCAACCTTCCGGTTACATCACAGGATTGCAAGTCTCTCGTCTAGTAAACCAACCAGACGAGAGAACCTTTACCTGCACCGCTTTTGCGCTTGGTAAACCAACCGAGCACGCAAGCAGATTGGTAGCATGTCGTACTCCCCTTTCACCTGCATGCAGGCTACTTAGGTACTCTTAAGTCGATTACACTACCCTCCACCTCCCATGGCTCCACCGACCTCGCGGTCATATGAGCCGAATCGCGAGAGATGCGCGCAGCACCGTTGCTCTAAGGCTATTACAGCATAAGTCGATTGCAGTCTGGATCTCCAATATTCTATATGTCAACCCAAAATATGTTTTATTTGTACGTCAAATCTTGATCAAATCCATGCAGCTGTTTACCCGTGCCAGAGTAACAAACATCCATAATCGAATAAACATCATCACAAACTTTCACATTTTGAATACAAGCAAAGCTTGTACTATGAGGCGTCGTCAACCGTTATTTATCCCACTGCTGGAATATATGTCTCCCCTAAATTGAAGGGGTTTAGAGCACACTCTGTTACGCTGCTCAACTTCGGGTTGGCGGAGGCCAGTGTTTTCAAACCGCCTGAAGGCCACTGACTTGGTTTAACGACTGTCGTCGAAAAATAACAGCCGGGACCGATGGCTTAACGTGCCCTTCACTTTGTTTGTTGGTTTGGTTAAAAAATGTTGATGAACCACTTACACCCCAACTAGCTAAATCTATTGCTAGCCATTCGACAACGGGCTTGCTAACAAAATATTTGTTTTATAAAAAGTTATAATAAATTGAAATATAGAAAATTCATTGTATTTAAACCATTACCCATAATCCATGACGATTTATAACATATTCGGGATGAGCCAATTAATTACTTACAAATTATTTTTTAATTAACACTACTTTATGTTCAACAAAATACTCTTCGGTGTATTACTTTAATTTATTTATGTCATTAATAAAATAATGAAAGTAAGTTTAATTAATTGCTGCAGTCTTAAGTAGAAATATGAATGAAAACTATTACTATTTGCCCGAGGCAATTTATTAAGAGGCTGCGCCATTGTGGCCTCTAAAATATTATACAACATTATAACTTGATTCGTGTCTTCATTAAGTTTTTATGAAATACAATACAATGAATTAATTGCTGTTATTAAACAAATAATGAAATTTTAAGAAAAGGAAAGGTATTTTGTACCACGTCTAACTAAACAAGCATTCGAGCCGCCTGATCTAAAGTGTGTCCTGCCATGTTTGTTTGTTTCTATTATCTACGTTTTACATAATGAGCATAAATATATATACATAAAACACTTAAAATATAGATGTACAATGGCGGGTTTATAAGAGATCGCTACAATAAAATCTTTGAGTGATTTTATTGAATATACTTTACGACCTATTGTAATACCTATGTATTATACATAAAACATTTTATAATAAGTCGGCCGAGCCGTTTCGGAAGAGAGCAAGCACTATATTTAAATATGAATAGATCCATCTAAATATATCCTATGCTACTAAAAGAGCAATTCTTATATAATACTAACTGGCGCGGCGAACTTCGTATCGCCTTTAAATATTTTACGTAATTTTTTACGATGAATTATAAACTATCATATATTTCAAGTTGCATCAAACTGCACACACTATACAAAATTTTATTAAAATCGGTTCAGTAGTTTAGGATTCCATCGCGGACAAACAACGTGACACGAATTTTTTATATATTAAGATATGTTTATAACTACATACATATTTCGATGAAATTTACAACACAGTAATTTACGGGGTTGAAAAATCAGTGCGAATAGTTATTACTTACAAGAACATAATAAAGGCAGTAATGTTAGCGTGTCCTTTTAACAACAACACAATCTTAAACAGGACATTGTTATTATTTTCAATTTTATTTTTTACAAGCGATGCTGGTGGTCTAGTGGATAATAATGACTTCTGTGATTGTGGTCACAGAAGTCATTAGTTATATGTATGTACATATTTCGATGAAATTTACAACACAGTAGAAAAATCAGTGCAAATAATTATTATTACCTACAAAAACATAATAAAGGCAGTAATGATAGCGTGTCCTCTTAACACTAACCCAAGTTTAAACAGGACATTGTTATTATTTTCAATTTTATTTTTTACAAGCGATGCCGGTGGTCTTGTGGATAATAATGACTTCTGTGACCACAATGTTCGTGGATTCGATTCCAGTATAACACGTACACTGTCCATTCATTAATAAAATTCATTTTAGACGTTATATTAGTAACATTACGTGTAATACAATAATACATGGGGTGTAAGAGGTTCATCAACATCTTTGAACTAAAGCCAACTTCACCTGCTCGCGGTGCACCCTGCTGACTGACAAACGAAGCTCTGGCGAAAAGAGAGGTAGGGAGCGTAATTGTAAGCTACCCGACTGGTGAATGTACCTCCACCTCACAGAATACCGCAGCCAAATAACGGTTCCCTTGAGGGCTGTTGTGTTCCTGCGAGTGAGTGAGGTCACCAGAAAGGAAGGAGATGCTGCGGTGGCAGCGGGGGTGGCGGCGCGCGAGCGATATTTTATGTTGCGAGCGTTAATATGGCTACGGTAACCGCTTCACATCAGGCGGGCCGTATGCTTGTCTGCCACCCGACGTAGTATAAAAAAAAAATCGCAAACAACAAGTTCGTGTAATGCTTTGGGTAATGTCAACTGCATTGACTTTTGAGGATTGACATTAAAACCAACCTAAATATTTTTTGTAGAGATACAAGACACAAGTGCATATGTTTCGCATTTTTTTTACAACCAAATCAATGTTAAAAATTTACTGCACAAGACAAACATTTGTGAGTTTTGTCTTGGTCTGGGTGTTATATATGTATGTATTTACAAAAAAAAAAATGTATTTAAGTATATATAATATCATGATATACTTAAATACATTTTTTATTATAAAAAAATGATATTTTGGTATATGTATCGTGTATACATCCATATGCATTTAGTAAAAAGGGAGTTTTTTTATATTATAAACAGACACTACGATTCTATTACTGCAGATATACATAGCTTTGCTTAGTTTGGGACTAGATGGTCATGTGTAATTTGTCCAGGAATATTTATTTATTTATTTATAATTATATCCAAGCAATATATCGGAAAATAAATTTATACGTATCACCGGTTCGCGATTCGACACAGAAAAGATTGGCTGAACTTTTTCAGTCAATCTTTTCAAGATGCTAATCTTAATCTTGGCTTAACATCTATACAGATAAATAGAATTACAGTGCCTGTTTATAATATTAAAATAACCGCTTTTTACTAAATGCATATGGATGTACATGGCACTTATGCCAAAATATCTTTTTTTTTTCAATTTTTGTCTGTCTGCCTGTCTGGTAGTTCCGTCTAAACTCTGAATCGGCTGGACCTATTTTTACGGGACTTTCATTGGCAGATAGCTGATGTAATAAGGAGTAACTAAGGATATTTTGGAAATTTTATTTATTTTTATTACATACTAGCTGTGCCCGCGAATTATATATAATATAATTCGCGGGCACAGCTAGTATGTACATGAATATAATATAAGAACTACGCACTGTACATTAAAGATTAACTTTAAAAAAAAAACTTAACAACTACAGTTGTATCGATAACATAATATCGAATCATTAACATCCTTAAATCTTTCATGCGATATCAAAACTCTACACACAGCTCCTAGCACTTACACCAAGTTTTTTTTTTATACAATTACTGTAAAGTATGAGTGCTGAATCGTATGAAATGAATCCATACTTCCATACTTATTAAATTATAGCTGATGCCCGCGACTTCGTTCGCGTGGACTTTATGATTCCGGCATATTAATACAAATACGAACTAAAGTAGATACTTAAGAAAATATTTTTTTTTAAGATAGTCACCATAGTTTCAAAAAAAAAAAACAATGAAGGGAGTCTTTCCTTCGGGAGCTAATATGAAAAGACCTCAAGCGTTACTCATCCTCGATAAAGCCACATTGTTGGCCATTTCGCATTCATCTGAAACGATTAGACAGCAATCCTGAAACATTTTCGTTTTGTCACAGTTTCGTGTCACAAAGCATGTCGGTGTTTCCGTTCTGTACAAATCGAGTAGAATATTGAACATTGTATGTATTTGCGTCCTTCCGCCTAGAGGTAATATTATGGCTGCAATACCTGGCGATGCTGCTGTATGATATTATTTTGGCGCCTGATTTCAGCGAGGATTGCTCTCGTCAGGTATGTTTTTCCAGTCCCTCCTGAAGCATCTAAGAAAAACAGTTTCCCCTCGTTGTTTAAAAGACTTTGAGTCACAAAATCTTGCTACATAGCGTCCCGCAAATGCACGCATTCTTCTGGTTTGTGCGAATATATACCAATCGTACCAATCGTTCCATTTCAATTTTAGCGTACACGTCTATATAAAACTGACTAAACAGACCACGTTAACTTTATATATAAATATATATATATATATATATATATATATATATATATATATATATATATATATATATATATATATATATATATATATATTGAAACTATGGTGACTATCTTAAAAAAAAATATTTTCTTAAGTATCTACTTTAGTTCGTATTTGTATTAATATGCCGGAATCATAAAGTCCACGCGAACGAAGTCGCGGGCATCAGCTAGTCTAAAATATGAATCAAATATTATTGTGTACTTTAAAATGACATGTAATCCCTTAGGCTTTCATTACTTTATTTATTTATTAGCATACAAGTTTATCACCACAACATTTTCTTACTAAAGAAGACATCATTTTTGCTTGTTTCAATTAATTGTCACAAACTGACGTTTGTGTTTGTTTTGTCAGCTTGCTTGTGCGAACTAATAGCGAGGTGAGACAGTTGGCTCACTTTTCGGGTGCATGTTTTTGATGCTTGTTGCATATCTATAGTATTTAAAATATATATATGTATATATATATATAAAGTTAACGTGGTCTGTTTAGTCAGTTCTATATATATATATATCTATATATATAAAAGAGTAAATCACTGACTCACTCATCACGAAATCTCAGAAACTATAACACCTACAAACTTGAAATTTGGCTGGTAGGTTCCTTTTATGGTGTAGACATCCGCTAAGAACGGATTTTACGATACTCTACCCCTAAGGGGGTAGAATGGGGGTTGGAAGTTTGTATGAAAGTCCTATGTTTTTGAAGCAAGAGACTTAAAATTTAAAATGTATGCTCTATAGATGGTGTGGAGGTGTACTAATAATGTATCTTTGGACATCAACCCCTTTTTGGGGTCAAAACGGGGGTTGGAAGTTTGTATGAAAGTTCTACGTTTTTGAAGTAAGAGACTTGAAATTTAAAATGTATGCTCTATAGATGGTGTGGAGGTGTACTAATAATGTGTCTTTGGAAATCAACCCCATTTTGGGGTTAAAACGGGGGTTGGAAGTTTGTATGAAAGTTCTATGTTTTTGAAGTAAGAGACTTGATATTTAAAATGCATGCTCTATAGATGGTGTGGAGGTGTACTAATAATGTATCTTTAGAAATCAACCCCCTTTTGGGGTTAAAAAGGGGGTTGGAAGTTTGTATGAAAGTTCTATGTTTTTGACGCAAGAGACTTGAAATTTAAAATGTATGCTCTGTAGATGGTGTGGAGGTGTACTAATAATGTATCTTTAGAAATCAACCCCTTTTTGGGGTTAAAACGGGGGTTGGAAGTTTGTATGAAAGTTCTATGTTTTTAAAGTAAGAAACTTGAAATTTAAAATGTATGCTCTATAGATGGTGTGGAGGTGTACTAATAATTTATCTTTAGAAATCAACCCCTTTTTGGAGTTAATACGGGGGTTGGAAATTTGTAACAAAGTTCTATGTTTTTGATGTAAGAGACTTGAAATTTAAAATGTACGAGTATGCTCTATAGATGGTGTGGAGGTGTACTAATAATGTATCTTTAGATATCAACCCCTTTTTGGGGTTAAAATGGGGGTTGAAAGTTTGTATGAAAGCTCTATATTTTTGAAGTAAGAAACTTGAAATTTAAAATGTATAGATAGTGTGGAGGTGTACTAATAATTTATGTTTAGAAATCAACCCCTTTTTGGAGTTAATACGGGGGTTGGAAATTTGTATCAAAGTTCTATGTTTTTGAAGTAAGAGACTTGAAATTTAAAATCTATGCTCTATAGAAGGTATGGAGGTGTACTAATAATGTATCTTTAGAAATCAACCCCCTTATGGAGTTAAAGTTTTTAACTTTCTTTTTCATCTTTTTCCTTTCATTATATATATACACATACACACATACATATATATATATATATATATATATATATATATATAAAATAAATAAGACTATTGCGTCTAACTTGTAGCAGGTAAGAATAAAAGTAGCAGTGCGTGTGGTTATTTTTTTTACAATACAATCAATATTTTGTTAAACTATTTATACTCATCAGGCTGAACAACTTTTGCTAAGGCGTCATTTTTATATTTCTTATAGTTTAGCTGAACCATTATGGTTCTGCATCAGGTGTTCCAAATCTTGGATTTTTATACCGAGATGGAAATTTCGTGTCCACGTTTTCAAATCGATGCCATTTTCGTAATTGACATTTTAGAAAACCATAGAATCAACACCCATATTGATATTGTAACATTTCAACCCCATCGCACCCCCACAGGAGTGCTCTTGTGTCACGTCGATTATGTTAGATTATAAAATAGCTGTTGTTTTCGGAATCAGCGACCCGATAAACCATAAAAACAATACCCATGTCGATTTTCAGACGTTTGCACCTCATTCCACCCCTTTAGGGGTTGAATTTTGAAAAATCCTGAAACACGTGTTTACTCATTTATCTACAGAAGATCTCGTGTAAAGTTTCGTATAAAATAGTCCAACTAATCTTGGTTCCCCATACAAACTTTGGACCCCCATTTCACCCCCTTAGGAGTTGAATTTTCCAAATTCCCGTCTTAGTGAGCATCTACGTCCTGCAAGGAACCCCCATACAAAATTTGAGACTACTAGCACTTATGGTTTCTTAGATTTTGTGATGAGTGATTTTCTATAAAGAAAAATTTTCTTTAAACTTTAAATGACGATAACTTTTTAATCTGACATCAGATTTCGATGAAACAAAGCCTATATGTTGCTCAGGGATGACCTTAATCTTTTAGTGAAAACCGCGTAAAAATCTGTTCAGTAGTTTTAAAGATTAGCGAGTACATACAGACAGACAGACAGACAGACAAAAAAATCAAAAAAATCTTTTTTGTGTTCTGTTACTCTTTTTTTATCGCCCACGCTCATTTTTTGTTAATTTTATCAAATGTACAGACACGCGGTTCCTACTGTTTTATTAAAATGCTAGCTGATGCCCGCGACTTCGTTCGCGTGGACTTTATGATTCCGGCATAATAGGTAGGGGAAAAAGTCTTTTCGCATTATAGTATGTATGAACTTGTATTAAAATCTCTTTGGTTATACCATTTGTATCTGGCAGGTTTTGATATCTTTAAAAAGTTTAAATTTTAAAAAAAGATAATTCCAAATTCAAATTAGGTAAATGTGTGATTTTCATTTGTTTTTTTTACTGTCAAGATGAGTGAATCTAATGAAGAAATTTGATTCATTTTAAAATTTTACTACAAAAAAGGTAAAAATGCAACGCAAACTGCGAAAAAAAATTGTGACGTTTATGGACCTAGTGCAGTGTCTGTGAGAGTAGCACAAATTTGGTTTAAGCGTTTTCAATCAGGAAATTTTGATGTGAAAGATGCACGTCGCTCTGGTCGCCCTGTTACGGATAAAATGGATGCCATTTTTGAAAAAGTGGAGCAAGATCGGCATATCAGTAGTTACGACGTAGCTGAAGAGTTAGGAATTGACCACAAAACAGTTTTGGCGCATTTGAAAAAAGCGGGGTACATTAAAAAGCTCGATATTTGGGTGCCTCACGATCTCACTGAAAGAAACTTAATGAACCGTGTACTCATTTGCGATTCTTTTCTACGACGTAATGAAAGCGAACCGTTTTTGAAGAAGCTTATAACTGGTGATGAAAAGTGGATCACGTACGACAAGAACGTGCGAAAAAGGTCGTGGTCAAAGGCCGGTCAGGCTTCACAGACTCTGGCAAAACCCGGGTTAACCCGCAACAAGGTGATGCTGTGTGTATGGTGGGATTGGAAGGGCATTATTCATTATGAGCTGTTACCGCCAGGCAGGACTATCGATTCTGAACTCTACTGTGAACAACTGATGAGATTAAAGCAAAAAGTTGAGAGAAAGCGGCCGGAATTAATTAACAGAAGGGGTGTGATTTTTCATCATGATAACGCACATCTCACGCAGACCTCACACATCTTTAGCCACTCAGCAAAAATTAAGAGAGTTTGACTGGGAGGTGTTAATGCATCCGCCGTATAGTCCTGACCTTGCACCTTCTGATTTCCACCTGTTTCGGTCTCTTCAGAATTCTTTAGGCATTGTCAGGTTAACATCACGAGAAGACTGCCAAAACCCAGAAGTCCCAAATTTTCTATAGTAATGGGATCATGTCTCTACCTACAAGATGGCAAAAAGTTATCGAACAAAATGGCACCTACATACTTTAGTTAAATGTAAATAAACTTTATTAAAAATGTTTTGAATTTTCATATAAAATACGAAAAGACTTTTTCCCCAACCTAATATTAATACAAATACGAACTAAAGTAGATACATAAGAAAATATTTGGGGCAGTATTATACGTTAAAAGTCAACAAATTATTATTTTTATTTAAGATAGTCACCATAGTTTAAAAAAAAAATATAAAATAAATGAAGGGAGTCTTTCCTTCGGGAGCTAATATGAAAAGGCCTCAAGCGTTACTAATCCTCGATAAAGCCATATTGTTGGCCATTTCGCATTCATCTGAAACGATTAGACAGCAATCCTGAAACATTTTCGCTTTGTCACAGTTTCGTGTCACAAAGCATGTCGGTGTTTCTGTTCTGTATAAATCGAGTAGAATATTGAACATTGTATTTGCGTCCTTCCGCCTAGAGGTAATATTATGGCTGCAATACCTGGCGATGCTGCTGTATGATATTATTTTGGCGCCTGATTTCAGCGAGGATTGCTCTCGTCAGGTATGTTTTTCCAGTCCCTTCTGAAGCATCTAAGAAAAACAGTTTCCCCTCGTTGTTTAAAAGACTTTGAGTCACAAAATCGCGTCCTGCAAATGCACGCATTCTTCTGGTTTGTGCGAATATATACCAATCGTTCCATTTCAATTTTAGCGTACACGTCTATATAAAACTGACTAAACAGACCACGTTAACTTTATATATATATATATATATATATATAATGTGTCTTTGGAAATCAACCCCATTTCGGGGTTAAAACGGGGGTTGGAAGTTTGTATGAAAGTTCTATGTTTTTGAAGTAAGAGACTTGATATTTAAAATGCATGCTTTATAGATGGTGTGGAGGTGTACTAATAATGTATCTTTAGAAATCAACCCCCTTTTGGGGTTAAAAAGGGGGTTGGAAGTTTGTATGAAAGTTCTATGTTTTTGACGCAAGAGACTTGAAATTTAAAATGTATGCTCTGTAGATGGTGTGGAGGTGTACTATTAATGTATCTTTAGAAATCAACCCCTTTTTGGGGTTAATACGGGGGTTGGAAATTTGTATCAAAGTTCTATGTTTTTGATGTAAGAGACTTGAAATTTAAAATGTATGCTCTATAGATGGTGTGGAGGTGTATTAATAATGTATCTTTAGAAATCAACCTATTTTTGGTGTTAAAACGGGAATTGGAAGTTTGTATGAAAGTCCTATGTTTTTGAAGTAAGAGACTTGAAATTTAAAATCTATGCTCTATAGATGGTATGGAGGTGTACTAATAATGTATCTTTAGAAATCAACCCCCTTATGGAGTTAAAACGGGGGTTGGAAATTTGTATGAAAATCCAATGTTATTGGAGTTAAGTAATTATGACAGAAGGATTTTAAATGATTTTAAGTATAAAAAATATTGAAAACAACTACATACTTACTATTATAAGGAGGGATGTATTATTATAACAATAAAAAGTACTTTAGGTTTTACAAAGAGGTTTTAAAAAATAATATCCGTCGACTTCATTGATTCTAAAAATTCGTCTAGATATTGATTGTTTTTACTTTTTCATCTTTTTCCTTTCATTAGGTATTTAGCTTTTTCGAATGTAATTAAAAATTATTTGCAAATA
>OW443352.2:16645000-16895617 GCA_937001555.2 Hypsopygia costalis
TGATGATGACACTTTTATAACACAATACTATACAACCAAATTTAACCAATTACTATACGAAGTTCTTAAAAGTTTACGAAACTAAACATTAAGGCCCTTGGTGCTCGGAATTGGCACCACATTCATTAAGAAATCATATGTTACCATTTAGAACGAATATCAGAAATTCCTATGTACAGTTTGTTACCTGAAATGTTTTTTTTTGCAAATCTTATGTGAATAAATGAATATGAATATGAAACTGCCGAATCAATTAATTACTTACTGACATGCCTGACTGGCTGCTCTATCAGCTCGAACCAGTGGACGGATGGGGCTGACATTTTGCATGCAGTTAATTAGCCGTAAGCCTATGTTGGAAAATCCTTGAAAATTCGAACGAGATACCGGAATATACCAGAGATGTGCGAGGAGCGACAGAAGTACTTCATTTACGTAGTCTCAGTCAGCCCAGCTCTAGTGGAAACGGCTTAGCGGAGCGAGGATTTTATACATACAACATTAGCAAGAGATGTATGCGAGGGACGCAAGCGAGAAACTACCACTCAGTGATACCGCTCCCCGCTCGCATGTCCGATGACGCGCTTGCCAAACAACGGCCAAACAGCAAATACCCAGCACAAACATTGCTCTACACTGTAGAGCAATGTTTTGCGGAAAATACCAAGCGTTTAGACAGTGTAGACCACGCTTGGTATTTTCCGCGAATACAATACACCTGTGTTCGCAAAACAGATACACAAACAGCATACAACAAACACCTATCCACATGTTGGTGTTTGTCAAAAGAGCTCAGCCCCCTTACCACCATCTCTTAATGCGATTCAATAACTGAATGGAATGGTTATTCATTGGTATGAATAAGCATTCTATTCAGTTATTGAATCGCAATATGAGATGGTGGTAAGGGGGCAGCTCTACTCTTTTCTTGCCGCGTTCACACTCTTGCACCGCTCAGCTACATCGCACGTCTCTGTTGGAAAGCTGCCTTACCGCGTGTTTATTTTGTACGTAATCGATTCAATCGGTTCATACATTGTGCTCGGCAACGTTTCAGGACATACATTGTAAAATATTTCTCTAACAGCTCATTCGAACGGTTCCAATTAAATCGTGTCATTCACGCCCACCCGACACTCAAAGCGTGGGATAATTTTAACGAACCATTCGCTCACACAGTCCTGCTGAATGAATGAAACGCTCGAAGCGTAAAATCCTATGGCTTCCGTTTTCACTAAGCACATAAAAATCGTACCAGTGTTGAATTGATGGAGATATTGTAAAAGCAAATGTTTATACGGCATAATCAAATGCGTTGCCGATCGATTACTGGGACCCTACTGCCACAGTATAAGTAATAGTACTACGTACTACTGCCGAAGCTGAAGCCAAGAAGTTCAATTTCAATAACTTGACTATTTTTATTTATATAATTTTTTTACTCGTTACTTTTAAATACCTAATTTTGGACACAACCATTACGATTTTCGATTACTTATATTTCTACAAAAACTTATTGCTGTTAAGTGGATGGACCCGAACAAATATTATAGTGACGGTTTTTTCAGGAATTTCCTCTTCTTTCCTTCCTTTTAATATCCCGTAAATGAAATCCCCCGCTCTATACCCTTCGGCACAGTAGACAATACAGCAGTATATCAACTCTACACAAATGGCCGATTTCGTCGTACTCACTCAAATACACGCCACTATACAATACTATTTGTCTGACGCCTGGTATATGCTTTATTTTGCCTACACAATTAAAGCGACCACACAGACACACTAAGCAGACAATATATTTATAATAATAGTATAATGCGTCAACTTCGGACAATGGAGTTGAAGTACTGTTCTATACGGGTTACTGTGACCGCGGTTTTCATTAAGTTGAAGGGTTGGCATCCATCCGTTTGTTCGGGCTGTGAAAACTTTGTGTTATCATGAAACCGCTTAACTATTACTGAACCAACTAAAGAGTTGGTTCAATAATTCAAAAACCGAACTATTTGATTGGTTCAATCCTTTGAACCAAAGGTGCAAAATTTGGTTCAAAGGAACTAGTTCAAATAGGTTAACACCACTTTATAACTGACCTATAGTATTATTATCATATCTAGGCTTTCGCCCGCGGTTTCGCCTGCGTGAACTTATTTATTAACTATGTGTTTATCCAGATGATAAATTGTATGTCAAATTCAATTTAAATCCGTTCAAGAAATATCCAAATTTACAAACTTGGTGAAAGTTAAAGTTCTGAAATATACTTAGAATTTTATTTAAATAAAACGGAGTTCTTCATAAAAAATAATATGATGAGTTAATACGATCGGCAAACCGGAAATGATGCTCATAGCTTATGGTACTCGTTTGCCATCTTGGTTACCTACTTGTGTTCGAAACACTATTAATAATGAGATAATGATAATATTAAATATTTTGGACAATAATAATTGTTATGCATTGTTTCTAGAGTCTATTTTTAAACGAATAGTGATATCCTTGTAAACGTACAAACGAATTTTGTTAGCAGTCTTGTTTGGAGCTGGCAGGCCATTTTGTTGTTTGACATTTGTTTTAATGCCAATGTCGACATAGACAGACGCATTGTAATTTTTGCTTTGTCTGTTCTGTTATCCCATTGACGATGTATCCGAACGTCTAAACGGTGTAGATGTCTCAGGGAATTACCCGTGAACGTTCAACACGCATTCTATTTTCAAAACCGCGTGCTTTTTTCATGGTTTCTCCACGATAATCCTCAATTTTTACTTTACTTCGCAGAAAAAGTTTCGGCATAACATTTGCGAAGTAATATTACATCAAACAAATAAGATGTCGATGTAAAGTTCAGTAAAAATCAAATAAAAAAAGTCGAAGCAACAGAACTTCGCAATGACGATGCATCGGCGAATAATCATCGATTAAATTTTTTTTCAAGAACCGTGTTTTTGATACTGGTGTCACAGTGTAGTACCTATGAGGTACAGTATGGCCACTCCCTGCAAGCCTCTCGTATCGACCTCACTTCCCCTCTGAGACGAACCTGGAACAATTTGTATGGCGCCGCCGCACGCACACACGCTCGTCCACGCTCTGTAGTTAATGACGCTACATTTGTACGAAGTGGCCGGGGTATGCTAATGTTCAATGGAACCGGAAATTAATATAATGTAAATTAAAACTGATCATTAATGAAACAATCTGAACTTCAACTGTAGTGAATAAAGGTACCTACTTAACTTTCTTTCCAAATTGTTCCACTGCAGAATAGAATGTGTGGATTTCGTATTGAGGTATATCAGACGAGATCATTCTTAATATCCCGAGAGCCACCAGAGAGTTGGACCTATCTAACTAAGAATGTTTATCTCAGGTAGATAAACTCGTGAACAACTTCAAGAACGGTGTTCCCAACTATGATTGAGTTGGGTGCAGCAACGTGAGCATTAGGCATACTTCGTTTAGTCCATGTTCGTCTTAAGACCAAGATTCTCAGATCAGACGTGGCCCGATCCATTTTTTGACATGATAACGTCTTATAAATCAATGAACGCCGGCTGCACGTACGAAAAAGCATGACTCATTGTCACGTTTCGCCTGTACCGAGCGTGCAAGCGAGAGGGCCGAACAAGCGATGGAGAGGCACGATCGGCATATGTTTCTTATGACGCTATCACATAAAATTATCGTCCGTAAACAGGGGTCAAAGTACCTGTTGCTAACCATTCGACCTCCGAGCTCGTCCTATATACTCACTGTATGTTGATCCTATGGTTTTATCCTACTTAAGTTCGAAAGTCTATTGTGCTATAATTTTTACATCGATGGTTATTCGCCGATACCTTGTCAATGAGTAGTTCTAATTCTGCGACTTTTTCTTTGTTCGATGTTACGGAACATCGATTACATTACACCGACTTTTTATGTTGTAAGTGGTTCATCAACATCATTAAACCAAAGCCACCGGCACGTGGTGCACCTGCTGAATAAAAAACGAGGCTCTGGCGAAAAGAGAGGTATAGCGTATTTTTTTAAGCTGCCCGACTTTGGAAGTACCTCCACCTCATAATATACCGCAGCCTAATAACGATTCCCTTAAGCGTTGTTGTATTCGTGCAAGTGAGTGAGATCACCAAAAAGAGAGAAAGGAAGAAATATAAGCTGGCGACGGATCGCCGCCCCTTGGTTGGAAAAAACCGACAGCTTATTTGTTCGATGTAATATTACTTCGAAAACTTATGTTATGCCAAAACTTTTTCTGTAAAGTAAAAATTGAGGATTACGATGGAAAAAACAAAGAAAAGAGCCAGGTTTTCAATTTAAAACATGCACACTTTTAATACTATATCATACTGGCTTACGTCCATTTAACAACACGCTCCCGGTTTTACATGTAATTATGTATATTGAAACGCTCTCACATCTCAACTTTTCACCGCACGTCGTACATAAAGACAGTAATTAATGATGTAGAGAACTCTCTACTTGTTAATTCTTTTAAGTCTCATTCGAAACCAACCAATCAATGCCGTGAAGCGCTCGGAGCCGGTTCGAACCGCCTCGAGCCGGTTCATACTAGACAACAGAGGACTAATGCGGATTGGGAAAAAGTACCTACGGGTGTATCCGAACGGAAAATTACTTTGCGAGTTTCAAAAGGGATTTACCAAGTTCATTTCGAAGTTTTATAACTAAAAAACATATGTAGGCACGTTGTTGTATGTTTACGTGAGGAGAAGAGAAATATCTTTCGAAAAATACCTGAAAAAACGGGCAACTTTTTATGCTTTATATTTGTATGTACATATTTGTACAAAAAGTGTGAACTTACTGCAAAAAATATTTCTTATATTTTACCTTAAATCTTATTGGTAGTTGGGACGTTACTCATATAAAAAGTTATATATATATAAATATAATTGGTAAGTATAACATAATTAATAAATAATTGGCTTATCAAACATTTTGTTTTTTGGATTTATCATGTAAGGACGCCACAATAATATAACTATAGGTGAAAGAATTACTTCACTGCCATAAAACTTCTCGAGATAACTTGAAAACTTCAATTTTGGACTCTCCCGAAAATGTTCCATACAAAAGGCCACCACGTTATGACGTCACACCTTCAATCAATCAATCAATCAAATCAATCAAAAAATTCTTTATTCCTTGGACTTTATAAAGCACTTAGAAACGTCATACAAATTAAATATAAGAACATGTATAAATCATTACTACTCTAAATCCACAGAGCTTAGATTCACTTTCATCACATTATCTTGGATGTGAAAGTGAAATGTTATTTGTTATTTTATATGCATTAAATCAGAAATTTGTACGACAGCCATGTTAAACAAAAGTATTCTATATTGCTTTTTCAACGGTAATATTTTATTAAAATAATTTCATCATTTTAAAATAGACTTTCCCACCAAACTTTGATCAACCATAAAACACTTCTGACATAATTTATTATTTTTTTATATCGCAGATCGTTCTAGTTTTCTGTATTTTTCGGTACTGATAAATAGTTTTTATTATTTTAGAACATTTTTCACAAGCTTGTTTTGCAAACAGTACTTACTAGCCTTGTGCGCTTTAGGTTATGGAAACCGCCTACATCAGGTAGGCCGTATGCTTGTTTGACACCCAACGTGGTTTACAAAAAAATCATGAAAAGTCGGACTTGAAACTAAGTATACTTAAATTTTCCTTTAACGAAATCGGTACATAAATCAAACTGTATTACCTATGCACTAACCAACCCCCACGAAGGGGAGGCCCACTGCACGCAAATTAGCGTGTAATTCATTGTGGCCCATCAAACTAATCAAGTCTCGCCATACAACCGTTTAGAACACTAGTTCTCAAACTTATTGCCCTCGTCGAAAATTAAACATTTTTAACTCCCCAGAAAATTGAATTTAACATGGTAACTTTAAAGTTAAAGAAAGATTTACTATATTTGCATTAACTGTGTAGATATTTCAAAGTCAAAGTCACACGTTTAATTCCATAACTAAGTGTAGAAAGGATCTTATACTTATATAAGCACTTATTACTTAGTCACCTTTGTGAGGTACTGCAAAGACTTGATAATTCAACACGAATACGTTTTTCGGTGAGAATCCTACCGCCCCTTAATGCCACCAGCGCTCACAAGGGGGCGTTATCTCCCCCTTTGAGAAAGGCTGACTTAGATGTTATCCAGCGCCGCTGTTGACGGAAACAATAACATGTTTTGAACAAGTTGCCCGACAAGTTATTAGAGGGCTTGAAGTTATACAGTGTGTTAACTAATTATAAGCTAAATATATATGTGTAATAACTAATGACTAGTTGTCGCCCAGTGATCGAAATTGAACCATAATTAATTTATATTATGACTTTAACAATAAACAAAAGAGTGCAAAAAACATGGTATGTAAGGAAAATGTTATTTTTCTCAACGTAGTATTAAAAAAAATAAAAAAGCACCCTCGAGGAAATTGTTATTTGGCTGCGGTATTCTGCGACGTAGAGGTATTTCCCCAGTCTGGTAGCTTATAATAACACTGTGCCCTACCTCTCTTTCACCAGAGCCTCGTTAGTCAATCAGCAGGGTGCACCACGTGCAGGTGAGGTTGGTTTTGGCTCAAAGATAGTCATGAGCCACCTCAAAATATAGACACAGCTGTTACCCGCGACTTCGTTTACGTCGTTTAATAAACTTCTAATTTTTGTATATTCTTTTATGTGTAACATCTAAAGCGACAGGCCAGTGGAACGACTCTCCCTACCTGATTCAGCAATGTCTTTTTCTCTTTCGATGTGTCACATCGACCAGGGGCCTACCGCAGAAGCTGAATCCAATTCAAGTCAAATATTGTGACTTCAAGAATAGGTCTTATATTTAAGTCAAATATTAATTTATAGCTCAATCGGTAGAGCTACGTGATTCCTAGTAGCCAAGCTAAACACAATTATCAATAATCTAACCTGAAGTTTCGAATTCAAAAACTCCATTGGGCGGCTCAAAAACAAAAGCTTAGGCGGCCGAGCCCCAGGCCAGGCGTCACGCGATGATTCTACTTTTTTTTTATTTCTATGAAGGAACCCTAAATATTTCTGTGCTAAAGGTATCCTATATGTATCCCATATACTGTATTATCTTCCAGTGAAGATCCCATTAAGTACCGATTCCTGACAGGTGCCTGTCTGTCAGGAATCGGTACTTAATGGGATCTTACATAAAAATATATAAGTACATATATATTTTTTTATCTTCGTCCATTTTGTTCATAATACTCCGTAATTTCGTCAAGCGAATTGAATAATGTTTGAATGGATCCAGTAACTGAATTATAACTGAGAGAAGTTTATTTAATATTTGTCCTCTAAAAGGTCTTGAGCAGACTAGCGACTTTCTTATTTTGGTAATAACCTCATGATTTACAGTTTTCATAAAATAGTACAAGACAAGTAGTACTATTACTTATTACTTCAATAGTTGATTTCCGCCAACTTACCAGAATTTTATAAATATTTTAAAAATAAAAAATAAATCACCTCCGCCGCCTAGGTTTGAACCCACAACTTCTCGTTTGCCAGTCGAATGCTCTTCCAACTTACAACTAAAATAAGAAGTACAATTTATAGATTATCATGAACAACCCCCAGTGGGTTCACAGAGCATAGGCTGCATCTTCGAGCCAAAGTCCAACTCAGTACACTCGTAGAGCCCTGCTGCGCTGATTAATAAACGAAGCTTTGTTTTCTCAAGAGAAATTACGGAGAAAAATTTACAATCTTAGCTCTGCGAGTTACGCTTTTTGCATATGCGGCACTAATGCGCTGTTTAAAACCTCTTAGCGTTGACACGATCAAAATACACTTGGCCAAAGTGCTTTGATCAAAGTTGAACGTGGTCCAGTTCGACTATGATTTGACGCCGGAATCGAAGTGCGCGTTGATAAAAGTAGCAACATTACTTCGTTAAGGTACTGCGATCGTCGAAGTCGCCGCTCCAAAGTCGCTCGTCTGCCTCAACTCTAAGTTCATTAGTAAATATTGTTCTTGTGTTCGGACATTTTCGTAGAATTTACAGACGGTTATTATTTAGTATTTGTCTAATAATTTACACAGCTGAGACTGTATTGTGTTATCATTTGAAATCAATTCAAATGTTTAATTAAAATTTGTGGTGCGGATTCTGTTTTGTGTAATAATATTTAGAAGGTCTCGTTTCAAATATAGTAGTTTGATATAAAAAAATATATATATACTCCACCGCGCCGCTCAACTGCGGGTTGGCGGAGGCCAGTGTTTTCAAGCCGCCCAAAGGCCACTAACTTGGCTTAACGACTGATCTAATGACAACACAGACAACGGACCGACGGTTTAACGTGCCCTCCGAAGCACGCTAGAGCTCGAGATAAATAAAGCCATCCATAGACAGGCTACGGTCGACGTTGCTTAACTTGAATTGCGTGATCGATTAGACTGACGCGCGCAACGACGCCACCGAGCTCATCGATAATTTAAAAGTATCGACAAAATTATACTGCTTCGTCATCAAACCCTGACTCCCATTTATCAATAACTTGTTCATTACAGTCTTTCCAAACAATTTATATAAGTAAGAGTATTGACATTCCTGCCATCGAGATCTCCAGCTATATCCAGTTTCGAAGTCACCTGAAGAAAATCAAATTGCCGTCGAAAAAACTACTCTTTACAAAAAAGCAGTACACCAAAGACTTCTGCTTTACGAAGCGCAATTACGACCTCACATGGGATACGCGGTTGAGAGACGACCTGTGAGGATTGTGGTGATTTTAAGATCACAGATGATATCGAGCCATTAGGTAACGTTGACACCGAAGTTGAGTCGCAAACGCACATCGGCGGCGGCTCATCATCGCTGCGTCACGCGGATGCCCCGGCTCCCTCCCCCCTCATTCCGCGGGTGTCGTATGCCGCCGTTACCCGAGCCGTCTCACCACCTCAGCGGCTCGTGAATAAGGGGAAGAGAACTCGCGAGGCTAGGCCACCACGTCCACGGCACGAAGAACAGCTGTGCGACAAAGAGGGCTTCATCAAAGTAGTGAAGAAAAAGAAGTCCTCGAACCGTAACCATCGCGGCACCGTCCCGTTCGAACCGGACATGTTGCTGCGTCAGGAAATACCATCAACGCAGTTGTACGTGTCTCCTCTACTGGTCCACAAAGACTGAAAACGTTGTGGATTATGTGAAGAAGAAGAGCACCTTCATTCTGAGGGTCGAGCGGTTGATACATCGCCACAGAGTCAATTTTAGCTCATTTGTGGTTAGGGTACCGACCCACCATCTGCAGACCTTCATGAAGGAAGACTTCTGGCCGCAGGGCGTCGTGTTCCGGAGATTCCGAGGACGGCTACCTACCGATTCGCCGTACACGTCGCCGACACTGCGTGTATAATACTAGCAGTAGTAATACTAGAGTTAAGTTTCTAAATAAGTATGTATGTTAATTTATAATACGGATGTATTGTTTTTGTAAACATTGCCTGAAATAAAATTAATAATATTTGAAAATATTTCTGTGCATGAGCATGTCTGTTTGTCTTGGTCTGGGTGTTTTCTATGTATTATATGTAGGTATGTATTTACTAAAAAAAATGTATTTAAGTACATTTTTCAGTTGTCTAGTACCCATAATACAACTTTGCGCTTAATTTGGGACTAGATGGCGCTGTGTAAATTGTCCAGAAATATTTATTTATTTATTTCGATATCACCTTACTTAAATTAAACTTTGATGTTTAATATAGTAGAAGAGAATACCAAATATGACATTCGTGCGATCGAGAATGGGTCGGAACTGAATTTTGATTACATTTAATTACGAGAATTGCACCTCTGGTGTTACATGGGTCTATAGACTGCCATGCTTGCTTAGCATCAGGCAGGTCGTACGTATGTTTGCCACTCTAGTGGTATATTAAAAGTGTGAATTATAGAGACCGAGCCGCACACCCCACATAACATTTTACTCCTCTGCGGCAGACCTTCCCGTAGCCTGCACCCCGTGATCTGTCACCGCGACGTCCGCTCCAATCTCGCCCCCTCGCCGGCTCACTCGTCCCGGCCCGCCGAGGACCATTATTGCTTATTTTTATTGCATTTCCTCTGTCGCTGCTCTTGTCACTTGATATTTTAAAGTCGGAGTTGGGAATGGATGCGTCACTGCACTTGAATAATTGTTTCACTTGAATCATTTTGTTATACATAATATAATTGACTATTATAGAGATTCCGCAAAATACACCGTACTAGATTACATATTATTATTTTATGATTTTCAGTGTATACATGCATGTTAGCTGCGTTGCCTTTAGAAGTCGCTCATTTTTTTTAAAATAATTTACAATATCGTTTTTGCAGTAGGTACTTATTCCAGGCCCTACCGCCGGAGCTGAAGCCGATTCCCACCGGATTTTTTGATTGCGAAAATCAAACTTCAGCTTACATTTATGGTAACTGTGCTTAGCTTAGCTGGTAGAAACCCTGGAGCTCTACCGACCAAGCTGAAGATTGATGTCAATACTTTAAGTATTGATGTCAATGCTTTAAGTATTGACATCAATACTTTAAGTATTGACATCAATCTTTAAGTCAATACTTTAAGTATTGACATCAATCTTTAAGTCAATACTTAAAGTATAGATTAAGTATTGACATCAATACTTTAAGTATTGACATCAATCTTTAAGTCAATACTTTAAGTATTGACATCAATCTTTAAGTCAATACTTTAAGTATTGACATCAATCTTTAAGTCAATACTTTAAGTATGGACATCAATCTTTAAGTCAATACTTTAAGTATTGACATCAATCTTCAGCTTAACATAAGACTTATTTTTCAAATCAAATTATTCGGCTTCAGCGGTGGGGGCCCAGGTTAAATCCAGTGACTTGTCCACTTCCGTAAGTAGAAAACACTCATTTAGAAATCATTACTTTAATAATAAATTTCGGTCAACATGCCTTCACAGCAGAAAATAGAAATGTAAAAATTTGTCACCATCACAAGCCTTCCTGGTAGCTCATTTGAAAAGAGCACTCGATCCTAGCTGGCATGGAGTATCGAGAGGTCGTGGGTTCAAATCCCACCTAGGCGAGTTATGTGAATTTTTCCCTTTTAAAATATTATTTTATATCTGTATCCAAACTTACCCAGTTTAATAGATATAAATAAACCTGGACAAATGGCACACTGTCATCTAGTCCCAAACTAAGCAAAGCTTGTATATGGGTACTAGAAAATATAAATACATTTTTTGTGTAAGTATACATACATATAAAATTTAGACAAACCAGACCAAGACAAACACACTTGTTCACATGAACTATTATAGACAAATATTTGTGTACATACACAAATATTTGTCTTGTTTGTAAGTTGGGTTCATTGTATTTGAACTAACAATCTATTTATCCGTAAAGCCTAAGTCGACCTCACCTGCACGTGGTGTACTAAACACAAAATTTTCCTTTTTTGAAGTCGGTTAAAAAGTCACGCGGTCTCGTTTTGCGACCGACTAGTTATGACGTGACACAGTGTGAAGGGATGGGGACCGGGGGATTGGAGAGGGACCGAATGATAAGAGGGGGTCGCCACGTGTCGGGCGCGCCGCGTCGGTAAGCAATTCCTCTCGATGTCGGAATGAACTTCCGGATTCTATTGACGCTGTGTTATTGGTACGGGTGGTAATGGTTAGAGGAAATTTTGTAAATCAGCTGATTACTCTGTTAATTTCTATGTCATTTCCATACATGGACAGTCGCTTTGTTAAGCACTGGGTGGGCTTAGTCCTCAATAAAAAGAATTTGTGTGCACTAACCTAATGTTAAGGAAACTGTTAGGTATTAACAAAATATGGATTCTCTGGTCTGAAATAAATATATTTTATTTATTTATTATACCTGAACCTATCACGCCATACAATACACTAAAGTGTTAACAGGGTACTTGTTACTAATTGCACCAAACTTTACGGCTACATGGGTTAGTCTATACAGCTACGGTAACCGCTATACACCAGGCGGGTCTTATGTTTGTTTGTTGCTCGCCGTTGAATAAAATGAACTATAATAATATCATTTTTTATACCACGTCGTGTTTGTTACTGCGTATCAAAGTCCTCTCCACCAACAATCAACAGCATCAACAATAAACGTTACCACTTGACAGAATAAAATCATAATCTATATTATCTATATCTATATAATATATATACTAGAGGCCCGGTACGTGCTTCGCTACGTATAAAGTGAAATAATAAAAAAAATTAATTGGAACATCAAATTCATTTATTCAATTTTTAATTGCTAGCTATTTTAAAACCTAATCCAAAACATTTGGATAAACAATCTTTTTTTTAGTATGAATAAACAAACGTCTGGGGGGTACCGACTCCTGAACAGGCAACATACGTCCGAAATGAAATGACCGCATGAATGACATAACAACATGCTTGTACTGTGAACACTGATAAAAGTTTCAATTTGACAGCAAAATCCCATTCACAAAATGATTTGCCATTTATTGAATTCATTACAAAAAATATGATAAATGAAGAACCGCTCTACCGATTTTGTGCAAACTTCACATAAACCATCTAATAAATAGTCCGAACAAAGCCTAAACATTTGGTTTGGATAGGTGAGCCCCTTCTTGAGTTATAAAATTACAACGAAAAGTGGCATTGATTATTATATATATAGATAAAACAAAGTCGGGTTTGTTCGAACACTTATAACTCGAGAACCGCAGGACCGATTTTCATGGTTTTTGATTTGTTGAATTTCTCTCCGTCCCGAATAGCAGAATAACTATGAAAAACATTGGAGAATTGACGAAAGAATGAAATAAAAGTAAAAAGATTTTCCCATACAAATAAAGGCCACTAACTTGGCTTAACGACTGTCATCTAATGATGACAACCGGGACCGACGGCTTAACGTACCTTCCGAAGCACGGAGGAGCTCAAGATAATCTAATGACAACAACCAGGACCGACGACTTAACGTGCCTTTCGAAGCACGGAGGAGCTCGAGGTAATATAAACCCATCCGTGTACAGGCTATGTTCGACGTTGCTTAACTTGCGTGTTTAATTAGACTGACACGCGCAATGATCCCATCGAGCTTCTCTATTATTTTCTATTATTCATTGTTTTAATTCCATAAAATCATAAATTTAGTTCAGCTAATATGTACCACGACATTCATTGATTGTTAGGCGGCACGAAGTTCGCCGGGACAGCTAGTTATTATATAATATTCAACACATACATTTTTTATATATATGAGAGAAGCAAACGAGCATGTAGGTCACCTGATGGAAACTGATCACCACCTGATGGAACTTCCCCAGTCGGGCAGCTTAAAAAATACGCTACGTCATAGCTCTCTTTTCGCCAGAGTCTTGTTTGTCAGTCAGCAGGGCGCAAAGATGTCATTGAACCTTGGATTTTGAAATTGAAATTGAATGATAAATTAATAAACAAAGTCAAACTCTTTATTGCATATATCTAAGTAAAAAAATAAACTTGACAGAATATCTAATATTTTGTGTATAATGTTAGGTTGTACAATAATAAAAAATATTAATTTTAGCGGGGACGGAAGCAGGCGCGAGGCGACGGGAATTACTTCAGCGGGCTCGGAGGCTCACACGGCGGCTTTGAGCGAGGGAAAGAAGTTGCTGTGACGTTTAAAGGTTCAAGTTCAAGTCGATGACCAAACTTTTAGCTCAGTATAAATAAATAACGAAAAAATGCATAAAGTATGTATTGACGAGATAACGTCTTGTATGAGAAATCGATGAACGCCGACTTCAGGCACTAAAAAGCATTGTCACGTTCCGCCTGAGCCGAGCGTGCAAGCGAGAGCGCGGAACAAGCGATAGAGAGGCACGAACGGCCTAAGAGTTAATAAAATTTTATTGACAATTAATAATAGTTTTATTTGCTGATTTCGCTGCCAATAAAAACAATTATTGGCGTTTATTTGAAAATAAAAACGCGTCTATTCTGCGGGAGCTAAACATAAAAACAAGATTACCTACCATCTGCCTTCGCAGAATACATGAATTCTTCGGTCACATCTCTTCAAACGATGGTCAGGTCAGGATAACCTCGAACAGCTCCGCCGGAGCTGAAGCCAGTGTTTTTTTTTATTCCAAAAGTGGGTCTTATGTTAAAGTTATTAACAAACATGTTCAGGTCAGTCAGTACAACTCTAGGGTTTCTTCCATCTTAGCTGAACATAAATACCAAAAATCTAAGCAGTAGTGTCATTTTCGCATTTAAAAAATTCGATGGTAATCGGGTTCAGCTTCGACGATAGGACCCAACCCCCTAGCCTTGTGTAATTCGTAGCGTAACGAACGTTAGATCACGTGACATTTGTCAAAATCGAACATTTTAGTATGAGAATTGACAAATGTCACGTGATCTATACCTAACGTATATCTAACGTTCGTTACGCTACGAATTACACTTGGCTAGAGGGGCAGATCCGCACATCTCTGGACTCAAACCTCCACGTTGCTATAGATCGCAATACTTGGAGGAGAATTGTTAGAAACAAGATGTTTCTGCGGGGAGTCTCGACCCTCAGGAATGAGGAGTACGACGCAACGAGGAGGAGAAGGAAAAACCGACCAAGTGCGAGTCGGACTCGCGCACGAAGAGTCTCGTACCACTATCTATAAAAACGGCAAAAAAATCACGTTTGTTGTATGGGAGCCCTCTTAAATTTGTTTCATTTTAATTTAATTATTTATTTTTAAAGTGAATATATAACTAAATATTCTATGAATATTTCAAGCGTCTACCTGTTGCCGTTATCAATATCGAGCAGAAACGAGTAGAAAAAAACACGTTGTATGGGAGCCCCATTAAATATTTATTTTATTCTATTTTTTACTAATTATGGTTTGAACAGAAATACATGATCTGTGAAAACTTTAACTGTCAAACTATGACGGTTCATGAGATACAGCCTGGTGACAGACGGACGGACAGCGGAGTCTCAGTATTAGCGCCCGTTTTACCTTTGGGTACGGAACCCTAAAAACTATTAAAAAAATTGGTTGCCTGTAAAGTCGGTATACGGGCGAAAGTTTTACGTGACAACGACTTTGAGTGGTAAAATGTTTTCGAGTGGAAGGGAAGAGCGAGAGAGACAGACATAAAAAGTGAAAGGCATGCCTTTCACTTTTTATGTCTGTCTCTCTCGCTCTTAGAAGGGACGCGTGCCTTTCACTCGCTCTCATTGTAAGCGCATAACGTGAGCCAGTTTCTTGAAGTGTCACCCGGCTAACCAATTTATAAGACGTTGTCACGTCAAAAGAAAAATTGTTTGTTTGTGTCCTCTCTTAAAAATACTTGGATCTACTATGGACTTTATCTCAAAAGTTACATTGTTTAAGTTAAGACACTTCTATCTGTTACTTCTATCTGTTATGTACTCCTCATTTATAATTCTCTGCGTCATAACATGAACTTGATTGATTTCTAATGGCCAATCACGACGCACACTCGAGGCAGCGCGGCTGACTCGCTAACACCCAATATACATAATTTAATCAAATCTGTGCTGGGATCAATCCACAGTTTGCCCACATAACCAACAATAACTACAATACCAAAACATTACCAAATGGGGTGTAAGTGGGTCATGGGGTTGAGTCTCTGGCGAAAAGAGTAGTAGCACAAGAAGACATGTTCATGCACACAAATATTCGTCCTGTGCGTAGAAAACATAGAAATTACATACATAGAAAACACCCAGACCATGAAATCAAATCAAAACATCTTTATTCCTTGGACTTTATAAAGCACTTAGAAACGTCATACTAATTAAATATAAGAACATGTATCAAACATGTTCATTCACACAAATATTTGTCATGTACGGGGATTGAACCCGCGACCTCGGAGTCAAAGTGGCCATTAGCCATTCGATCACTGAGCTCAATACGGGCTGAGATGATGATGATGACGATTTATGTCAATATTGACGCTCCAGTTTCATCTCAGTTGAGACAGCAATGACCGTAAACGTGTAACTTCGGTTTCTAGTTCCAAGTCGGCAACATGTTCGTACAAAGTTTGTGCGGAGCGGCGCGGCGCGGCGCGGCGGACTGCACAGACTCAGTTATAAACTTATTAGCAAACTTTTGAAAATTTACACTGGTAAGAAAAACCTGGACGTCTCGTCCCTGACGAGGAAACGATTTAAGAGATGCGCTTTCTCTATACATTTTCCCACAATATCCATATATTTTTAACCCCTACGCAAAAACGACGGGGTGTTATAAGTTTGACGTGTCTGTCTGTGGCCTCGTAGCTCCCGAACGAATGAACGATTTCGATTTTTTTTTATTTGACAGGTGAAATAGTCGAGAGTGTTCTCTGAGCTATGTTTAATGACAATCGGTTCAAGATGGCTGCCGCCACAAAATGACGGATTACATATTTTTTCACAACCCCTTCAATATGGGAATCAAACGAAAGCGTTTGACTATCAGACACTATGATAAATTTCAAATCTAAGATGGCCGCCACCACAAGATGGCGAATTTTTTTTTTATTTTTTTTTTCACAACTAACTCCCTCAAAATCGATATCAAATGAAAGGGCTTAACACTAGAAGATTGGAGTTTTTTAAATTTTTAATTTAATTGTCTTGATTCTGCCGATCTGATGATGGAGCCGGCATCTACCCACTGCTAAATATAGGTCGTCGCCAACAGTCTGCATCATAAGTGATTCTCCATCAGAACTGATGTTGGACCCATTGTTGAATTTATCATAAGTGATGCTGGACCCACTCCGAGATAAGAAGATAAGACAATACTGCGCACTCCCGCGAGTATCTACATCAGTACGTACTACATGCATTCACCCTGAAAACATTACTCTCTTTTTTAACAATCGTGTAAAAAGATTTCATCTTTATGCCTTCTAGACATTTATCTTCGTATTTTATAGACAGAGCGGCGGCGACTATAAATTATGTAGTGAGTGATGTACGAGCGAGAGAGATAACGTATCTGATGACCTTTCTCAAGCACGTTTAGAGGTTTCGCTTTTGGCTGAGGTTGCAAAAAACGCTGTCTACTATCTACGAGAAATAACTCACCTACTGTTGGCCGCGAGTTTGCTCGTATGAGATCGAAGTGAAAACTTGTTCAGGCGCACTGTGGTAAAATTTTGTAAGTAGTAAATTAGACGGATTCCTCACGTTCGGCTCTGTAACGCTCGTTTTTTTTTATACTACCTCGGGTGGCAGACAAGCATACAGCCCGCCTGATGTGAAGTGGTTACCGTAACCGTATTAACGCGAGCAACATAAAATAACGCTCGCGCCGCCACCCCCGCTGCCAACGCAGCATCTCCTTCCTTTCTAGTGACCTCACTCACTCGCAGGGTAACAACAACCCTCAAGGGAATTGACTCGACTGACGAGCTCGATGGCGTAGCGGTCAATGACGCGGCTTTGACACCAATGTTCGTGGGTTCGATTCCCACACAGGACAAACATTTTGTATGCATGAACATGTCTGTTTATCTTGGTCTGGGTGTTTTCTATATATCATAAGTATGTATTTACAAAAAAAATGTATTTACGTATCAGTTGTTTAGTACCCATAACACAAGCTTCGCTTACTTTGGGGCTAGATGGCGCTGTGTAATTTGTCTGACAATATTAATTGTTATTTGGCTGCGGTATTCTGTGAGGTGGAGGTACTGGGGAATGTTCCCCGGTCTAGCTTACAATTACGCTCCCTGCCTCTCTTTTCTTCTCTTTAGTCATTTAAACCACTACCACCAAGTTGGTTAAAATGTAGCCTATGTTACCCGGGACATAATAACGAATCGATTGACACCATATTTATCCAAATCGGATGAATGGTTTAGGCAATACATAGACATACGTCAATTTCTCTTAATTGCGAAAATCGCTTCCACTTAGATTTATGTTACTTGTGTTTAGCATATCTGGTAGAAAAGATTAAGCTCTGCCGACTAAGCTGAAGGTGTTTGGCAATAGCTTACAACGTAAGACCTATTTTTTGAATCAAGATATTCGGTGGTAATCCGATTCAGCCTCGGCGGTCGGGCCCCAGCTACACCAAGGGGTCGCCGATCTGTCGCCAGCCTTTTAAGAAAAATAAAGACTCTGTTCTTGAAGGCTCCCAAAGAATGTTCGGAAGCACCGCTGAGGGAAGTTAAGTCCACAATTAGACTGCTAAAATCATAACCCTTCCTTTTGACTTGCTAAAATCATAACACTTTTGAAAAAGTGTATAGTCACGAAGAAGTAATGTCGAAGTCTCGTACACGTCGACGTCGACGTGGCGACGCGTTCATAAACACGCGCTCGTTAGCTACGGCTGTACTCCGCGGTGATTAATTACTCTGTGGTAGTACATGTACTGTATTATTATTGACACCAAATTAACACAGAGAATTTTTGAACGAACTTGGTGAGCGTGGTTGTGTTTCTAAAGAAATTGTCATAATGCTATTGATTCATCATAGAGATATAGTGCATTATGGTGCTAGTAATCATTTGAGATAACATAAAATTAGTAGAATCTTTGATTGAAAGTGTTTGAATCGGGGCTGTCGAGTCATTCCAAGAAGTCGTGAAAAACAGCAGAAAAATTTACTATCTATTCTGAGGAACAAGAAGATTCCTGACGATATTCTTCGGAATGTCCCTAAAGCCGGGAATAAGAAAAAGAAATAATACAATGACGGGCTCAAACGGACATTGATTCCAGAGCCGTAAAGCTATTTAATAAAAAAGAATAGAGACAAAAGAATAGACACGGCACTACGGCAGAGCCGCCTGTGGATTTTGTTACAGATAGGAGAAGTGGGAGGAAAAGAACGAGAAATACAGCGCAACATACATTTTTCCTGAAGACTAACTATTTTATTTTTATTATTAACCATTTACTTTACCGTTACTGATCTGATTATAATGCAGTTTCGCTATTCAACTGCAAATTACTCTGGGTTTTTGTAGCGTAAACACATTAAAATGTAATTGAGCGTAAAATATATAACATTATCTTACGCCACGAACACCCAAAGATATAAACTAAGATATTGGAGTAAGTCAATTAAATTTTTTATCACAAAAAGTTATTAATTTATTATTCTTGGTAGAAACAACACCCGAAACTATAGTAAAGCCATTTGGAAGCATTAATTCCGCTGACGTTCAATGCCTCTACACAGAAACTCATTACCAAGTTTACAGCCCGAAACAATGTCATCCAGCAAAGTTACTTTGTGTATGAACTTAAAAGTTGCACCAATGGCAAGGAAGGTCCTTTTGAAACCTCATTTTCCACCTAGACAAGCGAACTGCTTTCACTTAATACTAACTAGTACGTAGTACTATTATGTATACTTTGGCCCAGATATGTCTTCTTCATGAAAAACGGACGACTCGCCATAGCAGACAAATAAATTAGGGAGATGAGGACTGAAGCTACTTCGATTATTTAATACATGAACGAAGCAAACCACACATGAACGAAGAAAATGAAATAAAATTATGCCTATGAATTCAACTAAATACAAAATTCGGCCGAATATTCGTTTAACTGTACCGTACAGTCTTCGACCGAATTAGTTAGTAAATAACTAATTCGGCCGCCGAAGACTGATGAAATTACAAAATTTTATTATGATACAACCTTAGGTGTATATCACAGTCGTTAGTGTCCGACCGAAACTGGTTTTTACGACCGAAACCGAAACGGTTTCGGTCGTAAAAACCAGTTTAATTATAATAGTATAAACCAGTTAAATTATATTAATTTAGGGTGATATACAAAGTAATGCTATTATCTCTGTGAATTCAAGTACACTACGTTTAATAGACTCCTGGGACCCTACCGCCAAAGCTGAAGCCGCTCACCATCAGAATTTTTGAATGCGTAAATGACACTACTGCTTAGATTATTGGTAATTATGTTTAGCTAAGCTGGAAAAAATCCTAGACCTCTACCTAAGATAAATTTCTAGAAGAATAAAAATTCGATATTAATCGGCTTCAGCTTCGGCGGTAGGGGCCCAGATCGGCGATAATGTTTGAAATTATTCTTAGAAATAAACTTACCGATAAGAATTGTGAAGTAAAGGAGTGTCCAGGCGCTGCGTGCGCGCACATGGCTCGGCGAGGAGCTCGCCGCGAGCCAATCAGCGCGCTGCATTTCGGCCGGTAGGAATAGACGGGGGGAGAGAGGGGGTGAGAGTGAGAAGGTGTGTGCGAGCAAGACAGACAGAGGCGCGGGGTGGGGGCGGGGCGCGACGTGCGCTCATCTCGACGGCCGCTGCATCTGGAACAATTCATATTTTTTTATAATTAAAGAGAGATGGATTAAAGTATACAAGATGTAATTAAAGAGAGATTCAGAACAAACTCAAAGTCTCTAACAATATAAAACGGTAATTATATGATGATAGTTTGATACTTTTCGGAGATACGCAGTACAACAGTCGAGTCTATGATTATTATTCAGTTATTTATTTATTCAGAAACAGTTTATTCTGACAGCAGCAGTACAAAATACTAGTCATTTTTACCTATTCAATCAATAGTGAGGTAAGACAATTTTGACGATTAGTGGCATATCTATAGAAACATAACATCATTGCATAACATACACGGGGTAAAAATAACAAAATTAAGTATTTAGAAACATTTGAAGCCTGCTAGAATATGACCCATCTCAGAATATGCTGCAGTTGAGTCAGCTATTTTTGTAATAGATCCTTAAAAGGCACAGTATCAATATTTATAAAAAGTAAAAGACGTATCTAAGAGCCAGCAAGGGCCCGATGGTAGAATCTTCTTCTCAGTCGGACACTCTTGGCAGAGTGGTCGTGATCGTCAGGCAGGTCACTACGAATGGCGGCTGCTGTTATATTTCTCCATTTGGTTCTGTTGGAGGCGTTGTGGGAGCATTCGGACATGGAGGAGTTTGTGAGAGACTTAATTAAACCTCCCCATCTGGTTGGAGAGCGGCCGCGGGGTCTCTTGCTCTTGCCTTCCACCTTGCCCTGCACTACAAGACGCTCCATAGAATTTTCTTTTCGGGTAATATGCCCGAAGAACTTCAGTATATATTATTCAGTTCGATGGTAGAATAACTAATTTCATTTAGTTTCAGTAAAAAAATTGCTTGTCTGTAAAGTCGGTTTACGGACGATAATTTTACGTGATAATTCTCTATTGCTTATTCCGCGCTCTCGTTAGCATGCTCGGCTCAGGCGGAACGTGACAATGAGTCATGCTTTTTCGTGCGTGCAGCCGGCGTTCATCAATTTGTAAGTCGTTATCACGTCAAAAATATCCTGTAGATTCAACACTCTACAAAAACAAAATATATCTTTTCTTCAACATTGTACGTAGAAAAAACACAAACAGATCCGATTCTGACGAATTCATCGCAGGATGAGATGGTGATTCTATATAGGTATATATTTCTATATTGGTATATATTTCTATATTGGTATATGTTTCATAGTCTGTGAAAGGACATAGATCCAGAACAACAAATGAGTGAACCCGCAAGTAAAAGCTCGAATATAATAAAATTCGCAACATAAGGAACTGAACGAGTTGGAATCTTTCGTAGAAACTCACACAATTAGTTCCGTTCCTTTGAACGCATTCAGTTTGAAGCCACATCTCGATCGATATCTCCCATTTTTCATAGACTGCGCCGTCCCGATCCATTCTTTATGGTTGCCTTTTACATAGACATCGACAAACTGGAGAATTTCAAATTTTAAATTCCGTTCTTTGGTCCGAGATTTTGAGAGACCAAAGTCTAGACAAGTATTGTTCGCGTCCCGCTTTTAAAATGGTTTTCATTATTAACTCCAGTTTTGTCAATACTTCGAAGGACACATTCTGTTTTATCATAAAACCTAGTTTTTGGACAGTCCTTCCCTGGACAAAAATATTACTCAAAACAAGTAGACGTATGTCTAGACCTTTCCAAAACTTCCCAAACTTTTAAGCTAACGTAACAATACCCTACACCCGTTCGTATCATCTAATATTAAATGGATTTTTTTTATTGCAACCACATATCATTTCACGTAATATAAGTTATGTAATATAATATATATTCAGTAATATAAGTTATGTTATTATTATTTAAATAGTTGTCTTGGCCAACTTGCCAGAATATTATAAATATTTTTGAAAAATTCACCCCCCCCCCCCCCCCCAGGTGGGACACTGTGACTCACGCAGTAGAATATAAAATGCAAAAAGTCGTCAGCAACACAAACCTTCCTGGTAGCTCAGTTGGAAGAGCACTCAACCGGTCATCGAGAGGTCGTGGGTTCATATCCCTCAGCAACATCCTCCTCCTCGCTCGACCCTGGACTTCGCTTCGAGCTTCGAGCCCAAAGGAAACTGACTTGGCTTAACGACTGTCATCTAATGACAATAGCCGGGACCGACGGCTTAACGTGCCCTCCGAAGCACGAGATAAATAAACCCATCCATACACAGGCTACAGTCGACGATGCTTAACTTGCGTGATCGATTAGACTGATACGCAACAACGCCATCGGGCTCTTCAAAAGGTTTTTTTAATGCTAAAAGTATTAATTACCAGTCCACCTTTGTGACAAGCAGAAATTAACGAATGGAGTTCTGAAGAAGCAAACAAAAGCAGGTTTAAATAATAAACATAATATAATACTTCGATTAATAATGAATCCCATCTAGGATATTATGCATGTATTAAACGCACCAATGGGTATAACATCATAATCGATTTTACGATCGGTCCTCTACATAGCTTATACATAAAATATGAACAATATGTTCTAACAGCACGGTAATTAAGTTCGCCGAGTACTCTCCACGCTGCTCATACGTAAGTTAACGACGTTAGTGAATCGCAGCGAGACTCTGTAGGTACATTGTTACGGCGCCGGAAGCTCTGTAAATACTTCCGCCGGCCGATCCTGAAATACGATCTACCCTCGGTAATCCTTCGCCGGAGCCTCGAAGATTATTTATAGGTCACCTACTTTTAAGATTCTGAGCTGCTCTTAGAACGATCCTTGATTTTAACCCTCCGTATACTAGGTGACTAATCTCATCATGCTATACTATGTGGGGTTTGCTATACCCCAATTATAAAAGGTAGTAAAATCCGCAAGTTTGTTCTTTATGATTGTTAAATAATAAGAAATATATTTTTATATCTTATAATGAATTGGTTTAAGTAAAAAAAATCCTATTTTTACATTCGAATAGACTTTTATTAATGAAAGTACAAAAACTTAAATTTTCTTCAAACTATAAAACTATTAAGGTTTTTTCTTAGGCACTAAAATCAAATGGCACAGATTACAATTACAGTCTTGTCAATTTATACGACTACAGTATATCTAGTTTTAAACTATTAATAATTTAAAGTAAAAACCAAAAAATAATAAATTAGATCTTAATCACTTAAGTTTCTGCAGTCTTGACAATAAAAATCTGCATGTTCTATACATTGACGGCGGTTCTTGTAAGTTTTCAAGGGGTTTTTGAAAATACTTTCCAATTCTGTGGCGCAGTTTCCTAGGAAGTATTTGGTTCTGCCCTCTTGTTTCGAGATGGGGTCTTTCTAACGACAAACCTAAATCCCGAATGAATTTTCCTCTCAAGTTAGTTTTATTTTTCTCTTATACTAGTTTTATCTTCTTTCGACAATTGAGAGGTCATGTTTTAGTTAAACTATTACCTGCAAACAATATTTCATCACGTTAAACACCGAAATAATCATATAAATAAATAAAAAACAACAGTAGTTACACTTACCTTTTGGACCACGCGCCATACAAGGTGGGGTGTGTGATACCCAAGCGCACTTTAGGCATGTGCCACACGTTTTGTGGCAGACGCCGGACTAAATGTTTCGCACGAATCGGAGCGGCAACGTCGCATTTGCAGCTACTGAAAAAAACAACTTGCGCGCCTTTTTCGTTTAAAAATTGTATCAATTTTTTTTACCACTGGGGTATGTCATACCCCACCTCGTATACGGAAGGTTAAGACTGAGCATGATCTTTTCAGCAGCTAGATGGCGTCGTTGGGCGCGTCTAATCGAACACACATGTTAAGCAACATCTACGTTGCATATCCATGGATGGGTATTGTTTATACACATCCATGGCGACTTGAAAATTCTGGCCTCCAGTAACCCGCAGTTAAGCTGCTTAACTGCGGGTAATATAGTAGTATACTCCATACCATACTCCACCGAGTATGCTCTTAACTTCTTCGATTGAGGACAGAATCGTATCTCAGCAGATCTTTCGACTCAAACTTTATTATTGGGTGTAAGCAGCACCCACCATCATAGAGCCAAAGCCAATTTCACATGTTCGTGGTGATGACGACTAGTAAAAGAGGATCTCGCGAAGAGAGGTAAGGCATGTCGAGGAAGTACCTCCACCTTACAGAACACCACAGCTCACGAAGTAACTCTTAAGTAGTCTACGCCGCAGCTAAATAAAAATATCCTTGAAGATTGTTGTGTTTCTGCGAGTGAGTGAAGTCACCAGATGTAAGGACATCTTATCTTATCTTAGAGTGGGTCCAGTGCTGCAGCACCGGTGCTCCGTCGACCCTCATGGATCTTTTGTGTTCTCCCTAATCCTTTAGTCACTCTACCCTGCCAGTCTGGAGACATGTTTCATGTACTTCAGTATGCCGCTTATTGGGAAGAGCCTGAAGTCCTCCAGGTCCGGGTATGCCTTTCCTAGTAATTCTATTCGTTTGCCCGCTAGAGCTTCACATTGACAAATTAAGTGTTTCATGGTCTCGTTGGACACTTTACATGTTCTGCACTCTGGGCTATCAACACGTCTCATTTTGTATAGGTGTCCGTGGCAGGCATAATGACCCAAGGGCCAACCTACTGTATGGGAGTGCGTGCGATAAATATTCCTTGCGAGAGTAACCGCATTACATCAGGTGGGCCGTATATTAACCCCGAGCTCGATAAGGCTCAAGCCATTATTATTGGCAGCGGGCGACTTATCTCCAGAATGGATTCGCAGACCCTCACCCGTGTCATATTTGATGGCGCACGTCTCGTGTAGTAACTGACAAGGCATTTGGGTATCTTTTTGATAACCCCATTCTTGGATCACTCAGATATCTTTTCTTATAATATAATACGTTGGGCCGCAAATAAGCATACGGCTCGGCAGATGCGGCTGAGTTTAGTTTAGCTCTAGCGAGCCTTCTCGATGGCGTCGTTGCGCGTGTCACTCTAATCGAACACGCAAGTTAAGCAACGTCGGCCGCAGCCTGCCCATGGATGTTATTTATCTCGAACTCCTCCGTGCTTCGGAAGGCACCTTAAGCCGTCGGTCCCGGCTGTTGTTATAAATAAATATTCCTGGACAATTTACACACGGCCATCTAGTCCCAAACTAAGTAAAGTTTGTACTGTGGGTACTAGATAACTGATATTATACATAAATACATTTTTTCTTGTAAATATATACATATAACATCGAAAACACCCAGACTAAGACAAACAGACATGCTCATGCACACAAATATTTTTTTATTTATTTATTTATTTGCAACATTTACAACTATTTTTACAGGTATCAAACCTAATGCAATAGTGTAACAACCTTTTTTTTTTTTTTTTATATATGTAACTTATTACAAACAGCGCTACGTTTGTGAATTCATTCAGAGAACACGAAAACAGATCAACTCTTTCCGCTATCTCGTTCAGAGTGCGCAGTGCACGCGTAAGCGGTGCTTTGCCGAGAAGGTCGGTGCGGCCGCGAGGCACTGCCAGCAGCTGCGGCCGGCGGCGACGCCACACGTATCTGTCTGGGACACATAGACCGGTAACACTCAACAATTGAGTATTGCTCGTTTTAAACCTAATTAATTTAAACATGTAAGATGCTAAATACTCCCTGCGTACCCGCAGCTCGTTATACCCCACCATACCCAGTACAAATAAATTAGGGTACATGAGGGGATAAAAAGGATATACCCCATACTTCCTTAAATATATATATCTAATGAATTTATTTTGAATACGCTCCAACATAAGGCTATATTTAGCTTCATGCGGAGCCCAAATGACTGCGTTGCATTCCAGTTTGCTTCTAACCAGCGCATTGTACAAAGCGACGATCGCTCCAATATTTGCAAAACCATGCGCCCAACGAAGTATAAAGCCCAGATTTTTATAAGCTGTTTTACAAATACTGGTAACGTGATCTCGAAATTTCAGATCGGATGTGAATTTAACCCCCAAGTCTTTTACTTCTGTCACTCTTTTTAGTTTCGTTGAATTAACTTCATAATCATGATGAACAGGACTACGAGCTCGAGAAAAAGTAATTGTCATACAATTCGAAACATTAAAGTAAAGCTTGTTAGTATTACACCAAGAAACCACTCGATCTATATCGCCCTGAAATCGCTCGCAGTCTTCGGTGTTTCTGATTGGCCGAAATATCTTCAAGTCATCTGCAAATAGCAAGCAACTTGAATCCCTAATAACTTCTGGTAAGTCGTTGACCATAATGAGGAATTCGAGAGGACCAAGGTTACTCCCCTGACTTACTCCCGACCTGACGGAATATGAGTCTGATTTGTAGCCTGCGTACTCAACGAACTGACGTCTATCGCTCATGTAACTTGCCAAGAACTTCAATAAATGAGGGGTACAGCCGACGTCGGCTAGTTTTCTCAACAGAATATCGTTATCTACGACATCAAACGCCCTCCGAAAGTCGAAGTAAGCAGCGTCTACCTGCTCCCCTCCATCCACCGTAGGCACCAGCTGAGCCATATAATTAAGTAAATTTGTAGTTGTACTGCAACCCGGCCGAAAACCGTGTTGCGCCTCTGACAGCTGTGCCTGTACTTGCTCGTAGATGATCTTTTGTAATGCAGATTCAAATACCTTGGCTGGAGTCGATAGTACTGCCACCGGCCTATACCCATCGACAGCCTCACTCATGCCTCCTTTCGGTACTGGAACTACCCGGGTTGTCCTCCACATCTTCGGAAAATCTTCTTCTTCCAGGGACAGGTTGTATATGTGCAACAGTGGCCGTGCCAGCACAAACCTACAATCCCTGAAGATAAAAGCCGGGATATCGTCAGGTCCTGCAGACCTTTTCGGCTTCAGCTTCGCGAGAGCCCGGCGCACGTCAGCCAAGTCTAGTCTGCCCAGGTGTATACGCGCTGAGCCATTCGCACCGCCCGCCTCCGCTACCGCCGCGCGTACGTTTAGCTCAGCCGGCACGGTGCCGTAGGCCGACTGAAAAAAGTCCGCAAACTCGTTCACACACTGTTGCCCATCTAGAACCACCCCATTCTTATATATTTTCCGAGTATTGCCATTTTGTCTCCTAGATTTTATATACCTCCAAAAAGCCTTCGGATCCTCCATCAAGTGTTTTTGGACCCGATCCATATACTGTGCATGAGCTTTCCGAATCATGCCTTTTACCCGTGCCCTATACCTAGCGAATTCCTCATAATCATCACGCGACCTACTTCTCTTGTACCGCTTGTGAAGAACTGCCTTATACTTTATGTCGCGAATTATTTCAGCGTTGTACCATTCGGGGTAATTGTACCTCGACGTTACATGCTTTCGCTTTTTATTTGGCACACAGTCACTGGCGTCTTTAATGGATTCATTGCAGCCCGTTTCAGTTATAATATCATAAAAATATATTAAACTAGATTCCGCATTATTTACATTATACAACGGTGTCCAATCTATGGAAGCTAATCTATGGTATAACAACGGATAACCGGCTTTACCAAAATTCCACAATAATTGGGTATGTTGCATATCGGTAACACTCACGCTAGCCCTCGCCTGATGTGGCGTCGCCGCCGGAACGCAGCCCTCCAATTCCACCGATATCTCAAGCGGCGGATGGTACATATCCACTGGAACCAGCTGTTCGTCCGCGGCGCGCACACTGACGCAATCACCCAAAGAAGTCAACACTAGAGGGGCAATTCTCGTAATTAAAATATAGTCAAAATTCAGTTTCGATCGAGTCTCGATCTCACAAATGTCACATTTGGTATTCTCGTAACACAATATGTAACTTAAAAATTAAATTTAAGCGGGATTATATCGAAATATGAGTGAAAATTAAACAAACTACGAATGTTACTTTGCCAACAACAAGAATGGATAATAATTAATTAATGTAATCACGTATAAAATTTTAGTCAATTCACAATTCAATCTCGATTCGGTCAACTTTTAATCTGCGCTCGTAGAAAAATTACGAGAATTGGCCTTTAGGTCTAATTGTCTATTATTACAATTTGTTATTTCGTTTCTCTGAATGAATCCACAATAGGTCTGAAAATATTCAAAATAATTTTTGATATATGAATTACATGAATACAAGTTAAAATCCCCTATTACAATTACCCTACTATATTTTACGCATAACTGTTCGATAATTCTAAGTAATAACAAATATTCATTTTCGTTACTATTCGGTGGAATGTAAACAACACAACACAAAAATAATAATCTACCGCGTGAATACACCGTCGCACAAACCAGTTCGAACATCTGATCGCTGAGGATGACGTCACTCGGTAAGGATACTCCCCGCAAATCGTAACGCGGTGTGGCCACGAGAAGCGCGCCGCCATGCTTACGTCCGTCGGTTCGATCGCAGCGTATGATTTTATAACCCTGTGGTATTATTTCGGCGTCTTTAATGGATTCATTGCAGCCCGTTTCAGTTATAGCAAAGAAATCCGCATTCGATGACGCTACTCCTGCATAAAATTCTTCTAATTTTGTTCGTAGTCCTCTAACATTTTGATAATAAATTTGTACTACTTTATGAGGGCGATTTCTTTGTGTCACTTGATTTGCGAAACCACACCCATTCGCAGAATTCTACATTTACGGGCCAAACATCCGGTTCACACAGTTTCACGTAAATGCTTTCAGGTACTCCTATCCTAAATGAAGCATAATCCCTCTCAGTTCTGTGTTTTATTTTCTCAACCTTTATTGAACATTCCGTGCCACATATCTTCTTAACATACTCTTCCATAGTTTCCACTGTGGTATCTTGTTTTAGTCGCCACACATGTAAGTATTTTTTCCTTTCTGTACCTAGAATTTCCGTTATAATCTTTCCACCTCGTTTTACTTCGTTATTGGGAAATCTACTTCTTCTCTTCCTTACTTCAGTCCAGTCATTATCTAATTTATTTTTATTTCCTGGGATATCCTTCACTAAATTTTCTTCATTTATTTCCTCTACTGATTGTCTAACGTTCATTGATAGACTCGCTTGTTTTATGGCCCCACTCTGTTTTGATTGTGCGATTACCTTCGTAAGATTTTTCTTAGTTACATTGGCAAATGATGTTGGTTGTTTACTTACATCAGGAGATTCTACAGATGGTCCGTCCTTGTATTTCGAGGCACTGAGGGTGGTTTCCAGATATTCATTTCTACTTCTTAGCATTCCGATTTCATCTTCTAGTAGATTAACTTTGTTTGCCTTTTCTTGTACTACCGCCATACTTTGTCGTAGTTCATTCAACTCTAACTGACACTTATCAAATTGCAGTTGGAGATGTTTATATGCAGCCATTTGCTCATCCATTCGACTTCTCATCTCAGCGCGGAAGTCTCGTAGTTCTTCTAAAATTTTATTGTCATTTTCGAACAACGATATATCTGCTTGACGAGCCCCGCGCGCAGTATTTATGTAACAACCTGGAGTAAATGTTTGGTTCATGATACTTCCTCTGACTGGGGTATTGGAATTATCCCGCTTCGGGCCAGCGCACACACACTCTGGACACATCCATTGGTTTTTGTATTCCTGTGTAAGAGACTCGAACGTATCCGACGACATCGCCAGACACTTTAGGTGAAACAACTTTCCGCATGTTTCCTTTGAACACTGCATAAAACTGATGTCATATATGTCGGCATTACAACCGTTGCACTTTGTCTCCATTTCATGGAAAATAGTGAAACTATAACACTTCTTGAGAACTTTTTATTATTTTTATTTATCGAGATAACGTCTAAACACATCCGCTGCGTATCGCGCGCGCGAGCGAGAATCAGGGACAACTTTATTTTTGATGATTTTGATGATTTTCTTGTGCGAGGAACGAACCCGCGACGTCGGAGTCAAAGTGGCCATTGCTATTCGACCACCGAGCTCGTCAAGAATGAACCGAAATTACTGAAACATTTCAGTCCGATTGCAGCAGTAAAGACGCATTCAATAATGAAGTGGTCGGGATTAGAGGACTCCCCGCGGGGCGCGAGTAAATAGGGGTCGGCAGAGAACGTTGTCTCAGTGCATATATGTAGTGTAGGCTCAACACTGAGTTATTGACAGAGCGAGAGTAGTAGCACAGTATAAGTAATAGTACTAACGTAGTAGTAGCCTAGTGGACGAGGCTTCGAGACACGGAGAGAACAGTCTTTATGTGTTTGTGATTATTTCTAACCAAACCATTTCGAACCAAAGATGCGAATTAAAAAAAAATTGCATCGTCATCAAATAACATTCTGCATTTGGGGTGTAAGTCGCTCTCCACGATCTTTAGAGTCAAAGCCTACCTTACCTGCATGTGGTGCAACATGCCAACTAGCGAAATGGGCTCTGGCAATATAGAAGTAGGGTAGGTATTTGTATACTACCCCACTGGGGAAGTATCTCCACTTTACAGAATACCGCAGCCAAATAACAATTCTCTTGAAGGTTGTCACATCAGGCGGGACTAGAGATGGGCAAAATGCCAAGCATTTACAATAAGTGCCCAGCAAGTACCTGTAAATGCCCAATAAATGCCTAGTTTTGGGCATAAATAGGGAATTTATAAGTACTTTTTGTCCATCTTTAGGCGGGGCGTATGCTTGTTTACCGCCCGACGTAGTATAAAAAAATCGTCGTCGTCAAAAACCTATATTCATGCCATGCTGGAATACCTCCTCGAAATGCTGGATCCTACCTCAATCAAAGAGATTACGAGCATACTCATCCATGCTACTCATTCTACGAACCATCATCACGCATTTCGTGGTAACGTGCAACTTGCATTCGCTGTGTAAACCCTAGCGAGGTATATGGAGCTTTGAGTTTCGAGGTTATGTAGCGGACTCGATGAAGGATTCCGCTACGCGGATTACCGTAGGCATTGTAGAAAAACACCAGGTATGTTATTGACTGACACATATGATGAATACTGACACATGTGGCCACGGTTTGAACTTGCCTACGTCATAAGCTAACAGCACACGCAAAATAAGCAACGTCGAACGTAGTATGGCCATGGATGGGTTTATTTATCTCGAGCTCCTAAGTGCTTTGGAAGGTACGTTGAGCAGTCAGTCTCAGCTGTTGTCTTTAGAAGACAGTCGTTTAGCCAAGTCAGGCCTTCAGGTGGGTGGAAAACACTGGTCTCCACCAACTCGCAATTGAGCAGAGTGGCGGAGTATGCTCTAAACCCCTTCGATTGAGGGGAGACCCATATCCGAGCAGCGTGATAAACAAGGGTGGCCGACGACATATCAGGCTCCTCAAGTGTACTACACTACGCACTCATTTAAATTGTATTCCAAAGCTTTCGACTCTCACAAATTTCGTTGTGAGTTCCTAGACATCCCCGGGACTGCAGTGAGCTTCAATCTTTTGGTGGTCGCCGCTTTTAATGCTGGCAACACACACAGGTACACAGCGGTATGTGTGGTAGACTAGACTACATAACGGAGACTTAATCTATATATTAATACATGAAGCAAAAACTTTGTGCCTCTTTTTACAAAAATAGCGCGGACGGAGGAGTATGGAATTTCACACACTTATAGTTTATATAAAGAAGGAGCGCAGAATGATAATATATATTTTTTAATTATGCATAAAAATACATTAAATCAATAAAAAAATTACACACGCTACCATGTATTTGACACACACACACACGCACATTATACCTGTACGACGACCGTACTTCATTCAAAAACTACAGGGACTCGCCGACTCGAAATAAAAATTCCAGAGACTCCAGACGAACCGTAGTCACCACACATTTGCCACACAGGTTTATATGCTAGGTTGCTAAGGGAAGGGAGTATTAATTACTCACGCTCTGATATTATGTAACTCCACAAACCAAACCATAGCGCGTTTCAGAAACTCAATAAAAATATACAGCGCCATCTCTTATCCCAAATTACCTTTTGTTTAATGTTGAAGTCTTACTATAAATTAGTTATGGTCGAATTTCGAGCAATGGCCGACCACTAATATTATGAGAATCTCGATGCAACTTAAAAAATAATACTAAAAAAAAGATATAGCTTAGCGGTATGTAAGAAACGAACACATTATTAGGTAAAGGTTAACAATTATTAGGTCCATTGGACATCAAAATTGGATTCGTAGTTTGCGAGACTCTGGTGTGAACGTGAAGAGAAATAATACGCTATTACACTGGGAGTTTGTTTGTTTTCATAAGACTGTAAGGTAGGGCATAAGCGGTTCATCAACATCTTTGAACCAAAGCCGCCAACCTCGCCTGCATGTGGTACACCCTGCTGACTGACCAACGAGGCTTTGACAAAAGGAGAGAGGTAGGGCATAGAGTATTTTTTAAGCTGCCCGACTGGGGAAGTACCTACACCTCACAGAATACCGCAGCCAAACAATAATTTCTTTGAGGGTTGTTGTGTTCCCGCGAGTGAGTTAGATCACTAGAAAGAAAGGAAGGAGTATAGGCTGGCAACGGACCGGCGACCCCTTGGTGTTGATGATCTCTGTGGACGGTTTGCGTTCCATTAGGTGACCCACATACTCGTTTGCCCCTCTAGACTAGATAGATTAAAATAATACACACATAATGCACCCGATCACTTATACCGTAATGGGTGAGCTCAATTCTCCCTGTTTTTAGCAAGTTAAGTGATTCGAAAACCAAAACAAAAACCCGACTGTCGTAGGTGGTCGTAGGATTGCTACAAGCTCCATACTTTTTTATAACTTTAAATTAATTATAAATAAATAAGAAATAAATGTTCTTTGACATATTACACAGCGCCAACTAGTCCCAAACTAAGCAAAGCTTGTGATATGGGTACTATAAGATAACTGATATATTAGGTTGGGGAAAAAGTCTTTTCGTATTTTATATGAAAATTCAAAACATTTTTTACTAAAGTTTATTTACATTTAACTAAAGTATGTAGGTGCCATTTTGTTCGATAACTTTTTGCCATCTTGTAGGTAGAGACATGATCCCATTACTATAGAAATTTTGGGACTTCTGTTCAAAAAACCACGACAAGTGGTTTTGGCAGTCTTCTCGTGATGTTAACCTGACATTGCCTAAAGAATTCTGAAGAGACCGAAACAGGTGGAAATCAGAAGGTGCAAGGTCAGGACTATACGGCGGATGCATTAACACCTTCCAGTCAAACTCTCTTAATTTTTGCTGAGTGGCTAAAGATGTGTGAGGTCTAGCGTTATCATTGTGTATTGTTAGCAGTGCAGTGCAGTGCGCGCTCGATGACGGACGCGCCACACTGCATACGAATTTTTAATTCGCGATCCGCGCGGCTATAGCCGCTGCACGACTGCCGCTATGAGTTCCGAACAGCTCATAGCCAACGAAGTACTGGCGTTTATCCAGAACGCCATCGACACCATGGATGAAGTTAGTATTCTGCAGCTCTGCAAGACTAACTTCAAAGTAGAAGAAATTTGCAGTGCCAAGGTGCTGCTGTACGAGACGCTCGGGATGACCGACCGGATGCCGTCCCGCAGAAGGGACGAAAAGGGTGAGAAAAGTCTCCAAGATATTATCTCACTCTTAAAGGGGACTGATCCCGATGACGTGCCCGCTTTTGTGGCGAAGGAACTTCATAAGCTCCCGCCATACAGCTACGACCACGTCGATGTACTAGTGCTGCTTAAGGATGTTAGAAGTCTGACAGCCAGCCTAGCCGCAGTGCAGTCCAGATTGGAGGCTTCCGAGACCACCATAAGTGAGCTGCGTGCCGAGGTAGCGTCGTTGCGCGGCGCTGGCTCGGAAAGTAGGTCACACGAGGTCTCTGGTGTGATTGCACGACACGGGGCGCAACCTGCGGCCGTCAGCAGTTTTGCGTCGGCCATCACTTCGCCGGTGACACCGCGTCCCGCAGCCCGCACCTCGTCCCCGCAGCCGGAAACGTCACGAATAGGCACGACAACTCCCGATCGTGCATACGCCGCCGCCGCCGCTAAGCCACCAAAGCGGCTTACGACACAAAGGGAGCAACGAAATCCTCACAAGCCCTGTGTAAATGCGCTCCAGGGCTCACGAAAGGACCAGTGCGACCCCGAGGGCTTCATCAAAGTGGAGAGAAGGAAGAAGCCCACGAGCCGCAACAAGTGCGGCACCGCACCGACAGGACCCAGACACCTGCTGCGTCCGGCCGTGCCGACGACGTTGCTGTACGTGTCCCGCCTGCATTACTCTACAAAGGACGAGGAGATTGTAGAGTACATCCGAGTGAAGACCAACTTCAATTGTAGAGTCGAAAGGTTGGAATCGCGCCACCGAGTGAACTTCAATTCCTTCGTGGTGAGGGTTCCAACAGAACATCTTTCTACCTTCACGAAGGAGGAATTCTGGCCGAAAGGTGTTTTGTTCCGCCGCTTTCGTGGCCGGTTACAGGACACCGCGGGGAATACGCTGCCGACTAAGCGCGTCTAATTATAGATATTGTCAAGAAAATGAATTATATAAATATATATTTTTAGTTTAAGGTATTTATAATATGGACTTGTTTTGTTTACATAACAATTGTCTGAAATAAACGATTATTATTATTATTATACCATTTATTCAATAACTTTCTCCAATTTTTACATTTTCAAATATAAATCATATAAAAAAAATACATTTAAAAATATAAAAAAGGGGGCACCCATCGATAGCGGGGCAAAGACCCAAGCTACCGGTGGTTAGGGCTCCAGAGTGAGGAACCTTCTCACGATGCGGGCCGTGTTCAGAAGAACCGCCTTCTGTATCTGGTTCTTGACCCAACTGCCTAGCGAGAGCCTCTCGAGGTGATGGTCGAGGCTCTTAGCTATAAGTCCGTTTACTGACACGACTATCGGAACAATAATCGTTGAGTCCACATGCCACATGTTGGTAACCTTGTGGGCCAAGTCCAAGTACTTAGAAAGTTTCTCTTTCTCGGCCTTAACGAGGTTCTCATCATGGGGAATGGTGACGTCAACGAGAATTGCACGGTTCGTCACCCGGTCTAATACCACAATATCAGGTCTATTTGCGAGAATAGTCCTGTCAGTGATAATAGACCGGTCCCAGTAGAGCGTGACACTACCGTTCTCGAGAACTGGCGCAGGTGCGTACCTGTAGTATGGTACTTCAGAGCTCACAAGGCGATATTTAAGAGCAAGTTGCTGGTGTATAATCCTAGCTACTTGATTGTGTCTATGTAAGTACTCGCCGTTAGCAAGATGAGAACAACCGGAAACAATATGCCTGAGTGACTCACCGGGACGGTGGCATGCTCGACAGATGTCGACCGTACCGTCCTTCAGGATATATTTCCGGTAGTTATTCGTCTTGATAACTTCGTCCGTAATTGCATAGACAAAACCTTCGGTTTCCCCAAAGAGGTCACCGAAACGTAGCCAGGCCACTGACGCGAGCGAGTCTACATCAGGCCCATTAAGAGCCCGGTAGAATCGCCCATGTAGCTCCTTGCTCTTCCATATATCCTTGCGGCCCTGAGTGGTAAGCACTGATGGTTTACGCCAATTCTCGTTTGCTAAGGATAGTGGTGTAAGGCCCTTATCAACTGCTACAACGCCGCGATGCATCCCACTATCACAGTTTAGGAAATATTCCCTGAGATTGCACACCTCACGGTTGTGTAGGTTTTTGGCATTTAAAAAGCCACGACCCCCACACTTCCGTGGGATGTACAATCTCATCACTGATGATCGTGGGTGATGCATGCGATACGTCGTAAGCAGTTTTCGGACCTTTACATCCAGGGCGTCCAGCTCAGTCTGAGTCCATCTTAGTATGCCGAAGGTGTATATCAGCAGGGGCATAACCCAACCGTTGAAGGCCCGAACCTTATTACCACCTGACAACAGACTTTTTAGGACTTTTGTCAGGCGGCCAAAGAATCGGTCCATCACAGATTGTTTTATGTCTCCGCCGGCTATACCTAAAGACTCCGACATACCAAGATATTTGTAGGTTTCGGCTTCAGAGAGAGATCTAAGGGACATTGTCTCTGAGAGTTGCAAACTCTCCGAATTTGCAACTCTACCCCGCTGTACACTAATGACCGCACATTTGTCGACACCAAACTCCATACCGATGGCGCTGCTGAAAGTTTCGGTTACTTTCAGCAACTCCAAGAGGTCTGGTTTGTTTGGTGCAAACAACTTGAGGTCATCCATGTACAGCAGATGAGAAATGATCTCACCCCCTCTATGAAGTCGGATGCCCAACCCTGAATCCCTTAACACAGTGCTAAGTGGGTTGAGGGCTAGGCAAAACCACAACGGACTGAGGCTGTCACCCTGGAAGATACCACGTTGTATCCTTATAGGGTTCGCCAATGCAGGAGAAACTCCACTCCCCGGTTGACAAAGGACTGTGGTCCACTGCCCCATGCATGAACCAAGAAAGGCGCATAAAGTTGTATCTACTTTATACAACTCCAGTACCCGTCTTAGCCATGAATGAGGCACCGAATCATAGGCCTTTTTGTAGTCAATCCAGGCGGCGGACAGGTTTTTCCTGTTTCGGCGAACCTGTTGGCAAATGGTCATGTCAATGAGGAGAAGCTCTTTAGTACCACGGGACCCAGCCCTACATCCATTCTGAGCAGTGGCCAAAACATTATTGCAGTCAATATGTTTAGCAATTTTTGATGTCAGAATGGATGTAAGGAGCTTGTATAATGTTGGCAAGCACGTAATGGGTCTGTAGTTTTTTGCCTCCGTGGTACTGCCGTTCTTATAGAGCAGGAAAGTAATACCAGTCGTCATAAAACTTGGTAGAGAACCCGTTTCGAGAGCTTCTTGGAACTGAGTTGCTAAGAGGGCATGTGAGTGACGGAACCACTTAAGCCAAAAGTTGTGCAATCCGTCTGGTCCTGGAGCTTTCCAGTTATGTGCAGGTCGGATTGCACAACTAACGTCCTGAGGGCTAATGCATATAGCCTCCATGTTTCCAATCGACTCACACGCCCGCTCAACAGCCTCAATCCATGTTCCCTCGGTGTGGTTGACAGGCAACGACCAAATGTTTTGCCAGAATTGTGTCATGGCATCAGCATTTGGGAGCTGTCCATCAACCACACAACTGGTGGGTCTCTCCCAAGTCCGGTATACTTTCCTTTGGTCACATTGAAAGAGGCGATTCTGATGGTATCTATCTACCCGCTGCCTGTACCTTCGAATACGATTTGCCCATGCATACACTTTCTGCTTTAGGTAGTCTATGCGCTCTGTGATCCAGTGCATATAGTCTTGGGGCCTAATATTGGTCGCAGCGAATGCCTGGTGCACAAAGCGCATAATTCTCGGGCGATTATTGCCCGACCTAAAGCAGGTTAGCTTGCCAATGAGGGCCCTAGCCGCGCTGATACGCCGCTCGATTCTCATATGCCATGCAGGTACGGCAGCAGGTCGCGGGGCTCGATCATAATCCGGAAATTTGATCCGAGCCACGCGACAGACTGCGATGGCTGCGCAATAGAGAATCGAGTGAGTATCAGCTAGGTTCTGGCTAGATTCCAAATATGGATCTAGCAATCGGTCTATAGCCCCCACAAGCGCCATATTTCGTTTATGCACGGGCAAACGTGGTAAACGCGGTCTTTCGGCAATTGGTGTAGAGCGATACATAGAGATCGCCTCATCCAATGTTCTCCTCATTTGCTCATTATCCTGGGTTAGATCTGCGCTTATGTTCACATAGTCGTCTGGTATTGATCTATTCTCCGCCTGCGTCGTTGCCGAATGCATTATATTCGGCATCGCAGCAGGGAGAGTCTGACTTACCTCGTCGACTCTATGAACAGAGCGCGTTTCCTGGCGAAGTCGCTCAAGTGTAGGTTCATCCAGCAAGCGACATCGCTGAATAGCCCTCACTTGATCCGACAGGCGTTGCACAGAAACGGTGACAGTTGGTTCAAGTGCCTGAAACAAAGGAAGCATCCGAGCACGGTACGCACTGAGATTAGTTCCCCCCTCTGTAGCCCCAAAGTAGGCGCGCATGACGTTTTCATTGATTGTATCATTCCACCTCATGCGTCGCACTACACCACCGGTAGCGGGGGCCTGTCGCGGGGCAGGGTGCCTCGAAGGTCCTAAGCTGGCCGGCAGTGGGGGCCGTCCTCTCCGTCGCGCAGGTCTCGGCGGCGACGGGGGCGGCGGCGGCTCGCCATCGTCGCTCGACACGTTGGAAGTCGGAGGTGTCGCATATTGCTCCTCCGACGTCGTGGAGCTAGACGAGGCGGGCCGTGGTGGTGGGCGTGCGTTCGTTGTCTCTTGTCTTCTCTTCGATCTTGTAATCATCATTGTTCTCCATTTCCATTCTCACAATATTTATTATTCCATTGAAAATTATAAAATCAGTTTTGATGTACATACATTTTGACACTTAAATGTCATTCGGTTATTGTAGATAATTGTTTGTGAAAAATTTTCTTCGGCGTGTTCATTTTAGGTGGTAATTATATGTTTATCTATGTTGTCTTTTCAGAAACATAAATTTTAAATGAAATAATATTATTATTATATGTATCTCTTTTAAATCACGGGTCAAGCCCGGTCATTTGATAGGCATGCGCGGAGATATGAATCCAACGCGTAGAGGCCCCTTTGAGAAGTTTGATGTAATGTTGTACGCCCGCCGTGACCCACTCCAGGATATGTCAATGGAACGATATACCCATGAGCAGGTCTCGGCAGGCGTTGAGACTATTGCGAAGTGTGATGGAAAATAAATGGGCTATGGAGATGAGATCTGGGTGAACTTAATACCGGGCTATTACAGAAGAGGGACGGACACCTGCCATAACTGCTTTTATTGCTAGTTATTTGCGGCAGGCGGTGGCTTGCCACTCACTAGATGGACCCCCGAAATGCCAGGAAAACGGCCGGGGGCAACACCGGTGTGAGTGACTCAGGGATGTCGAGAGGTGTGCTGCGCTTTCTCCGAAGTTACTCGCGGCGTGATGCCCTTTAACACTTCCACCCCTGGAGCATATAGCTCTAGCGGCTCCTCTCTGGACGGCCAATGAAGGCAAGCCAGAACTGAGAGTCCTGCGGGCCTTCTTGTGTTTACACTCCGACCGATGAAGACACGTCGGATACGAAGGCCCTGACCGACTCTCTGGAGACTCGGGTCCGTGGTGTCGCTACTCACACAACAGCTCGCCACACAAGCTGCCCTGCGGACTTATTATTATTATTATTCCCATTTATTTATTTAGTTTTCTTTTTTATAAAAATTTGTATTTACAACATAAATATAAAAAACATAACATTATAAATACAAATGAATATAAAAAGTATTACCGCCGGCGCGGGATATATACCAGCGGCGCCGGTGGTCAGGGCGACAGACTGAAGAACCTCCGCACAATACGTGCAGTTCCCAAAATTGCTGCCTTCTGTATCCGGCCCTTGACCCAGTAGCCTAGCGAAAGTCTCCTGAGGTGTGAATTGAGACTTTTCGCTATGAGACCGTTTACCGACACGACTATCGGGACAGTTATTGTTGAATCAACGTCCCACATGGCGGTAACCTCGTGAGCTAAGTCCAAGTACTTCGACAACTTGTCATTCTCAGCTTTCACGAGGTTCTCGTCGCATGGCACGGTGATATCAACAAGAAATGCCCTTCGCTCTAACCGGTCTACCAACACGATATCAGGCTTATTAGCTATAATAGTCCTGTCCGTGATGATAGACCGGTCCCAGTAGAGCTTGGCACGACTGTTTTCGAGAACAGGCACAGGTACATACTTGTAATATGGCACTTCAGAACTCACAAGACCATATCGAAGAGCAAGTTGCTGATGAATTATCCTAGCTACCTGGTTGTGTCTGTACAAATACTCACCATTGGCAAGATAAGAACAACCGGAAATAACATGCCTGATAGATTCACCAGGACGGTGACATGCCCGACAAATGTCCACCGTCCCGTCTTTCATGATGTATTTCCGGTAGTTATTAGTCTTGACAACTTCGTCAGCAATTGCACAGACAGAACCTTCGGTTTCCCCGAAAAGGTCACCGAATCGTAGCCAGGTCACGGACGCCAAAAGATCAACATCGGGTCCATGAAGTGCCCGATGGAATCGTCCGTGTAGCTCCTTACCCTTCCATATAGTCAAGCGATCTTCAGTGCTTAATACAAGTGGTTTGTGCCAGTTCTCTTTTGCCAAGGAGAGTGGCGTCAGTCCTTTGTCAACTGCTACAACGTCTCGATGCATCCCACTCTCAACATGACGGAAATAATCCCTGAGATTACACACCTCACGATTGTGTAGGTTTTTGGCATTAAGGAAGCCTCGACCCCCACACTTCCGTGGGATGTATAATCTCATCATAGATGAGCGTGGATGATGCATACGATACGCCGTAAGCAGTTTACGGACTTTGCGATCCAGTGCGTCGAGCTCGGTTTGAGTCCACCTTAGTATTCCGAAGGTGTATACAAGCAAAGGCATAACCCAACCATTGAAGGCACGCACCTTATTACCACCTGACAAAAGACTTTTCAGTACTTTTGAAAGACGGATAAAGAAGCGTTCCTTCATTGATTGTTTCATTTCTTTATCCTGTATACCTAAACACTCCGCCATACCAAGGTATTTATAAGTTTCAGTTTCAGAGAGGGTTCTGAGAATCACATTCTCTGAAAGTTGTAAGTTTTCTCTATTTACAACTTTACCCCGTTGAATATGGACGACCGCGCATTTATCTATACCGAAATCCATTTTAATGTCATTACTAAATGCTTGAGTGACATTTAGTAGTGTCGTCAAATTTGATTCATTCGGCGCATATAATTTGAGGTCATCCATATACAAGAGGTGAGAAAGGATTTCACCTCCCCTTCGAAACCGGTAGCCAAGCTTGGAATTCCTTAGCAGAGCGCTCAAGGGATTCAAAGCCAGACAAAACCAAAGGGGACTCAAACTGTCACCCTGGAATATACCACGTTCAATCCTTATGAGTTCTGAGATTGCATGAGTCGCTCCACATCCTGGAAGACAAAGAGCCGTAGTCCACTGCCCCATACATGAGTTAAGAAAGGTGCATAGAACTGCATTAATTTTATACAGTTCCAACACCCGTCTTAACCATGTATGAGGTACCGAATCGTAGGCTTTCTTGTAATCTATCCAGGCTGCGGAGAGACTCTTGCGACCTCGACGAACTTGCTGGCTAACAGTCATGTCAATGAGGAGTAGCTCCTTAGTACCACGGGATCCTACCCTACATCCATTCTGAGCAGGATCTAAAATATTATTAGCTACAAGGTGTTTATTTACTTTTATTCTCAGAATAGATGTAAGGAGCTTATAGATGGTAGGCAAGCATGTGATAGGTCTGTAATTTTTAGGTTCCGTGGTACTACCCGATTTATGGAGCAAGAAGGTGACACCGGTTGTCATAAAAGTTGGGAGAGACCCACATTCAATTGCGTCCTGAAATTGTGAGGCCAAGCGCTCATGTGAGCTTCGTAACCATTTCAACCAGAAGTTATGCAGTCCGTCTGGTCCGGGTTTCTTCCAGTTATGAAGAGAATGAACTGCATCCACTACGTCCTGAGGACTAATTTCTATCGGCCCCATGGGTTGTAAATTCTCACATGAGCGCTTAACTACATTCATCCAGTCGCCACTAGTATGAGCAGTAGGGTTCGACCAGATATTTTTCCAAAAATGTGTCATTTCCGTCATATCCGGTCGCTCCCCACTATCCCCACCAGTTGTAGGACTCTCCCAGCTTCTATAAATCTTCCTTTGATCGTTTTGAAAGATGCGATTCTGACGATATCTGTCCACCCGTTCTCTGTATCGACGTATCCGGTTTGCCCATGCACAAATTTTTTGCTTCAGATAGTCTATACGCTCCGTGACAAAGGCCATATAATCCTGTGACCTAATACCGGTTCCAGCAAAGGCCTGTGTCACGTAGCGCATGACTCTGGGGCGATTATTTCCTGACCTAAAACAAATCAGCTTCCCAATGATGGCTCTAGCCGTATTGATACGCATTTCGATTCTTTTTTGCCATCTCGGTGAATCCCCTATGCATTGCGCAATCCTATTTCGTTCTAAGAATCGAACATTTGCGACACGGCAAGCGGCGATAGCAGCGCAATGCAGGATCGAATGCGTATCAGTGAGATCTTGGCTAGAATGCAGATATGGCTCTAGCATGCGGTCTAAAGCCATCACTAGGGCTATGTTTCGCCTGTGCGTAGGCAAACGAGGCAATCGCGGTTTTTCAGAGGCGGGCTTAGTCCTAAACTCCAGAATGACATCTTCCAAAACCCTCCTCAAGTGCTCATTTTCCTGGGTACTTACTGTTGTGTCCTCGACGTCCATCGTATCGGGTATATTATTCAACTGTTCTACCACACGATTTAATGGTGGCAAAACATGTGAAAAATCCCGTTCAGCGGTAGACGTGGGGACAACTACCTCGGAGCGAAGTCTTTCAAGCGCAGGTCCGTCCAACATACAGTTACGCTGGATAACCCGCACCTGATCTGATAGTCGTTGTGTAGTAACGGTCACGTCCGGTTCAAGAGCCTGGAACAGAGGAAGCAAGCGAGAACGATACGCAGTGAGGTTAGTTCCCCCTTCTGTCGCCCTATAGTACGCCCGCATGACATTTTCGTTGATCTCTCGTGTCCATCTCATGCGGCGCACTGCACCACCGACGGCGGGGGCCGGTTGCGGGGCGGGTCGCCCTGCTGGTCCCAAGCGCGGCAGCGGTGGTCTCCCTCGGCGACGCGCAGCTGGTCGGCGTCGCGCTGGAGACGGCCGCCCGTTTTCACTGCTCGACACGTCGTGTTCCGGAGGAGTCACATACTCCTCTGAAGACGCGGACATGGAGCTAACCGGTGAAACAGGCAGCGGTGGAAGGCGTGCTTGTCCTCGTGTTATCGGCATTTCTTGTTCATTTTATTATGTCATATCACTGTCATGTCTATAGTTGTCATTACCTGTATTTTTCATTTTCATTGTTCTGGATGATTGTATGATGAATATTATTTGCAGATTATATAAATTGTATAAAACTCTAGTTTTGGTATTGATTTATTCCAATATTTATTATGATATGCATTATTATATTTATTATTATTATTATTATCATGATGAAAAATCACACTCCTTCTGTTAATTAATTCCGGCCGCTTTCTCTCAACTTTTTGCTTTAATCTCATCAGTTGTTCACAGTAGAGTTCAGAATCGATAGTCCTGCCTGGCGGTAACAGCTCATAATGAATAATGCCCTTCCAATCCCACCATACACACAGCATCACCTTATTGCGGGTTAACCCGGGTTTTGCCAGAGTCTGTGAAGCCTGACCGGCCTTTGACCACGACCTTTTTCGCACGTTCTTGTCGTACGTGATCCACTTTTCATCACCAGTTATAAGCTTTTTCAAAAACGGTTCGCTTTCATTACGTCGTAGTAAAGAATCGCAAATGAGTACACGGTTCATTAAGTTTCTTTCAGTGAGATCGTGAGGCACCCAAATATCGAGCTTTTTAGTGTACCCAGCTTTTTTCAAATGCGCCAAAACTGTTTTGTGGTCAATTCCTAATTCTTCAGCTACGTCGTAACTACTGATATGCTGATCTTGCTCCACTTTTTCAAAAATGGCATCCATTTTATCCGTAACAGGGCGACCAGAGCGACGTGCATCTTTCACATCAAAATTTCCTGATTGAAAACGCTTAAACCAAATTTGTGCTACTCTCACAGACACTGCACTAGATCCATAAACGTCACAAATTTTTTTCGCAGCTTGCGTTGCATTTTTACTTTTTTTGTAGTAAAATTTTAAAATGAATCGAATTTCTTCATTAGATTCACTCATCTTGACAGTAAAAAAAACAAATGAAAATCACACATTTACCTAATTTGAATTTGGAATTATCTTTTTTAAAATTTAAACTTTTTAAAGATATCAAAACCTGCCAGATACAAATGGTATAACCAAAGAGATTTTATTACAAGTTCATACATACTATAATGCGAAAAGACTTTTTCCCCTACCTATTATGTACGTACATGTATACATTTTTTTCTAAATTCATACATATAATACGTATAAAAACACCCAGACTAAGACAAACAAACATGTTCATGCACACAAATATTTGTCTTGTGCGAGCCATTCAACCACCACCGGGTTCGTCGTAATACAATGTTTTTTTTTTTTTTTTTTTCTTTTCTGTTTTCCCCTAACATGATCAGGGCCCTTTTCTGCTAATTCTCATTTATACAAGTTCTCGCTTTTATGCCTCTCATACTTTTATCCTTCATACTGTTCTTTCTTTCATACTTCATATCTTTTGTACCATAGGCCTGGGAGTGGCCTCTATAGAATAGATAGAGGCCACTCCCAGGCCATCCCATCTACTATGTATCTCTTGATAGGGTAATGATATACACGTTTTGTTTGTTTATTTTTGTCATACAATGTTATACTCTGTAGTTGTTTAAGTAAAATGCACAATAACATTTCACCCTCTACCAGTATCTTATATATAATAGGTTAGGCTAAGTGTAAGCACCCACTTCAAAATGGCAGACAGATAGAGTTTTTTTAAATAGGTTATAGATGTTGCTTTAATAGAAAAAACCCAGGAGCAGCGCGCATTTTACCCTCAAACATCTCCCCTCAGTATGTAAATTGGTCATCAGTTAGTCACCTTAATTTGCGACGAACTAATGTTTACGATTTGATTGAAATAAAGGGGCTCGCCTTCGCCAATGTCTCCCACTAGATGACCCATTACGAAACCACAATGATTGCAAACCCAATCAACACGCACATTACACATCAAACCATCCATTAATGGTGACCACGGCCTCCATCCCGAGGGGTCCGGTCCCGTGGGACCGCGGGGGAGGTCTGCCGACATTTTGATATAAGTCACGTAGCTCTCGGTGGTGTCAATCGTCCTTGCTGAGTTGATATCTGTGATAATTGGGCGGTATTAATGTTTTCTCGGCACGTGCCCACTGTACACGGAGGGCAATATGATAAATTCGGAGTAGTTCATTCAAGAGCGGGTCATTTCAATTACGGTCCCAGCTGTAAAGCCACTCGATTGAAAAAATAATTATTCCAAAACACACAATTAATTAAAACCGTTTGTTACACTATTGGACAGACTTCTTCTTTCTTTCAAAAGTTAAGTTTTTTTTTTACTATTGTCCACGCAAATTTTATATTTTGTCTTTGTTAAAAAACTTTCCGCGTACGTTACGGACAATACCAAAAACAAACAAATTAGGTGAATTGGTCGAGCCGTTCTCATGTTTTGCGCTTAGCAACATCCATTTTTATTTATATAGATAACTAGCGACCCGCCCCGGCTTCGCACGGGTGCAATGCTGATACTAAATGTACTACAGAAGGTCTTTGCGCTTTGTCCTATCCAGTCCTTCCCCAGTTATAGGCACACGCCGCCGGCTCCGCGGCCGGTACCGCCACAGCCGTTATGTCCCTGCATTTTAAATGTGTAATATCTTCTAAACTATTCATTTAAATTACATGCTGTGAAGGGCCATATTGATCTATATTAAATGCGCAATGTATTTAAGGTACTTAATTGGATAAGGATTAATTCTGTATTGCTTAAAATCGCTTCGTAAATAAGGCATTATTTCTTGTAAAAAGCAAAGGATAAAATAACGGTTATTGTGTGTTACCACTAAGAGATAGACATATACCATCGCGAACTTTTTTGTAGACCATTTTAAGGTGAACAATACTGTACTACATTATTTTGATCTATCTCGTTGGGTTCAGCCAGCGTTTGCAATGAAAGAGCAAAAAAATGTGTTTATTTACGACATCACATTAGAAACCTCTAAATTATCAGTGTTTTTCTACTATGTTATGCATATATTATACATATAAACTTTCCAGTTGAATCACTCTATCTATTAAAAAAAAACCGCATCATAATCCGTTGCGTAGTTTCAAAGATTTAAGCATACAAAGGGACATAGGGACAGAGAAAGCGACTTTGTTTTATACTATGTAGTGATAACTGAAAGACTCGCCATAAATTAATTATTATAAACTAGCGACCCACGCCTCGCTGTGGTTCAATGTTTCCGTTCCCATCTCATCTCAATGACAATTTTATCATAATATTTATCTTTTCAACAAATCCAATAAATCAATGCTACCTACATCAACAAGTACAGAGTATATAACTTGTATCCTTAATAGTCAATAGTCAAACTCTTTCACTTTACAATCTTCACGACTCTGGAATGCGCTACCCGATAGCATCAGAAGAATCGCGAATAAATTTAACTTCAAAAATAAAGTTCATGCTCACCTCTTGGACAATTTGCCAAAACTATGAATCATCCTCCTATTCATTATGTATATGTATGTTTATATTATGTTATATGTATCATATATTTTGTATCTATGTAATGTGTATGTATGTATATTTTCTGTTGTACTGTACTATATTGTTGTTAATTTATTTTTTATGCCACATTCGTGTATATCTGCACTCCCAAAGGTTGTCTGGTAGAGAATGCTTTTAGCATTAAGACCGCCTATGTACCCTTAAATTGTGGTAAATAAAGTTTAAATAAATAAATAGGCTTGTATACCATTTTTTTTTTCGATTTGTTATTTAAAGACGTCACAATAATATAAATCTCTTTTTGCTGGTCATGACTAGGAGTCACCGTCCCCTGACTAGGAGTGATGTCGGACCCCGTCGATAATCTAACGACTAACTCCTGTTGTTGTTTATAAATAAAAGATCTTGTTTTTGTATATAATTCGAACGCCTTTTCGTAATATTTCATAGAAAAGTACATATGTGACCGCTCTAGCTCAGTAGAAAGACGGTCATGATTAAACTGAAACTCGGCCCAGTAACCTTCTAAAGTAGTAGATCGTCTTTTAAAATAATCTAAATTTTTTCTGCTTATTGAATCTTTTCCAATGTTGTTTAGGAGCCTGTTAATGTTTTCGAAGATCTCAATCTGCTGTTGATAAATTGCTTCCATTGTGTATGAGCCCAAAAATTTGATATGATGTCAATAAAAAAATAATGGAAAGATCTTACTTGATGAGGATGATTACTGCTTACGGCTTACGGCTGGTTCCAATCCGTTTGGGCACTTTATGATCACTAGATATAGTCACTTGATAAATTTACTGCTTGATAAAGTCACTGTTAGTTCGATAGCACTGGTAGAGTCACTGTTCTTTACTCGAAGGACCACAAAAGGATATGTACGGTCTATTGATGCCTATACACACCTTTGAATGATAGTTGATAATTTGATATGATATAAATGATAGGCTGCAGGACTTGTGGGAAACTGTCTGTGTTATTATTCAACTTATATTTATGTGATTGATGATGATGATAATTGATTGATGTAATTGATAATTGATAGGAGCACGTACGACGCGTTGCTTGGCGAATTACGAACTGAACTTAAAATATGTATAAATGTCGCACATAGCGTAAAGTGCTGATACATCGAATTGTGCGGTTGCATTGCACCGTACAATAGGTGAAATAATTACGTAGATATGATAACTTGAAGATCACAATTTTGGACTATCCCGAAAACGCTCCATAAAAAGGCCACCACGTTATGACGTCACACCTTGCTATTTTATATGCATTAAATCAGAAATTTGTACGACAGCTATGTTAAATATTGCGTTTATGTAGCCAGTGCCGTAACAAAAGTTATAGTATTGTTTATTATTTCTACAATGGTGATATTTATTTTATATAATTTCATACCTTTAAAATGGACTTTCCCACCAAACTTTGATCGAACATAAAACACGTCGGACATAAGTTATTAAAATTTTAAGATCGCAGATCGTTCTAGTTTTATGTATTTTACGTTATTGATATAGAGTTTTTATAATTTTGTAACATTGGCAACAAGCCTATAGTGTATAACTTTTTCATTCGTTGTGTATTTTGTGAATAATTATTTTTCTCTGGAATGACAACGTCCCTATAATAATAATAAATGTCATTTATTTAAATGTCATTTATTTCGATCAACAAGGGATCATTACATTACATTACATAAATTATCATCGACATAAATTGATACAAAAATAAATTTTACCGAAATACTTAGAAAATGTATAATGTGATGTCAAATAAATAAAAAATAAAAAAATTAAATAACTAATAAATTTAAAATAAATAAAAATAATAACTTTGTCAATCTCAAAATGTCAAAAATAGAAAATAAAATAAAAATTAAATAATAATAATAATATATTTAGTAGTCATTTCACATTCGGCAGTACATGCAACAGTGGTTCATGTACTGACAGTCAAACCGGTCAGAAAATAGCTTCAGAATGCTGCTACAGCTAGCCCGGACCCTGGGCACCAGAGATGTGCATCGCTTGCGCATTATTGTATAGAAACAATCTACGCGATGTTCGGCAAACATCCCCGATGCGCTGCAGAACCGAGGTAGCCCCAGCAGCACCCTAAAAGCATTGTTGAACTGAGTCGAAGCTATATCCGTCCTATACCCGTCGTCAATCCTTATTCAACCTACGGCCATGAGTCAGGTCTCCCTTCACTCGAACGGGTTTAGAGCATACGCTACCACGCTGCTCAACTGCGGGTTGAGTAGTGTTCGATCTGGCGATACCGATTTAACCCTCCGAAGTACAGAAGAACTCGAGATAAATAAACCTATCCGTGGACAGGCTACGGTTAATGTTATTTAACTTGCGTGCTCGATTAGTCTGACACGCGCAACGACACCATCGAGCTCCTCCCTCTATACCCGAAAGCATTAAATTATGAATCATTTTCTAAAACAGCCACTTTCTGCCTTCAGGGTATTGCCACCTAAAAGCTAAACGATGAAAGGCAAGTTACTTTAATAACTTTAAAGTCCTTGAGTATTAAACCCCTATTCACATCCGATCAAAATAATTTAATTCTTCCCTCCCCCGTCGATTGACGAGCAGCCCCGATGATGCCCCCCGTCGCCCTGTCGCACACAATTATCTCCCCACAAATGAACGACGGGGCCCCCGTCGCCCTCAAAAGGAGCCCCGCTGGGAATGCTCACTGCATAGCTTTATTAGCGGAGAAAAAAAAACCACATGGTTTGCAAATGACATAATGTTTTGTTTTGTGCAACGTCAGATTACGAAGAAGTATTGGGGTGTAAGTAGTTCATCAACATCTTTGAACCAAAGCCAACCTCACCTGCACACGGTGCACCCTGCTAACAAACTAGGCTCTCGCGAAAAGAGAGCTCACAGAATACCACAGCCAAATAACAATTCCCTTGACAGTTGTTGTGTTCCTTCGAGTGAGTGAGGTTCCCAGAATGAAAGCAAGGAAGAAGTATATAGGCTGGCAACCGATCGGTGAGCCCTTGATGTTGCTGATCTCTCTCCATCAGGCAACCCGCAGGCAACTAATTATCTAGGTACTTGATTTCATTAATTAATTATTATCAATTCTCGTTGTTGGCAAAATAATATTCTTTGTAAAATTTTCGATCATATTTTGATATAATCCCATTTACATTAGACTTTGAAGTTTCATATTGAGTTTCAACAATACCAAATGTGACATATGTGAAATCGAGACTGGATCGGAACCTCAGATCACAGCAAACAAGGGAGATTTGGCACGCAGTACAAATTGTATCGAAACCAGATGTCGCCGATTCTCCCACTACCTGCCACTCCTACATGCATAAAACAATGCATAAACTACTGCACACATGCAAAACTATCCTTATTATTGGTTCTTACCTTAAAAGGACCACATTGTACTATTACTAGTACACATTCAAACAATAGAGTATTCAATTAGAAAGAACTCCCTCAGTATCGATATCGATGAAGTGTGTTAAATATTGCTAGTTCTATTTGTAATTACTCAATTAATTTTAATACGACTAAATACATTTAGTTTATGAGAAATTCAATAGGCTATTTGACCAACATTTTTTTCGGTTTGATATGAAAATCAATTTTGGAGTTTCCTGAAAACGCTCCGCACAAAAGGCTACTGAGTTAAGACGTCACCCAGTTTGGACCTCTGCCAGCGGCATTTATCCATTTTTCTTTAATTTTTCCATCCTTCGGATATCCTAAATTTGTATTTAAAAGAAGCAGCAATAAATAGTTATTATTATTAAAAAGTACTTAAATACAAGAATAATTGAATACTCAATAATAACATATAGTTTATAGATGTTTACCGTTAATTCAATAGGTAATACATAGTAACTAATTAGGAATTGTACTAATATGAACAAGGAATAGGTTGTTTTAATCGATACGACTACACCTCTATTTCAAGTCAGGCAAAAGCGGCCGCACTACACGATTGTCATTGTATTGTGAGTATCGATAACACACAAATCCATTGCGCCGTCGGAAGAACCGATTCATTTATTATTTTTTACTAAAGAAGCAATGAATTTTGTTTTACACGATATGACTCACTAAGTACTCTCACAATAACAAAATAATATTTTTCGGTTTTATAAGAAGATTAAACATAAATATTGTAAATAATTATCACACTGACACGTGAAATGAGATGCCATCTTTCACGTAGTTCACTTTACTGCTTGTATTTTTGCAAACAATCACTGAACAAGTCGACATTTTGTCAAAAATCGAGAGATGTGTCAATGACGCATAGTAACTATCGACTGGCGGCAGAAATTTACATCAAGCCAAATTATGGCCAGATGCGTTCGCACGAACTGAGCCGCCTTAGCAAATCTCCCTTGTTTGCTGTGATCTGAGATCGGAACCGAATTTCGTCTACATTTTACGAGTAATTACGAAAATTGCCCCTCTGGACGTCTCCACTAGATGGACGTCTGATATAATCTGATATATATTATGTTAATATATATAATAGTTAATAATGACGCTAGATGTCTGATGAAAGTCAGGAAACCGATAGACACAAACGGTACAAAATCGATCGACGTGAAAACGGAACGCGGAGGCCTATATCCTGCTGTGGACGACCTCCGGCTGAAACGATGAACAAAAGTAAGTGTAAATTTAAGTATCTTAAGATCGATTCTAAGTTGGCAAAAAGATCACGGCAATACAATGATCTGATCAGCATCATCTGGAATCTCGACTCCAAACGAAGTGGCACTGTTCCTCGCTTGCACGTGGGGCACCCCGGCGACTAGCGAAAGAGGCTCTGGCGAAACAGAGGTATAGTACAGCATATTTGTAAGCTGCCCGACTGGGGAAGTACCTCCACCTCACAGAATACCGCAGCCAAATAACAATTTCCTTGAGGGTTGTTATGTTCCTGCGAGTGAGTGAGGTTATCAGAAAGAAAGGAGTTGCTACGTCGACAGCTGGGGTGGCGGCGTGCGAGCGAGTATTCATGTTACGAACGTTAATATGGCTACGGTAACCGCTTCACATCAGATGGGCCGTATGCTTGTCTGCCATTCGACGTAGTCTACAAAAAAAGTTACAGCAGAGGTGCTGAGCTCATTGTAGTGGTTTCAATGATCAGGTTATGAAAGAGACGTTTTTGGTCTGGGATTTCATAAAATTAAAATTTGTTGTAAAATCAAACATAGACATCTTCACTGAAGACACACTTTGCCATACTAATTTATTTTAATTATTTGTCGACTTCAACTGCTAAGTAATTAAAATACTTGAATTTCAAGTTTTACATAATGTGCTTTATGTTGCAAATTTGTAACTTGATTAACATTGTGACTTATACTTAAAGGGCCCTTAACAAGATCACTTTGTTCAAAAAGCGATCGCGTAAGATTACAAAGGTACCCAGAAATTACTGAAACAAAGTATTTCTCAAATAAGTATGTCAATTTCTTCTGAGGCTGTTTCGTGCCGCGCATTTTTTGTCCTTATTTGGCGGTGTGCATCACGTGCAGGTGAAGAGGTGAGATTGCATTTAGCTGGAAAGATTGTGCAGTCTCTTATACTCCAGATCGTGGTGACCCACTAAGTTACACTCCCATATTTGATCCATACTGCTTAACCCATTTACTGCCGGCATACGTATTAAGAACTCTACCATACCTACTTCCATTTATCACACCAACATTATGCAACTAGTCGAATATTTTTAACCAAAGCTGCATGCAGTGCAGCAGCCGCCTTCCTCTGGTATCGCTCGCAACTCCAAGTAGTAATTTTGAATGGAACAACAGACGTAAATCAGCGAGCATACGAGCCTCGATATATCACCGCCGCCGCCGCCCGCCCTCCGCCCGCCCATAGTGCGACAAATTCCTACGGCAACTCGCAACTTGGCTGAAACGGCTTGCAACCCCTTGCAATTGTCTCAAACATATTACAGTATGAACATTTAGAATTTGTTGATACTTTTCTGTGAAACTTTTCATATATTCCGTATGAATATTGTAAGGATATGTAGAGTTCTTAGTAATGACTACCTCGGTGGTCGAATGGTTAGCAGTGGCCACTTTGATTCTGAGGTTGCGAGTTCGATCCTCGCACAAGATAAACATTTGTGTGCATGTATATGTCTGTTTGTCTTCGTCTGGATGTATTCTATGTAGAAAAAAAATGTATTTAAGTATAATATCAGTTATCTAGTACCCATAATGTAGATTTGTCCATGAATATTTATTTATTATTTATATTATTTAATAATAAGGTTTAAGGTAAAATCGTTATTAATGCATTTACATCCCACATTTGTTACGGGTCTCCCCTAAATCAAAGAGGTTTTGAGTGTACCCCACCACACTGCTCAACTACGGATGCGGAGATTAGAATTTTAAAGCCGCCAAGCCACGTAAAAGTTGTTTTTTTTAGTTTTAGTTAGCTTAACGACTGTCATTTAATAACAACATCCGAGTTCAATGGCTACTTAACTTGCGTGGTCAATTAATCATCATCAGCGAATAGGTACATCGAGCTTCTGCTCCTTCTCTTAAAATAAGAAAAAAAACCTTTTTTTTCATACCATGTCGGGTGTCGAACAAGCATACGGCCTGACGTTAAGCGATAACTGTTGCCTGTAAACTCTAGCTATAAGCGAGTATTGCTCTCGTGCTGGTATCCCTGTCGCTAACACCTCGCTAACAACTCCTCACGTCTGAGAACCACAACAATCGTTACATAAGGGTATTGTTATTGTTATTTGCCTTTTGACGAGCCCGGCGGTCGAATGGCCACTATGACTAGTGGCCGGCCCGGTGCTGCGGTGGTCCAATGGTCGAGGTCGTCGGTCGAAAAACATTTGTGTGCATGAACATGTCTATTTGTCTTGGTCTGCGTGTATATATTAAAAAAAAATGGTTATCTGTAAAGTCGGTTTACGGACGATCATTTTACGTGATAAGAAAACATCGGCCGATGGAGTGGAAGAGAGATAGATGCGTCACAAGCGGAACGCTTAGGCCAAACCTGCCTTTCTGTCGCTTGTACCGCGCTCTAGCTTACACGCTCGGCTCAGGCGAAACGTGACAATGAGTCATGCTTTTTCGTGTGTGCAGCCGGCGTTCATTAATTTATAAGACGTTAACACCTCAAAAAAACAATTTAAGTATAATATCAGTTATGTAATACCCATAGAACAAGCTATGCTTAGTGTAATGCGTCCACGAATATATATTTTTTATGAATATAACTTGGGTTTTTAGTTACAATAATACTATCACTTATTCCTCGCTTCAGTTCTCGCATCGCATTTCAACGTAACTAACAAATGTAAACCTCATTTCAGCCACTCAACTCAATGAAATCATGTTTGGCGAAGAATTTCAGCAAACATTGCAGCGTGAGCGCGCTGCCGTCGACTGATTTACATCCGGACCGATCGCCGGCGGAGCCACTTTACTTGAGTAAATTAAAAGATTGGTTTACATTCAGTTGGTAGGGGCGGCGAGTGGTTCGTGATGTTTGAGACGAAGCCAACCTCACCTGCACATGCAGAAACAAAGAAAGGAAGGAGTATAGGCTGGCAACGATCCGCGAGACGGCGACCCCTTGGTGCAGCTGATCTCCGCGGGCGGTGGTGATTGCTTTCCATCACGTGACCCACGTGCTCGTATGACCCCCTCTCAAATAAAAAAAATGTTGCACTCTGCTGAATAACGAACGAGGCTCTGGCAAACAATAAGTTTTTAAATGTCAGAGACGGCAGGGGGCGCTTGTGATCCAGGTCATCATCATCAGCCTATATCTACCCTCATCATCATCATCAGATCATTTTAGTCTCCACTACAGGAGCACGACCCTCTCTCATCCGTCCCAGACAGAAGGTGGATTCGGCCTACACTCCCCACGCTGGCCAGACTGGTTGGGGAGGCCTGATCGATGTTTTATAATTTACTCGTATTTCCCTTAGTCGCTTTGTACGACATCCACGGGAAGAGACGAAGTGATTCTATTCTAGTCTGCCGGAAACCACACGGCCAATATCTACCCTGCTGGATTATTATAGGCCTTCCCCTATGCTTTCCACCAAATACGTCGTCGGACAATGTAGCGGGAGAGCGTTGCGAACATTGGGTCGTGCGTGGGACGATGAACGTCGCACGTTCATCGTCCCACGCACGACCCAATGTAGTCGTCAGCCCTTATTCATCCTATTGCTGGGAAACGGGTCTCCCCTAAATAGATAGGGTTTAGAGTATACTCCCCAATGCTGCTCGACTGCGTTTGCGTTGCGGTCATTGACTTTGCTTGATGACTGTCGTCTAATGCTAATCTAATTGCTTTATAATCTAAGTGCTTTATAAAGTCCAAGGAATAAAGATATTTTGACTTTGACTTTGACTTTGACTTAATGAAAACAGCCGGAACCGAAAATTTAACGTGCCCTCCGAAGCACGGAGGAGTTCTAAATAAATAAACCCATCCAACCCAACGGCTGACGTTGCTAACTTGAGTGTTCGATTACACCGACACGTGTGACGACGGCGGCTCCGCGAACCAATGTACCATCGAACTAAACTATCGTTGTACCGTTTTCGGGACAGTTTGCACCGACGTTCTATGTTCGATGTAATAAAAAATCAAATCGATCTATTTCACTTTCTAAGTCAAGTAGGGAACCCTATAAAGTACATAGCTTGAATAAAATTGAATTTGAAAATAACATGATGCGCGGTACTGAGCTGTGTGGCAAACTGAATTTAACAGGAAATAAATAATTTAGTTAGCGATAGCGCATGTACGCTGCCATGCAGGACGTGTACGCTGCTCTCATATATCAGGAGCGAGCCCGCCCTAACACGCCGCGGCGGACTGCGGCGGAGGGCGGCGGAGGGCGGCGGAGTGTGGCGGACTAAATTAAAGTTTAGTTTCAATTTACAATCGGGAAATAAATGAACAGAGGATTCATCTGTCCGTTTAATAGTACTGTCATATGAACAGCGAGTGTGCAGAGTACGTGTGTGATCTGTGGGCCGACACCACATGTGGCCGTGTGTTGAGAACAAAATAAAATTACTAGGCCGGATGTAGCCCACGGGTCCGTAATCGAGATTGAGTGAAGCGAGTACATTTGCTGAGTGTATGTTTTCCATTGATTTCAATGGAAAATGTATTTAACGATCGGAATGATCGTCAAATACAAGGACATGATCGATCTCAATTTTTTTTCGACACAAACCTCAAGCATGTCGAGATCTTTAATTGTGGCAAGTTTCATCAAAATTGGTTCAGTGATTTTGGAGCCTATTAATTTCCAAGAATAGCTTTTCGGCATATATAAGTGGCTCAAAAATTCAGATTCGTACTACGAGGATTGTTGATTACCGACCTTACTAATGGTTACAACTATTAAATCTGAGAAGAGGTTTTGAATTGCTTTTCGCTTTGTTCTACAGATTGTATGGTCAACCACTTGAAGACCGTGCTTCCAGAATATGAGGGCAGTGCGAAGTGCTACGATTGCTACGTAAGTCTCATGGTTACGCAGACAGGACAAGACCGTATACTAGAAAAGATACTGACGATAAACAATGGGTTGGTATTCAGAGGAGGTTTGTTTTTTGTAAAATCTTGATTGCATTAAAAATTACATAACACAGGTCGGAAAGAGCGTAAACGAGAACGTTTCTCTAGATCTCCATAGTACTCCGAGAACGTACTGCCCTCATAGGCAGTGCGAAGTGCTACGATTGCTACGTAAGTCTCATGGTTACGCAGACAGGACAAGACCGTATACTAGAAAAGATACTGACGATAAACAATGGGTTGGTATTCAGAGGAGGTTTGTTTTTTGTAAAATCTTGATTGCATTAAAAATTACATAACACAGGTCGGAAAGAGCGTAAACGAGAACGTTTCTCTAGATCTCCATAGTACTCCGAGAACGTACTGCCCTCATAGGCAGTGCGAAGTGCTACGATTGCTACGTAAGTCTCATGGTTACGCAGACAGGACAAGACCGTATACTAGAAAAGATACTGTCGATAAACAATGGGTTGGTATTCAGAGGAGGTTTGTTTTTTGTAAAATCTTGATTGCATTAAAAATTACAGAACACAGGTCGGAAAGAGCGTAAACGAGAACGTTTCTCTAGATCTCCATAGTACTCCGAGAACGTAGACAGGTTAAGTGTAGAGGTAAACGGGGTCGCGCAACGGATGCCCCTGATGGTGTTACAAACGTCCAGCTACTCCAGCTCCAGATGAGAAAGTCAGAAATCAGACAGACAGGTTATGGTCGACATTAGCTTACATGTGATCTAATCACACTAATATTATAAAGGCAAAAGTTTGTGAGTGCGTGTGTGTGTATGTTTGTTACTTCTTCACGTCTAAACGGCTAGAGAGATTTTAATAAAATTTGGTATGGAGTTAGCTGACACCCTGGATTAACACATAGGCTACGTTTTACTGCGGGAAAATGTCATATTCCCGTGGGAAATCACAGTAAAGTTTGTATGGTGAAACAAGATTAGTTGGATTTTCCCTAATAAACCGCGTGTAACACCGCGGGGCACAGCTAGTTAAATTCATAATTATAACCATGTTTGGAACTTTTGCATAAGTTACTTAATTTATATGTCTCTCCAACTCTTATGAAGATACTTCACTGCCTATCTTAAAAAAATAGTGTTTGATATAATAGACTTATAATATACAGAATACACCACGTTTCATTTGTTTCTGTTTTATTATCCTGTTGTTTTTTTTATATGAGAGGGGGGCAAACGAGCAAGTGGTTCACCTGATGGAAAGCTACCACCATCGCCCATGGAGATAAGTAACACGAAGTGGTCGCCGGTCCGTTGCCAGCCTTTATTCCTTCTTTCTGGTGACCTCACTCCCTCACAGGAACACAACAACCTTAAAAAGAATTGTTATTTGGTGGTATTCTGTGAGGTGGAGGTACTTTCCCAGTGGGGCAGCTTAACAAATACACTATACCTTACCTCTCTTTTCGCCAGAGCCTCGTTTGTCAGTCAGCAGGGTGCAGGTGAGGTTGGCTTTGGTTCAAAGATGTTGATGAACCACTTACACCCCAAAACTATTACATATTGTCTCAACTCAATAAAGAAACCAGTTGCCTTTCATATAAAAGCACTTATTTGTCTTGGTTTAGTTTCCTACAAGAAATAAAGAATTATGTTCTTTGGCCTAAAAAAGCAATAACAACGCGGGACAAGTTTTAAAAGGCAAAAGTTGCGTCCATTTGAAAAGGAAAATCTGCCGTTACCATACTTACCAATTTGTCGTCGCATTCATTAAATTTTTTATTGTTTATTTCCCGTTTCGAAGTTCGTAATTCAGTTTTTTTTTTTCGATAATTCAAGTATCTTTCAGACCCTGGGATTTTATAGTTTCTCTTGTAGGCGTTACAAAGTTTATAAGGAGAATATTTTTGACGTGATAACGTATTATACGTCGATGAACGCCGACTGCACGCACGAAAAAAGCAACTTTTTGTCACGTTCCGCCTGAGCCGAGTGTGCAAGGGAGAGCGTAGAACAGGCCATCTCTCTTCCACTCCATCGGGCGATTTATGCCTGGTTTTCTTATGACGTTATCACGTAAAATTATCGTCCGTAAACCGACTTTACAGACAACCAATTCTTTTTGAACAAACTTTTATTATTTGTTTATAAAAAAAAGAACAAAAAGTTTGCTCATCATGTCCTTTCATTTGATTACCATATCATAGCGGTAATGTGGCAATTAAAAAATCTTTTTTTTTTATTGGCATTGAATGAAAAAGCATTTAGGCTGTTGTGCGTTGTCACGTGAAACAAACGAGTGTGCCAAATTGTAGTTACTGGAAAGTGGGTCAAATTTAACTTGCAGGATTTGATTACTTGAGACACCGCGGTGAAACTAAAGATAAGCTCGTAAAAATAGAGCAGAGCCAGATAAAAAAAGCTTCCATAGTAAAGATAAATAGTGCATTGAACAAGTCCACGTGAGGTACTTATACCCCAAAAATTGTCATTCATATTTCATACTCCCTTGTCTAACGGCCCGCTTAGAAAAGGTGTAAAACTTTATTACCGTCCCAAAGATTAACTGGTAGACACTGGTTTATACCTTTTATAATAAAACTAAATAAAACTCTTTTAAATAAAAAGAAAAACCTGCGTCGTTATGTTCGTGATTGTTAGAGATAAACAACGACGTGAACGACGCGTTCACTTCATAAAGTCGGTTCCTTTTTTTATTTAAAAGAATTTATATCCAAAATTTTAAATTTATATTTGAAATATTTTTAGGTTCCATAATCAGATCAGATCGTAATAATATGGACTCACCGTCGGAACTCTCTGAAACACATATACAATACGACTTTCGGAAATCAATTCACCGGCGTAATAAGGAAATAAGTAAGAAGTAAATAAGGAAAATACACTCGACTTGAAAACGATCTCCTTTTTAGTAATCGATTAAAAATTAAAAGTAGTATTTCCTGCTCTCAAAACATATTTTTGTCAGCGTAGAGTGTACTCAGCGTGAAATGACAGTGGAGTCAGTGCAATAAAAGAATACAATAGAGAATATGCTATAACTATATCTGTCACTACACATTACACGACATTTTCTACCACGAACTGTGAAATTGTGGAATCAAGTTACCTCAGCAGTATTTCCAAATAAATACGACATGGGATCCTTCGAGAACAGAAACGATTTTTCCCATAAAAGACTGGCAACAGATCGGCGACCTCATGGTGTTGTTGATTTCTATGGGCGGTGGTGGTGGTAACTTTCCATCAGGTTACGCGCATGCTCGCTTGCTCTTCTCTCACACAAAAAGATAAAATAAACCGTAATGTAAAATGTTTATTGCGAACACATTACAAACTCCGATCGAAACATCAAACGCAACGATATTTCAATATTCGTTACCTTAGACGAAGGACTGACGTTGCTCTAGCATGTAGTCCTAGCGAATCTCCCTCAGCGTGCTGAACTGCGTGGTATATTGTAAAGTATACGCCACAAATGTTTTTTTTACGGTCAACGCCTTCAAAAACTCCCAGTTTTCACATTCAAAAAAGCTATTGTCTATAATGCTGAATACCCCAATTCTAGTTATGACAAGTTCACCAGTGCGTCCTCTCCGCTATGACCTACGGTCAGAGACTTGGACGCTGACCGTTGGGCTGGTTCACAGACTAAAAGTCGCACAGCGAGCGATGGAGAGAGCAATGCTTGGAGTTTCTCTAAGGGATCGAATCCGGAAAGAAATTCGACAGAGAACCAAGATTTTTGACATAGCTCTCCCTCTTTAGGTGGACTCTCTAGATGTAGGATGAAAACGGATGGATGCGGAAGGGGAAGATCGCACATGGTGGAAATCATTGGGGATGGCCTAGATCCAGTAGTGGGTAGATACAGGCTGATTATGATGATGATTGACAGTAAAAAATATTATATTCTTAACGTAGAACAATTCATACAAACGGTGCACCAACGTCACAATCTGTCTACACAATGGATCACTTTCATTCATGGATAACAATTTTTACAGCTGACATATTATGATATTATGCAGAATCCGTCAAAACTGTTTATCTCGACGTCCTACTCTCTGTCCCTGCGATAGGGGAGTTTAAGGGAGGGACAAACGAAATAAACCCAGCAGTACGTGAACTTCATACCAATATCTGACTAGCATCCTAAGTTGATTTATATGTAGATAAAATGCTTTCATGCGTCTTTGTTTTGTGTGTGTCACGTCTTCACCTATCTTCGTATTTTATTTATTCTGAATAATAATCTTCATAATCTAAACAATGCAAACACATAAGCGTATAATGTAAACATGACACCAGTAATCTAATGTGAAATCTGACAGCCTCTCAATAACACGATTTTTGAACAGTAACCTTTGTATTCAACTTTAATTTAATTTACTGCCGTTGTGTTTCCCAGTGGGCCTCTATATAAAATATCCTATCTCTCTGTTTGATCAAAAATCTTACAAGTCTTTCAGAATTATCAAAAGGTGTCTAACACAATGCATTTGGATAGATTCCCAATTTATGACGAAAGGTGCTCACCGTCAACCTTAAGTCAAAGCCAACGTCATCTGCACGTGGTGCACTCTGTTGATTAGCTAGTGAGGCTCTTGCAAAACAGAGGTAGGCACAACCTATTTATAAGCTGCCTGACTAATGAAGTACCTCCAATACATAGAAGGCACTTACTAGGCCTGTTACGCTTCATGTTTTTACTACCGCGTAGGCATATAATGACGTTATTGATCATTTTGGTAACGGATATTAAGATACTGTGCAAAATCATTTACTATTCTGCCTGCATACCAACGAGCCGCTCGTAAAACATTGCGGGACATTCCGTTGTTATGGTCCATAAGTTAGGGGAGCATTTTGATAATTGCCTTGATAAACAACCTAATGTAGTAGAACAGATAGCTTGGGATTCTTTGGAAAAAATATTAAATGCAACGGATCAATGAGTTCTTTGTAGAGCCATGAGCAGCGCATTTAGGTACTAATAAAAAAAACGGGTTGCACTCCGGGAGTGCCGGCAGAAGTGAAAACTTGAACATTAACGTTGTGCATTTTTTAATGGTTAGGGAATAATTTCGCACGAATTGCTTTATTTATCAGTAAAAAAAATAGTACCATTTATGTGGTAACATACAATATTCAATATTTATTTAATATCGTACACAAACACGACAATTTATAATTACATTAAAAATAAACATCAGGAGCAGGCATTCATTTTCGCCGCGCGGTAGAAAGAGAGGTGGATATCACTTCCTCTCCTACGCCGCGCCGGCGGTCTACGCTCCCTCCGTCTTACTATTTTCGATCAGGCTACGTGTCCTGACGCGAGTTTAACATTTTTTACCCATCCCAAAAAGTGCACAACGCCGCTAAACAAGTTTTCACTTCAAAAGACCTCGCTCTTACGTTTGACTTGAGTTGGGGAAATTCGCCGGTGGTATTCCTCAAGCTGGCACATTTTTCCAGCCAAACATCTTTCATTTATTATTTCTATGCCTCGTCGAGCACCAAATAAGCATACGACATAATAAGCATGACTTTCACCTTTCATTGTCAAGTTATTATTAGTTGTACATGATTCAGCTTTGATTTATAGCTCGAAACTACGCCCAAAAACGATTTCTTATGCAATTTCAAATAGACTGTTTTTATAATCCAACAAGGATCGTAAAAATAAAGTAGGAACTGATTCTAGAGGTTGCTGCAGCGCAACTAGCCACCTTGTGAAGTGCTTACCACAGCCATATGACTTGCTCGAAACATGAAATACCTACTATGGTCCTTCAGTACCATGTCACTTCAGTGATACCTCGTAGGCTCAGTCGATCAGCTAACACTTTGTTTGTAACCAACAAATTCTACCCAGTCAGAGGAGTCTGGCCGGTTTGAATTCTCCAATGATATTGCTCTTCGATTTCTACGATGTTTAATCTTCCAACTGGCAACTTCCCTCTGAGTTGAGTCCAGGAATTTTTGCAATAAATATCCATGTTAAAGACGGGCAAAAGGAATTTGACCGCGGACAATACTCTTAGATTATTATTTGTCTTCGGGAAAACTTTTGTGTCAAAGTTCTAACATAAAATATTGATTGTACAGTTTTTTATGTATTGAAAGTTTTCATAAAAGTTCTCTTCGGAAATAAGTTTGTCAGAATATTTTAGTGTCTGTATAATGTGTAGAGAGATAGCTTAATATTGTCTCAATAAATAGTCATGCCATATTTAAGTAATTTGTCACTCTTATTCTTCAACATTCCAACATAACCATACAGTTACAGATCGAAGCCAAATAGAGTTGACACTTTAATTGCACAGAACATTAAGGCTGCTAATTCGCTGGATGTATATTTACGATTGATGTAGATGTATATTTACGATTGATGTAGATGTATATTTACGATTGATGTAAATGACAGTTACAAAGTGCACGCTATGAATTTAGAAATGCAAAGTGAGTGGTTAACCATAGGCGAGTTTTGCATCCCGTTAGCTCTGAAGTGGCGCACCTTGCTGTATGACTGGTCTCCTGCCTTATTAAAATTCTATCTTAATGCCTTTCAAATGACCCTCCCTGACCAGAGTAACTTAGTTAGGTGGGGAAAAGCCTCTGAAAAATGTTGCTATACTTGTGGAGAGGCGATATGTACAGCAAGGCACCTATTGGTGGGATGCAAGGTGCTCCTTGATAGGGGTCATTACTCACATCGCCATGACAGAGTACTTCAAATCATACGTGAAGCCATAAGCCTTTCAATAGCTAGAGCCCAAAAAGGATTAACGACAAACAAAAGACAAATTAACTTTATAAAAGGAGGCTCAACTTCAAACTCCAAGAACAAGCCTTACTCAATCCTCAGTGCAGCACCTGACTGGATTTTAATGGACACGTATGAAAAGCACTATAAAATCCCAGAAGATGTGGGTGTTTCGACATCCAGACCGGACATTTTCCTTTTCTCCAGAGCTACAAAACGTATAGTACTTGTAGAGCTTACCGTACCGTGGGAAACTAACATACCCAAAGACCACGCGATAAAACAAAACAAATATTATGACCTCCTAAACGAATTAACAAAAAGCGGCTATGTAGTTAATCTATACGCTGTAGAAGTAGGAGCGAGAGGTATACCAGCAAAATCTCTCTATAACCTGCTGAAAGACCTTGGCTTGTCCAGAAGTGCAGTAAGTTCTATACTAGAACGAGTATCTAAAGCTGCATTAGCATGTTCATACCAGATTTGGCAGGGCAGAGAGAGAAACACAAGTAGTGAAGGTGAGTGTTGATGTACGTCGGAAAGGGGCCCCTTAAACCTACACCCGTGTCACAAGTCTCGGGATCTGCTTGGGTTTCTCTCTCTGCCACACGATGGACCCGGCACCCGCACTGTGAATCCATGGAAGCTAAGAAGTTCGTCTATGTATGGTCAAACATAACCTAAAATGAAACGCACTTTATTTGTTAAATATTTTGAACTCCAGAATACAATTCCCTCTAAAGTTTTTAGAACGTATGTAGTGGTGATAGAGAACTCAGAGAAGGTTATTTAGTGTGATGGACACAACAATTATGTTCTAAGTACTTTTACCAAACACGAATGGGCAATCTCCTTTTAAAACAGGGGTTCCAAACCGTGGTCCGTGAGAGCTAAATTGACGAGCCCGGTGGTGGTCGAATGGTTAGCAATGGCCACTTTGACTCCGAGGTCGCGGGTTCGATCCCCGCACAAGACAAACATTTGTGTGCATGAACATGTCTGTTTGTCTTGGTCTGGGTATTTTCTATGTATTATATGTGTGTATTTACATTAAAAAAATGTATTTAAATATTATATCAGTTATTTAGTACCCTTAGTACAAGCTTTGCTTAGTTTGGGACTATATGGCCGTGTGTAATTTGTCCAGGAATATTTATTTATTTATTATTTATTAAATCAAGATTCTTGATACAGAATTATAATGTAAGAGATTGAGCAATACTAAACCAAATACTAATTGTACTGTAATCTCGAGATAAAGTGAAGTTGATTTATAGGACAGTTGGGTCTCTACATTGAACAGGGACTTGGAAGTGTTCCCCGAACAAAAAAGGTTGGGAACCACTGTTTTAAAAGCTTTTATATGAGCGTGACAACCAGCGCCTGCCTGATGGACCGCACGACACTGCAGTCCAGGAATGGAAGCGACGAAATCACATGATCATGTCATCTCGTCGCGTCCACTGTGCCGGCCTAGAAGGTTCCACACATTCCTTTTGAAGGATCCAATATCGCACATGTGGATCAGGTGCAAAACCACTTGATACTCTTTGATATTATATGCATTTATATATTCTTGAACGAATCACACACTGCCATCTAGTCCCAAACTAAGCAAAACTTGTACTATGGGTACTAGATAACTGATAATATACTTAAATACACTTTTTTTTTATACATATAATACGTAATAAACAGCCAGAACAAGATAAACGGACATGTTCATACACACAAATATTTATCTTGTCAGGGGATCGAACCCGCAACCCCGGAGTCAAAGTGGACATGGTAGCCATTCGACCAACGGGCTCGCCTATGTATTACTACTAGTATAGATCATTATATTTTCTTCCATCCATTATCATTAATAAGAAATTCGTTCCAATAGTGTTCACCTCGCCGCGGCCCGGCCCTTTGTCCGTCCGTGCGTCCGTGCGGACGGCTCCAATAACATATTGTTATTATCCTAACATAATAAACATACGGCGTGTTTACTTTCCCCATTGAAGACGTACGGTATAGATGAGTATCGTCCGCAGGCTCGTTATTAACATTATATTCTTTCAGGTTCGCCAATCAGCCTTCAATCTTCATAACAGGAATATATAACAAATCAAACAAGTACATGTCGAATTCGGACATAAAGATATCATCATCATCATGTCATTTTAGTCTCCACTACAGGAGCACGACCCTCTCTCTTCCGTCCCAGACAGAAGGAGGTTTTGGCCTGCACTACCCACGCTGGCCAGACGGGTTGGGAAGGCCTGATCGATGTTTGATAATGTATTTCCCTTAGTCGCCTTGTACGACATCCACGGGAAGAGACGGGGTAATTCTATTCTAGTCTGCCGGAAACCATACGGCCATAGGGCATAAAGATATCTTTACTTAATTAAAAAAATCATGTTTCAAGAAATGTGCAAGTACGTAACCCCCGGGGACGCCCACTCCGGCTATATTGTAATATTACACTGTGGTCACTACACTTTTACACGCATGCGACTGGGCTGGTCAAGTTTTAGGAAACTTCAGAAACTCGGGGTTTCTCTAACTAAAGGATCGCATTCGAAACGAGGAAATTCAACGGAGCACCAAAGTTGTCGATATAACTCTCAATTTCTATATCTGCCAAGATAGGGATGGCAGATGGCGGAGGAAGGTCCTAAAGTGGAAATCGCGTATGGGATGACGAAGTATTGGGCGATGATTTCAAAAAAGCGATTGGAGTTGGCTGGATGTGGAAGGCAGAGATAGAGAAGGCATTTGGTGACGAGGGCCTATATCTAGCAGTGGGGTGGAGAGATACAAGCTGATGAGATAATGAATTTTAATTATTGCGTAACAAATAGTAATTATTTAATATTTAATAAAGAAACCTCGATGGCATCATTGCTCGTGACAGTCTAATCGATCACGCATGTTAAGCAATGTCGACTATAGCCTATCTATGGATGGGTTTATTTATATCGAGTTCTTCGGAGAGTGCCTCAGTATGCACCTTATGCCGTCGCTCCCGGCTGTTATCAGTAGATAACAGTTGTTAAGCCGAGTCGGCAGCTACGCAGCATGAAAGAGTTTTTTTTTATCTTCAACGGGAGAGCCGCATCTCACCAGAGGGATGAATATGTAGATGCATTATTTTGTGTATTTATCTAGATAGCTACTTTATTTATTATCACTTCACAAACAGAGTTTTCGTAACAAAGTAAATATTAAAGAAGTTATTGACGGCGTCGTTTAAATCGCGTCTAACGAAGTTTCCACAACACGCCGCCTCGTCTCGAAGCTTCCATTGTTTGCCCGAGGACAACCTCGTTACAATGTATTTGAGTAGATAAAAACTTAATCAAACACAGTATGAAGTAATAATGTACACTATACACTCCCTGCCGCTCCCTCGTATCGACCTCCCCTCCCCTCTCAGACGAGTGTGAAACAGGCAATTTGTTCTACACTACTTTGCGTGCGTCAAAGTCCAGGGCAAGGTGGAAGGCAAGAGACCTCGCGGCCGCTCTCCAACCAGGTGGGGAGATTTAATTAAGTCTCTCACAAGGTCCTCCATGTCCGAATGCTCCCACAATGCCTCCAACAGAACCAAATGGAGAAATATAACAGGAGCCGCCATTCGTAGTGACCTGCCCATGATCACGACCACTCTGCCAAGAGTGTCCGACTGAGAAGAACTTTGCGTGCTTCCGCTACCAATACGCACGCAAAGTAGTGTAGTAACCTGTAAATTTCACTTACGCAAAATAACACCTGAATCAATTAACTATCGAATTTGTAATAGTTAATATGGCAGTGACTGTGTGTGTTCGCGACCTGCACAGAGTGCTTATCCAAATTAGCCGGGTTGCTCACTTCAAAATGTGAGCGAGTAAGCCACATAATTTTGATATGTAACACGCGTCTTATAAATTCACAACATGAGAGTTCTTCTCTATTTGGTCGGTTTGTTTCAGTTGATATGATTGAACAACTCTCATGTCTAATCTAATCTAATAAAACCTCGCGTTAAGCACTCTGACGTAATTGTTGATGTTATAGTACGTTAGTACTATTACTTATACTGTGGTTATACCTAACGATGTGACATTTAATAATTTCAGGGGTTGTGTCTATAGTATAAATACTCACTGCTGCTATCTCGAAGCTTTGGTCAATACGAATCCTCGATGGCTCGAGGTAACAAGAAAAGTGTGGTTGGTAGGTACCGAACTGGAGCACGGCCATCCTGGTGTTATGTAGCCATATAGATAGATGTATCTATGTCGCATTTGTTTGGGAACACTGCTTATTGAAGCTGATTCCTTAATTTCACCGTTCGTGGTAGATAACGAAAAAGATGGGAATAATAATTTACTGTTCTGTACTGTACTCAGTTACACTCCTCCTCCTGCCCACAGTCACACGCCATCCACTCTATACGAAAGTGGCAACGGTAACTATTACATAAACATTGGCGGCTGTGCAGAGCGTGACTGAACATGTGTGCGTGCGACGCCATACAAGCTGTTTCAGATTCATCTCAGAAGGAAGGTGAGGTCGACACGAGGGAGGGGCAGGGAGAAGCCATACTGTACATAATACTATGACCTATACTATGTCACAGTTGAGCAGCGTGACGGAGTACGATCTCAACCCCTTCGATTGAGGGGAGAACCGTATTCCAGCGGTAGGCATATGGCTTGATGCAGATTTATTTGTACTGTGGGAGGGGAATTGAATTATGAATTTAAAAATTTCTAACGAGAATTTTCGGTAATTATTTTTTATTTTCATAAATCCCAATTTTTTTCTGAATATTCTGTGAAAGGTTTATGACTGGTATGACTTTGTAAAGGATTCAAAGACATTAAACGACCTGTTGTGAAAACCAAAAACTTGCCCTTACAAAAGCATAACAAGTCAAAAAATTGTCTATACAACACCGCAGCTGGTTGATTTAATTCTTTTGTAATCTGCTCTTATAGTACTAGTGACCTGACCACCCGCGACCTCGTCCGCGAACTTCTGAAATTCGACTATTCTTGTTAATAACTATCATCGTATCAAGACTCGTACATATAGACGTAAATATGCACCAGATTTTAAGTTAGACCTGTATTATAACTGTGAACCGCATTCAATATCGTGCAGTAGTTTTTGCGTAATGCCCGTCCCATCATACAGGCAGACTGATAAAAGTAAATAAAGAAAGTATTGTCTTCTATTGCTCCTATATAAATAAATATTTCTGAACAATTTACACAACGCCATCTAGTCCCAAATTAAGTGTAAAGCTTGTGTTATGGGTACTTAAATACATTTTTTTTGTAAATACATACTTATAATACATAGAAAACACCCAGACCAAGACAAACAGACATGTTCATGCACACAAATGTTTGTCTTGTGCGAGAATCGAACCCGCGACCTCGGAGTCAAAGCGGCCATTGCTAACCATTCGACCACCAAGCTCATCATATAACTCGAGATAACCACTGCAGTTGGAAAGCTCACATAGACACGGTTTGTTTCAAGTGGAATAGCTGTATTACGTCAGTGCAAGCTGCACTCATTGCATATCATGGATATGTATCGTCTGTATTGCGATATGGTTTAATATTGTGGAGTAATTCAGTTGATATTTCTAGAGCATTTACGGGTATATGCCAGAAAAAGTGTATACGAGCATTAAGTAATGCGGAAAGAACAGACAGCTTTACCTTTGTTTAGAAAATGTTCGATTTTCACCACTTCTATGCTAAACAAGCATACGGCCCGCCTGATATAAAGCAGTTACCGTAGCCTATGAACGCCTGTAACACCAAGGGTATCACACGCGCGTTGCCGAGCCTTTAAAAACCCCTTTCTTCAAAACCCATTTTGAAGAACCCCATGCCGTAGTCTCCTGAGAAAACCTCGACAGGCAGTTTCGAGTGAGTGACGACTTATGATTGTTGTGTTCTTGTGAGTGAGTGACGACTTATGATTAATCTGCAATGGTTCTTAGCTGACAAGGTGTACAAAGCCCTTCGGTCGTGTACAAAACTGGTGCTTCGTAACCATTTTCGTTCTTGTATGAAACCAGTTGCAATCAAAAAGGATGCTGCAATAATACTCTTTCGGAAAATAAGTTGTAGATTTAATCCTTTGTTAAATATTAATATAGAGATATTCTACGATGCACACCGTTTTCGTCACCGTTTATATAAAACTTTTGTCTAAAATGGGACCGAAGCCCCAAATTTGCCTCAAATGGAGCGACGGAATTGCGGGACAAGCCAAAACAAACATGGCGGACAAATAAATGTTTACCTTATGTTATCACATCATACAGTTTACATATAATATGAAAGAGTAAGTGTGGATCTGTGCACGCTATCTTTTTTATCCGCCTGCAAAGAGAGTATAATGTTTTTTTTTTACTAAAATAAACATTTTGGGTCGGCTACGCGCATGTGATGCCTCTGGTGTTACAGGCGTCCATAGGCTACGATAATTGCTTTCCATCAGGCGTACCGTATGCTTGTTTGTCACCTTAGAGGTATAAAAAGTTAATATAAAACAAGAAGAAAGCTGTAAACCACATTTTAAAAAATTAAAGATTCTGACACTTCCGTGCATGTACATATTGGAATTATGTAAATTTGTGAGAAAATACCCCACCTTTTATTCCAGAGCATGTGATGTTCCTCGCCGGCACGAATTACGAAACAAAAATAAATTACTTCAGGTACCATCAAAATTGGCGTTGCATAGTACCGGACCCTACTCCATGTCCATAAAAATAATAATATATAAAGCATATTATACCTTAGGTAGGAATATATGGATGAAAAATGGTTGGACATTCAAAGTTTGTATTATCATAATATCAAACCAGTAGTCAATGATTCTTTAGCTGTAACACAATTGTAGGCCTCTCTCTCTTCCACACCATTCCATACATTGTTATACCTATCAAGGTGCATTATGCTTATATGACTACTAATTTGGGCATCATGCAGCACTATTTCGTTCTCCTTTCTATTTTATTTATACAGCTATCTTGTAACTAAGATACATACAAGAAACTATACATATAACAACAAAATAACACTAAACTACATAAAGTAAATAAAAATAATCTAATCTTAAAACTACTTAAAAATAAAACTAATAAGAAGAAAAACAAAAAACTAATCTATTCCTCTATTATTCTATCTATTAATCTATTTTTGTAACTTGTATAATAGTGTTGTGCTATGTTCCAATAAATGTTTTCTTCTTCTTCTTTCTTCTACTATAAGATCTTGAATTTGTTAATGACATAATGTGATGCAATAAATAAATAAATAAATAAATAAAAAACAAAAAAAAACTCGCACCCGGAGCTCTACCGTCGAAGCTGAAGCCGATTCCCATAAAATTTTTAGATAGCGAATATCAAACTTGGCCTTAGATTAGTGGTCATTGTGTTTGTATTAGTGGTCATTGTGTTTGTATTAGTGGTCATTGTGTTTGTATTAGTGGTCATTGTGTTTGTATTAGCTGATAGAGACTCTAGACCCTACCGATTAAGCTAAAGATGTTTGTCAAAAACTAAAACGTAAGACCTATTTTTCGAATTAAAATATTGGATTCGAAAAATAGGTCTTACGTTTTAGTTTTTTTACCGCCGAAGCTCGAACCGATTGCCATCGGAATTTTTGATTCCAAAAATTGGTCTTAGGTTAAAGACCTTCACAAACATCTTCAGCCGATTACCGTAGGATTTTTTGAGTGCGAAAATGAAACTACTGTTTACATTGTTGCTAATTATGTTTAGCTCAGCTGCTAGAAACCCTAGAGGTCTACCGACTAAGGTGAAGATGTTTGTCAAGGACTTTAACCTAAGACGTATTTTTCTTCAGCTATGACTGTACCCAGATGAAGGCTGCAACTAAGTACTCAGTTTATGAATGTGCCCGGAAAGCTGCAGTACGCGACGAATAGCTCCGTATTACGGGTATTACCAAGATCATCACTCATCGTGATTTGCACCATGACCAGAGTGGTCATGGTGACCATGACCACTCTGGCAACAGTGTACCGACTAAGAAGAATTTATCTTGTTGATACTGATGATTTATTTATGAGTGACTTATACGGTTCAATTACTATGATTTTAATGTTTGCACAAAATGACAACAAAAATCTTATTCTGGCAAATACATAAATTTATTTAACAAATAATTGAAAAAAGAATGAATGAACCAAAGAATTAATAAATTTTTGTTCACTCAGTCATTCATTTAACATATAAATAATACAATATTTACTTAATTATAATCATAGGTAGTCTGGGTCTGGATGCGGTCGCATAGCGATCAGACCGCCGCCTGTTGTAGTTTAAATCTTACTGTTGACTGAGTAATCAATTTTATTTTGGTGCAAGTAAGAATATTGTACTTATTATATTCTAGTTGTAGTTCGCCGAGTGCTGACTCGCGAGCGCAGTGTAGGTATACAGAGTAAGAAAATATTCAGCCAACCAATTCAAGCACCTCGTTACGTTATAAATCACAATGATGGATCACTGCGACCACAGGAAGCTTGCTAATGCATCCGTCAAATTATTTAAAACGTGCTATTTTTCTAGGAAATTCTTGTTGGGAATTGTGTTTCATGGAGTTGTTATTTGACTGCGGATTTATGCGACTTGGTTGGATATTAACCCGTTCTGACTTAACACTGTCAGTGCGGAGGCATCTCATCGGCGTCACAAAATCATAAGTTGTATATTATGTACTTCAATAGTATGTATCAAGGCATGGAGGTAAATTTCTTATCGTACAACTTCCATTATCGTATAACTCGTATTAAATTAAAATTCCATCCACATCATCTTAATATTTGCAATGCATTACTTGATCAAGCATTCATCATTTAATCTACCGCAGAACGCTTTTTAAGATATTTTCTACCACGAACTGTGAAGTTGTGGAATCAACTTTCCTCAGCAGTATTCCCAAACAAATACAACATTCAAGGGGCCTTCAAGAACAGAGTCAATAGTCAGCGACCCCTTGGTGTTACTGAATTCTATGGACGGTGGTGATTACTTACCATCAGGTGACCCACACATAAAAAAAACGGGTTGCACTCCGGGAATACCGGCAGAAGCGAAATCTTGAACATTAACGCTGTGCATTTTTGAATATTTTGGAATGGTTAGGGAATAATTTCGCACGAATGGCCTTATTTATCAGTATAAAAGTACTATCATTTATGTGGTAAAAAAAACAATATTCATTTATTGCGCTATCGTACACAAACACGACAATTCATATTACATTAAAAATAAACAGCAGGAGCAGGCATACATTTTCGCCGCACGGTAGAAAGAAAGGTTGATATCACATCCTCTCCTACGCCGCGCCGCTGCGCCGGCGGTGTACGCTCCCTCCGTCTTACGAATTTTCGATCAGGCCACGTGTCCTGACGCGAGTTTAACATTTTTTACCCATCCCAAAAAGTGCACAATGCCGCCTACTTAGTTTTCTACCTCAAAAAAATACAATATACGCGTTTACGGGGCAATGAATTAATGAACTTTATTTGCTATAGATGTGGTACACTATAGATGCTACAGTATTTATAAAAGCAGCCCCTACATCTAGCCATTACCGGCATGCAAGAAACCGATGTACATAGATTAAATTCTGGGAAAATACGTTTTCTTCCAAAAACGCTGAGCAATGCTCGACATCGTACTCGAGCGAAGCCGAGACGGCTCGTTGTTCTGATTTGTCGTTGAGCTGAAATTTGTCACACTCGTTTGGTTCTCATGATAATGCAGGTTTACCTAATAATTGCCATTTTTAATCCAATATATAAACTTCCTCTTTAACTTTTCATGATATGGGTATCAAATGAAAGGGCTTGAAGAGCAATACACAATAAGTAAACTTAATTTTTAATAACAATTCCATCCATATCATATTGATAATTGGCAATGTACCACAGTACGTTTCATAGGCATTCATCATTTAATACCATGAACGGTCAAATCTTGATAATTGGAGATCTACAACGGTACGTTTCGTAAAACATTTTATACCACGAACGGTGAAACTGTGGAATCAACTTCCCTCAGCGGTATATCCGAACAGTTACGACATGGGTGCCTTCCAAGAACGGAGTCTATATTTCCATTTAAAGGTTAGCAACGGATGACCCCTTAGAGTTGCCGATCTCCATGGGCGGTGGTGATTGCCTTTCATCAGGTGACCTACAAGCTCGTTTGCCCCCACTCATATTAGAAATACAACTAATAAAAGCTATCTACAAAAATTTGTTTAAATTCTTGTAATAAATGAAGCACAGCGTAGGTAGCGTGTAGGTAGCTGCTTAACAATTCTCTTTGCTCTGACAACAATGATAAATACGGCACTGGGAGCTTAGGGCTGTGAATAAATAGTCAAATGGTAATTTACAAAATCTAGGAATATTATAACATAATTTCATTATAAATATTTTTTTTTTATAAACCTTCCTTGACATATTACATAGCGCAATCTAGTCCCAAAGTAAGCTAAGCCTGTACTATGGGTTCTAGATAACTGATAATATGTACATAAATATTTTTTTTTGTAAAAAAAAAAACACAAATATTAAAATAAACACATAGAAAACACCAAGACCATGACAAACAGATATGTTAATTCAGACAAATATTTGTCTAGTGCGGGGATCGAACCCGCGACCTCGGAGTCAAAGTGATCATTGCAAGCCATTCGAACACCGGGCTCGTTAAATACATATTTTTGAATAACAAAAGGTGTTATATGTAATAGTTCTGTACATAAACTAAATATACAAATCTGATGAGCCGCTGCCAGAAGGCAAGTTTAGCAATACATACATGTATAATATAAACATAATCTATATCTAATATATAAAATTCTCCTGTCACAGTTTTAATTACCATACTCCTCCGAAACGACTGGACCGATTTTGATGTTTTATATGTATATTCAGTACGTCTGAGAATAGATTGTCAGCCAGTGTATATTTCTTCTTTCTGTGTATATATATATATAACAAAGTCGGGTTTGTTCGAACACTTATAACTCGTGAACCGCAGGACCGATTTTCATGGTTTTTGATTTATTGGATTTCTCTCCGTCCCGAACAGCAGAATAACTATGAAAAACACTGGAAAATGACGAAAGAATAATATAAAAGGAAAAACATTTTCCCACTCAAATGAAAGTGTCAGTTGAAAAAGGATTGCGATATTTATTGGTTGTCAAATATCAAAATGTCAAATCGATTGGTGTCACTTTTATGACGCGAAAGTAGTCTGTGATGTGTTTTGAAAATTGAAAAATGACAAATCGATTGGGGTGAAAACGCTTGGCCCATGGAGTCCGAGCGCAAGAATCAAATCAGAGTAAACATCAAAAGAAATGACAATTACAAATCACCAAAAGGATTAAACCGATTTCAAAACTAAAAAGTTAAACAAAACGTATTTTTTTAATTTTTTGATTAAACACTAAGGAAATCTTTAGTTTTATGAAATCTTCAGTTTTTATGGATACGGGTCTTCTTCTACTCCAACACGCTGCTCAAGTGCAGGTTGGCGGAGGCCAGTGTTTTCGAGCCGCGTAAAGGCCACTGCCTTGGGTTGGGGCTGTCATCTAATGACAACAACGGGACTGACGGTTTAACGTGCCTTCCGGATGCACGGAGGAGCGCAAGATAATCTAATAATAACAACCGGGACCATAGGCTTAACGTGTCTTTCGAAGCACGGAGGAGCTCGAGGTAATATAAACCCATCCGTGTACAGGCTACGGTCGACGTTGCTTAACTTGCGTGTTCAATTAGACTGACACGCGCAATTATGCCATCGAGCTTCTCTATTATTTTCTATTATTCATTGTTTTAATTCCATATAATCATAAATTTTGTTCAGCTAATATGTACCACGACATTCATTGATTGTTAGGCGCTACGAAGTTCGCCGGGACAGCTAGTTATATATAAAAATTAATCTCATAAATGTATGTACGCGCATTACTTTGGAATGGCGTCATGAAATTGGATAATTATTTTTGTTGTGTTCGTTGTTGTCAGGACAAGTTTGTATAGGAAAACCACTGAAATGAGATGGGAACGGGAAGATTGTACCACAGCGAAGCGAGGTCGGACCGCTAGTTAATATATATAAATATTAGAACGTTTATATGTATATTATACGGTTATAACTTTGGATCGTCGCCTTTGTTGTATTCCTGAAAGTGAAGTCACCAAATGAGAGGGAATGCTGCGTTAACAGCGGGGGTGGAAGCGCGCTGGAAAAACTTCTTGTATTGCAAGCAAATATATCTATGGTAACAATCATACATCAGGCGGGCCGTATGTTTGTCGCTGTGTAGAATAAAAAATAAATTAACACTAGTAAATTATAAGTTAGAATTATAGGAATAATAATATACTAGTGCATGCCTCCGGTTTTGCCCGCATATCCCAGAAGTGGAGTAAAAGCGTTATATATGTAACATGCAGAACATATTCTACAGGTATGCTGAAATTCATCAAATCTACTAAGCCATGAGAAGGTAACAGATATCCATTTTTTAAACGATACCGGGTTATATACGGTGCCAAATAAGCATATGACCTGCCTGATGTTCAACGTGTACCATAGTCATATAGATACCCCCAATACCCTATCGCTCATGAGCTGACACCCCCGCTGTTAATGCAGCATCTACTCACGAGTATCAGAAATTCTTATTAAACATAGATTTTTGTGAGTCTTTTAATACCAAGCATACGGAGTCGAACTGATTACTCACCTCGTATCTAAGTATAAGTAAACGAGCGAACGAAGAGGCAAAAATAACACAGACAGAGCTCGATCATCTCAAAAGAACTTAACGGACACCACTCGATTTAGAAATTAGTACTTTAATAACGTAATATAAGAACTGATATTCGATATGTAGTATAAAAATATTAGTTTAATATTGTTAACCACTCACCAGTGACGAAGCTAGGCGCGCCGATCACAAACAACACACGCGAAAGCGTCCTCACTCCTAGAACGCGAAATGACTACTGAGGGAGGATTTCCCTCACCCCTGCCTCCATCCCCTCGTCCCTCGAAACGCGCATCCTCCTTGCAACCCTCGTGTCACAAAAGGGGATGACTAGGTCCGTAATCAAAAGCATTTGGTCTATGATTGCCATGTCGAACTTTTCTAAATTAGATTTCAGAATATTCGATACGGGGTGCGTGTTTTGGGGAGATGGAATTCTAATAAAGATCTTGTTTAATGACTAGTTATGTCCAGCGGATTCAGTCGTCGTTTCAGTTCCCAATTATCGCAGTTACCTTTTTTCCAGAAATTGGCAATTAAATGCAAAAATATCCAGATTCCAGAGGTTAGCGTAGAGCTCCAGCATAGCTTATAGCTAAGCCGGCTTGTTAAGTCGGCAAAAAATTAATAATACTCTCTTGTTAAAGGAATTAAGGTCACAGGACAGGCATTTCTGCCTAGTGTGGGACCACTGATAAATCAGAGGCTATTTACCTTGGTTTAGAATAGAAGATCTTTCATATTATATTTAAGTAACTGTATCGTAGCATAATTTTTCTTTTAGTTTTAAAATATTTTGATTTTGATTTTTTATCTGTTTCCATAATATTATCGGCCGCCTATCATATTCAGTTATCGCAGGCATCGGTCGACTCTACTTTATTAGTATTACTTATTCTATGACTCTACTCTACATTCGATTCGACATTGTTTACTGATTATTGTTGCCTAACACATCGATTCCAATAATACTACGTTGGGTTCTAAATTATACTAAATTGGGTGGCAGCGAAGCATACGACCTGCCTGATTTGAAGCGGTCACCGTAACCATATTAACGCTCGCAACATGAAATATAGCTCGCACGCCACGACAGCGCTGCAGCGGGGCCAACGTCACTCACTCACAAACACAACAACCCATAAGGGGATTTTTATTTGGCTATTTATTTATTTATACATATTGCATGTATATAGGTTTGTTAAAGTAACTAATACCAATTATGGATCACGGACTGTCAGCTTGTGGAATGAATTACCTGCCGTGGTTTTCCCAAGGGACTACATCATGATGAGGTTCTTCAAGAAAGGCGTGAAGAGGTTTTTACAGGGTCCATAGGGTTAGATGACTGCTTACTATCAGGCGGTATGCTTGTTTTCCTCCTTAGTTATATAAGAAAAAAAAATGTATATGATCCCTGTGGGTGCACTGCACACACTGTCTGGTGTTGGAAGTGTGCATAAATTATTGTAACCGGGTACCATCAGGTGGGGCTTAAGGTTATTTGTCACATCAGTGGTACAAAAAGTATTCGTTTATTTATTTATTTAATACAAATTAGCATTACAATTTCCCAATTCGCATAATAATATCATATCATAATAAAAATAATCAAATCAACATAAACAAATTATTGGATACATATACAAAATAATACCTAATAATAATATTTGATTTAGATTAAGATATAAGAGATAATTTTACGAACTCGGTGGTCGAATGGCACACAATGGCCACCCTAACCCCGAGGTCGCGGGCTCGATCCCCGCACGAGACAAACACCCGTGCTCATGAACACGTCCGTCTGTCCCGATCCGGGCGCACTCCGTGCATTGCATGCATGCGCTTACAAAAAAAATATATAGTGACATACTACATACAGTCTTGATAAATAAATGTTTGATATAAAAACAACAAAGTAAGTTTTTGTGATCGTAGCATGGCGTAGTAGCTGCGTAGAGGGTCTACATGAGGGTATACGTCGTAGAGGATCTACAATGTAGACACGCTACGCAAGAGCCGTAATACCACAGTATAAATAATAGTACTAGGTAATACTGTGATCATTTTTAATGGTTTTTTTTTATCGAGACGGGGAGACTGATAGCCCCCCACCAGTTACCACACATTCCCACCACTGTGTCTCCTGTGTAGCCAGGATTAACAGCGGCGACCGCCAAAAAGGCAATGAACAGTGAAGTCCACTGCAGTCGCGGTGGTAAAACTACTGCTGCCTTGTAACTCTAATTTAATATTTTATTTTAACGATATTTTAGGTTCCCGATTGTGTTACATATTTAAAATCCGTGGTGCACGGCAGTTGAGCTTTACTTGGCTAGCCATCTCTTTAGGCTTTTAATGCCTTATTTGCCATATTGCTGTCTCTCGCATTGCTAGGAAGGGAAGTCAAATTCCGAAACCTTCTTACTCCTACTAATTTCTTCTGATTGAATTCGCTGTGAGTTCCAAGGCAGCCGTAGCTTTACTCCCGAGACTGCAGTGGACTTCATTGCTCATTGCCTTTTTGGTTGTTACCGCTGTTAATCCTGGCTACACATGAGACACAATGGTGGAAATGTGTAGTGGACCCCGTCGCGTATATAATTGTTTATTTATTTCAAGGGCAGACACTGCCCGCCTTCACTTTGCATCCGTGTAGCCTGTAGTTTTTGGTCATTTACATGTATAAAACAAAGTCGGCTTAGTTACACCAGTTATAACTCAAGAACAGCTGAACCGATTTATCAATCGATTAAAATGTCTTGATTTGCAGTATTCCCTCTCGTAAACAAACCAAAATTTCCAATTATTCACAAATTAAAAAAGATTATTTTCTCAGATCGACCGCAAGATGTGTAAAGGTTTGACTTAATGCCAGCTAAATAACATGAGGTCACCAGACGTGAGGATATACTCATTTATTGCCAGCGTCTGACTTGGCACTCGACGTGGTATAAAAGTACATGTCTCAGCTCAGTTTGAAATTGTAAGAAAGAAACTGAGCTGAGACTTACATTTTTATACCACAAAAAAGCATACTGCCCTAGCTATATATTAGCTATACGGAGCTCGCAGTAAATAAATCTATCTATAGATATGCTGCAGTCGCGTTGCTTAACTTGTGTGATCGATTAGACTGATACGCGCAGAGACGCCATCGCGCTCCTCATGTTGTTAGGCGCTATTTGTTTATTCGACTACGTTACCTATGTACACAACATCAAATTACTTATTATTTTCCGTCAGCAGTGCAAGTTTTGGAAACTAGAAAGATATGAACAATTTATATGTACTCGTACCTATCTAAATGGACCGTGTGCTATGCCAAATAAATGTCTGCCGGGTTTAAAATCTTAACAGTACGTTTTAGAAAACTTACTTAGTTTACTGTAAAGTGCCATCTAGAGCTTAAGAAACAAACGACGACCGTCATCGAAAAAGTAGTTACTTCGGGAGTTAATCGGGAGAATTTCACTACAAATTATTAAACCTTTTTCAATTTTAGAATTATTGCGTTATTGGAAAATTGGTAAAGCCTTCTCGTGTAAGATGCGCTTAAACACTATTTCACAAAATTTATAATACACACGGTTCCCGCGTGGGATACAATTTTTTACGCTATACCAAAGGAACAGAGTTTTTTTTTTAGGATAATATACTTATTATAAGCTACTGCTTATGTTATTCTCTGACCCATAAACTACAACTATGTTAAAAATCATGACGATTTGATTCCTTGCTCAGTGAAAGAACAATCTACCCCACGGAACCCATACATTTTACTGGATAAAAAGTAGCCATTCTCGGGCCCTTAAACAGTCACTACGAAAAAAACAAGTCTATTCGATCTATGGAATGTTCTATGGAAAACATAAACAAAACTATCCCACGGGAACCGAACTTTTTTTGGAATAACATGTAGACTATGTACTATTCCAGGTTAATATCTATCTCAGTGCCAAATTTCAACCAGATCCGTTCAGCCGTTCTTTCGTAAGTAACAAACATCCATCCATCCAAACTTTCGCATTTGAAATGTAAGTGTCGACGAAAAGACCTAATTAGAAACCGACGTCATTGAGATTTAATTTATCTTTTCAATGTACACGATTTCGTACTTTATATTAAAAAAAAAATAACATAAGAAAATTAGTCATGGTATGCCAATGATGTTGTACTTCTATAGATATGACAAAGCGGTTCTCATATCAGCGATTTAATATATTTGCTACCTCTTTTCCTCATCGAGCGCAAAATGGCGCCAATTATTCTCGCTCGAAATTTAATAAAGTACGTGTTAAAATCAATTATTATTGTGCACTTTCATGTGATTTGGGCTTTAATTAATTTATCAACATGAATTACGCATTTCCGAAATACAGAAGACGGTATTTTTACATAGTTCAATCAAGTAAGTAAGTAAGTAAGAGAATTTGCTCACTTTTAAACATGAATACGTTTTTAAAATAGCTTCCAAGGAGGCAATCCCAAAAAACGATTGATAACAAAATCGGGGGATACAGGTTGGTGTTCCCCGTATCCCCCGATTTTGTTAAATTCTCTTACTTACTTACTTGATTGAACTAAACTCTGTCCAAAATTCAATCACACCAATCCAATGGATAGATGAAGGATGAAAGATTTATTACGCTAAGTAAGGACTATGGAACATCGTGTGCGGGTGAGGGGGAAGCGCTGCCATTTTGAGATAATTTTAGTTTACTTAACGTACAACCCACGGCCGTGTCCAAGACACAGCCACACCCAATTTTTTTTTGGGTTTTCGTTCGTGACTCTCAGCGCATGTCCATAGAAGTGTGACATCATTGTGGTAGACCTTATTTACCGTCTATATCTTAATGCTCAATTCGTCGCGGTATTGAATCGGATGGCTGCTATTCATAAAACAATGTATATGTTCTGTTTTGTTTGTTTTTGTAGTGATCTAGTGCAAGGTAAGTCTTCATTCATTGTCACATAGTAGTAATATGTTCAGTTTGCTTTTAATAAAAATAAAATAGTTTATTAAAATCTTAGTAAGTCTAGGGATGTTAAAGAGTTTATCGATAGAATGGAAATGTGTAGCTTTTAATTCAACTAGAGAATTATTGCAACAGAAAGTATCGCTCGCAGGCCGTCACCCCCGCTGCCGTTGCAGCAACCGCTTACTTCCTGGTATCCACAGTCACTCACAGGAACCACAGTATAAGTAATAGTACTACGTACAGGAACACAACAACCTTGTGAGAAAAAATATTATTCGGATGCTGTCATAAGTGAGATGGTTCCCCAGTCGATCAACTTATAAATTGTGCAGTACCCTACCTGTATTTTACCAGAGCCTTAGTTAATCAGGGAGCACCTGGTGCAGTTGAGATTGACTTTATTTTAATTTAATGGCTGCCTGGCTGCCTAAGTAACGGGGCACGCCAAACTTAACTTTATATTTTAACGTTTTTACAATTATTATTATGCAAAACAGAATAAGGCCTAAATCCAAACTGCAGTATCAAGATTATCAGCGCGTTGTACATAGTAACTGACTTTTAATAATATTTTACAAAATTAAATAAAAATTGTCGACGTAGTATTCTAAATATTTGAATATCGAGGAGCTCGATGACATCATTGCGTGTGGCAGTCTAACCGATCACGCAAATCAAGCAACGTCGACCGTAGCCTGTCCATAGATGGGTTTATTTATCTCGATCTCATCCGTGCTTCAGAGTGCACGTTAAGCCGACGGCCCCGGTTTTTGTGGTTAGTGGACAGTCGTTAAGCCAAGTCAGTGGTCTTTAAGGCGGCTTGAGAACACTGACCTCCGCCAACCCGCAGTTGAGCAGTTTAGTGGAGTATGGTTTAAACCCCTTCCATTGAGGGGAGACCAGTATCTCAGCAGTGGGTTGAATAATGGTTGACGACGATTCTAAATATTACTATTCTAACTATAGTAGGTAGATATAAAATTTATTGCATTGTAATGATAGTGTATAAACGAATAAATAAATAAACACGATTGTAGTGCGTCAGTACTAATACAATGTGGTCAAGGCACGCTTTCATACATATGTGAAAGAAGACAGAAGGGTTTTACTTTTATGTGTATAGGCAATTAAATAGGATTCATTTCAGGATTTAATATCTAGTTATATCGATATTATTTTGAATATGTCCAACACTAGTGTCCTTACGGCTATTGTCGAAGTAAGTATATTAACTGCGCTGAGCCATCTCAGAGCAGTGCTACCCTGCCACTCAGAATAGTCCGCACTTACATCCAACACATAAAAGATGGCGTTAGTGTCATATTTTGGAAGTGTTGCCCTTATTACGCGCACTGCAGTTGCCTTACCTCTGATGTTATTACTTGTAAGTGAATCTGTAAATCATTTTATGAATGGCACATGTTCACAAAAACCAAAACATAACTGTGGAAGTCCAGAGGGCCTTTTCTTTCTTAAAAATTACTGGACAGAACAAAAACCCGACTAATACTATCTAAAAAAACGGAAAATATTAATATAACTATATTTTTTTTATATTTATGGCTGACACCATAGTGAAATATACCATACCATACCTATAAATCCTCCTTCTGTCTGGGGCGGACTCTTGAAAAACAATCTTTGGCAGTCGTATAATAAGGAGAACTGACTGTCACATTGATTTTCACTAATTGACTTCAACTAAAACGGTTTCTATTTTTGTATTTAGAACTTATTTAAAAATATTTTCAGATATCGTGCGGCACTGACAGCCTTCCGCTTTTCAGTCTCTTTGATTTGTAAGTAAGTCAGATTTTCTCTTTTTATTCTCTTATGCTATTATCCATGGTCTCATCTCTTTATAATTAACTATACGCGTTATTCTAAGCCAGAGGAAACATAATGTTAAATGTTATAACCAAAGCTACTATACGCATTTTTATATTCTGGATTTTATGTTTTAGGGAAATCATGAGTATATGTCGCTCCATCGCTCACTCTCCGACTTACCTGTAGGCTGTAGACTGGCTTTACGATGGTCAAAACAAAAATCTCTGCACAATAGTTTGTTTACTAATCCACTACAAATTACATTATTGTTCACAGCCCATTCTTGGTAGTAAAATAAAAATTCTGTAATGCACGTGCCAATTTGTGGCTTGCCTCCTTATTCGTTTTGTATTCTTTACAACAGCGGCGGTGAGTTAGACAACGGCACGTCAATATTGGCAGCACTGGCTCTGGCTCACGCCCAGCACACCATCAACAAACTAGAGCAGTTGGCTGGGCTGGTAGCACTCGGACAGAACTTCACTGCTACTGCCCGTAAGTACTTATGATTCTCACAATTCTAGAGATTCTTTAATAACTGCACCTCAATATTGACAGCACTGACTCTCGCTCACGCCCAGCACACCATCAACAAACTAGAGCAGTTGGCTGGACTGGTGGTATTCGGACAGAACTTCACAACTACTATCCGCAAGTACCAATGATTGTTATTGCTCAAGATAGTCTAGGACAACCACACGTCATTATTAACAGTACTGACTCGCGCTCTCGCTCAGCGCTGCATCAACAAATTGGAGCAGTTGGCTGGGCTTGTGAAACTCAGGCAGAACTCCACAGCTACTGTCCGTGAATATCTATGATTCTCTCAACTCTAGATATTCTTGGACTACGACATGTCAATATTGGTAATACTGACTGTAGACGGAGGAGCCATCTTTATGGCGTTTTAGAAATTATTTGGCGGTTGTATAGTTTTGTTATGCAATATACGAGTAGTAGGTACATTCAGCTAATATCGTATCGGATAGAACATCATTTGTATAATAATGCTGGCAATATTGAATGAGACTCCATTTCATTATGCTTGTCTCCGACGATCGCGATTATGGCTTGGAGTTTGAGAGTCTTGGAATTAGGATATGCGTACTGCGTAGTGACGAGATAAAAAATATGTTTTTTTTTTGTAAGCTACAAGAGAAACCGAATATTTTTCCATAAATATGCACCATATTCTAGCACATCCGAGCTTTTAAAGATTTTTAAATAGTTGTTTTAAAACCTAATCGTAGCGGATGGAAGACTATCAATCTGACGCCAAAAAGCGTATTTTTCTATGCTCAGTTTACTATATATGTATTTAGTTGCGATAACAAGAGAAGACTTAAATTTTGTAATACCTGCATAACGTACTAAAAATTTATCCGATCTTAGCTGGATAAACCTTTGTGAAAAAAGTATCTATTTTTTATTTAATATCCCTATTGTTATTTTGCAGTTGGAAAATGAAATCACTTCTGCGTTCCTGGCTCTTTTAACTACCCACCGTAAACGCCAACAAATGGATAAACGAATGCTAAATCATTTCAAGATATAATTATCACACAATTTACGGGAGTATCCGGATGTGTATCTACCTATATAATACATTTTTTTAACTAACCGGAAGTGGCAGTACCTAACCTAAAAAAACCTACAAAAAATATAGTAAAGAAACTACTGTTTCTCTATGTGCCATATAATTTTTTCTAGTTATAATTTATTCATAAGATTATTTATTTACATATGGCTAATAAATTAATAAGTAAGCTGTGTGTTATTTCATTTCTTAGACTTAAAAGATTATGGAATTCTCCAATGCAATACAACTAAGAAGAATGGTTTTATGTACAGAGCGACCGAAAAGAGTAGAAATTAATTAAATTGGATTTTCCGCATCTGACAACACTTAAAACGCCGCCAAAATTTGTATACATTGTGGTTTGTTAAGTTTTACTTTTTTTTCTAATATTTCTTGAATTGTGAATTATAATTTGTAAAATACCTACATATTAGTACCTACTTACTTTGAGTATTAATCGACTGGAGATGCCATACGCGGGCGACCCCTCCGGCAAAGTACATTGGTCAACTGGTCATACACGTTATATAAAACTACTTAAAGTCGCTTCACCGTCATTTTGCATCGCTCCGTGTCGCGTGACGTTTCTCTCGAAAAATGGTGAGTTGTGCAGTATTATCGTACAAAAGGCGATCTGATAGCTTAAATTCGCAACAAGATCGCGTTTTCTATCATAGGTAAGTATTTTTACTAACTATTAAATGTGTATTAAAGTACAATCTCCATTTAAAGTAAAAACCGTTGCGATACGTAAACGACAGAGAAATGTAAACATGATTATAGTGGTACAGGGGCGAATCGGCTTTAGGGAAGTGACAAAGTCAAAAAAGCGATTCAACATTTGAATGAATCATTCACTCATTCAATTACTGCAGTTCGTATAATAGTCAGATTTTTTATTAGATATTGTATTAAATAGTATGTATAGATGTATGTTACATTTAAATCTTGTAAGGTGAATTAGAAAAATTACCTTTCTCTGGACATACGATGTTGAAATTTTGTCTGAAAATGAAAAGAATTGTTGGCTAAAAAAAAGTAGGTAAAAGCAATACATTTAGTATAGGACTATGAGTGTATACGTTATACAGATACTATTATTTATAGGCTTTATTTTATATAATTGTATTTCCTTTTAGATTTCCAAAAGATCCCTATATAAAAGAAAAATGGAGAAAATTTTGTGACGAAAATGATTCTTGGAAACACATACAAGTGTTATCTGTTCGGAGCACTTTACCATAGTAAAAATAGAGAAGTAAGGTAACTCCATACAAACGCACCGAGCGCGGTTTGTATGTGAGCGCGCCCGTACGTATGGCCGTCGCACGCACACACTGACAACATTTATAGGAGTTTATACGCCTGCGCTGACGTTCGTTAATAATTTTTAACATTTAGGTACCTACCTACGTCGTATATAACTACAAATATGTTAAAGATGGCTACAAAGTCGACTAGCCATAAAAAAACATTGCAGTGTTCATGGATGTCTCGGATACCCTAACCATTCGGCCACCGACACTCCTAATTATCACATTATAAGTGTGTAAATTAAAAAGTAATAAAAATAGTTTAGTGTAAAAAATAATATATAATAGGTATTATATAATAGGTATTAATAAAAATATATTTTCATAATAATTTAGATTATTTGAATAAATATTATGATTCAGTAAAGCTAAGTTTTAATTAATCCTATTCCTATTTAGACCGTAATTTTTTGGGGTGTAAGTAGCTCATCAACATCTTTCGAGCTAAAGCCAACCTCACCTGCACGTGGTGCACCCTGCCGACCAGCTAACGAGGCGATGGTGAAAGAGAGGTAGGACGCAGTGAAGGATCACACTGTGCTTCTCTTTTACTTGTCAGATGGGGGAGGGGCATAGTGTGGTCTTTCGCTCCAGGCTTGGCCAGCATCCGACTGGGGAAGTACCTCCACCTGGCAAAAAACCGCAGCCATAATGGCTATGCCGTGTTCCTGCGAGTTAGCTAGGTCACCAGGGCTGTTTTAGAGGAGTTGTTATGCTGACGGCAGAGCGACCAGCGGCTGTCGAACCGCCGCTAGCGGTGTAGGCGGGGCGTGTTGGCGCGGCGGTCAGGGAGACCCGGTGAAACGGCTGACCGCTGGCCGCCCGCAGGTTAGTAGGGTTCCCGAACCCGGGGATCACCTAATCTCCGCCCCGGGAGGCTGAACCGCCAACTTGTGAAAAGTCCCTGTTGTAGTAGTCGTGCCGGAGGAGGAGACCGGAGTGGACCCGGCTGCTGCAGCAGGGGGGGACCGGGGGCCCTTCCGCCCGCCGCGCTAGCAAACCGCACTACCTGCACTGTGCTGCGGGGGTAGACACCGCGCTTTTCTTGTCCCTCGCGCCGTCAGTGAAATAACTTCTCTCATAATCCTCTTACCCCCTTTTAATAGCCAGGAACAAAAAAAAGAAGGTTTTTTCAGCGGCGTCCTCATCCACATTCGACGTGGACTTTTGTAACGTCAGAGGACTTCACACAAACATAAATGCAGTTCACCAGCACCTCGAAACTGTAAAGCCGACCCTCCTTTTTTTAACGGAGACGCAAATATCTTGCCCGGCCGATACTTCTTACTTATTATACCCCGGGTACAAACTTGAACATTCTTTTGTACGTCGAGCCGGGGTATGTATGTACGTCCGGGATGATATTTGCTGTCGACGTCTTCACGGCCTTGAAGACAGGGACCTGTCAGTGTTGTGGGTACGCGTGGATCAGGGCGGCCGCACCCGTATCTACGCGTGCCTTTACAGGTCTCATAGCGGTGATGCAGACACAACTCGGTTGATCGAGCACCTGCAATTGGCGACTGACAAAGTCATTGAGAAGTACCCCTCCGCGGAGTTAGTGATTTTGGGAAACTTCAATGCCCACCATGCCGAGTGGCTCAGCTCTCGGTCCACTGACTTCGCGGGGAGGTCTGTTCATGATTTTGCTCTGGCCTATGGTCTCTCACAGCTGGTGCATTCTCCAACGAGAATACCAGATATAGAGGACCATACTAGCTCTCTACTGTACCTTCTGCTGACCACACATCCGGATGGGTACACAGTCTCGGTGGATGCGCCTCTTGGCTCGTCGGACCACTGCCTCATCCGGACCCAAGTGCCATGTGCAAGCCCTGACCCACCCCGGTATACCGGATGGCGTCGTATGTGGCACTATAAGTCAGCAGACTGGGATGGACTGCGTGAATTTTACGCATCGTACCCGTGGAGGCGGCTTTGTTTCGGGTCGGAAAATATAGACACCTGTGCATCTGATGTAGCGGAGACGATTTTGGCTGGGATGGAATTATTTATTCCAAACCGGCGGGTGGCTACTTCAGGTGCTAAGAAGCGGCTGTGGTTTAATCGGTCTTGCAGAGAAGCTAAATTTCGCAAGCAAGCTGCATATGAGGCTTGGACCACGGATCGTATTAATGGAGATCCTGGTGTTTCCGACTTGAAACGGGAGTTCAATGCTGCCTCGAGGTTCAGTAAGAGAGTAATTGCCAGGGCAAAGTTTAAGTTCATCGGCAGGATTGGTGAGCGCCTAGCTAAGCACCCATCTGGGAGCCGTGCTTTTTGGTCGCTTGCTAAGGCTGCCGAGTGCAACTTTTGTCAGTCGTCTTTTCCACCACTCCGAAAACCGGATGGTAGTCTGGCCCACAGTGCAAAGGAGAAAGCCGATCTATTGGGGAATCTCTTTGCCTCAAACTCGACTTTGAACGACGGGGACGCCGCACCGCCTTCCATCCCGCGGTGTGGTAATTCCATGCCGGAAATCTCATTTACTCAACGAGATGTTCGGCGGGCATTGCTATCCCTTGACGTTCATAAGTCGAGTGGGCCAGATGGCATTCCGGCAGTGGTGTTAAAGCTGTGTGCTCCTGAGTTGTGTCCTGTTCTTACGCGCCTTTTCGCGCTCTCTTATTCCACCGGGCAGGTACCGTCGTCGTGGAAGACTGCGAACGTGCACCCTGTGCCCAAAAAGGGTGACAGATCAGACCCATCGAATTACTGGCCTATCGCTGTTACCTCCCTTCTCTCCAAGGTAATGGAGCGCGTCATTAACAACCGGCTCCTGAAATACCTAGAAGAGCACGACTTAATCAGCGACCATCAATACGGCTTTCGCCATTGTCGCTCTACTGGTGATCTTCTAGTGTATCTTACACATCGCTGGGCTTCAGCCGTGGAGAGTCAAGGTGAGGCATTAGCTGTCAGTTTTGATATGGCGAAGGCGTTCGATCGGGTCTGGCACCGTGGTCTTCTTTCGAAGTTGCCTGCATACGGTTTACCACAGGGTTTATGCGAATGGGTCGCTAGCTTCTTGTCCTGCAGAAGCATTAGACCCGTTGTGGATGGCAGTTGCTCCGATAGCATGGACATTAATGCTGGCGTCCCGCAAGGCTCGGTATTGTCCCCGACGCTGTTTTTGCTGCATATCAATGATATGTTGTCCATTGACAGCATTCATTGCTATGCTGACGACAGCACCGGGGATGCTTATTATACGGGCCGCGCTAATATTCCCCGCTCTCTGGTGGAGGAGAGCCGCGAACAGCTTGTGTCGAAGATCGAGAGCACACTGAATAGTGTGTCCGATTGGGGGCGAAAGAACCTGGTTCATTTCAATCCCACTAAGACACAAGTCTGCGCGTTCACCGCTAAGAAAACCCCTTTTGCTGTGGCTCCTCAATTCCTAAACACACCCCTTACCATCGCCAAAAACATTGGGATTCTTGGAGTTGAAATCTCCAGCGATGTCCAGTTTCGTTGTCACCTGGAGGGGAAGGTCAAGCTGGCGTCGAAGAAACTAGGTGTGCTCAACAGGGCGAAGCAGTACTTCAATCCGCGGCAGAGACTTATGCTTTACAAAGCTCAAGTACGGCCGCATATGGAGTACTGTTGCCATCTATGGGCGGGAGCGCCTAGATACCAGCTTGCACCTTGTGACTCGATTCAAAGGCGCGCTGTGAGGATTGCCATAGATGCCAACGGCCTCCTTCTACAGTCGCACCGCTCGCCATCGACAGGGAATTCATCCTCACACATTGGAGCCTAAGTGGTCACGTACTGTGCGGTTCCAGAGAAGTTTTCTCCCGCGTACTGTCAAGCTGTGGAATGAACTGCCTGTCGAGGTTTTCTCAGGGGACTACAGCATGGGGTTCTTCAAAAAAGGCGTGAAGAGGTTTTAATAGGGTCGGCAACGCGCGTGTGATGCCTCTGGTGTTACAGGCGTACATAGGCTACGGTAACTGCTTTCCATCAGGCGGGCCGTATGCTTGTTTGCCACACTGGTGGTATAAAAAAAAAAACAAAAAAAAAATCACTAAACAGATAACATGAAGTAGGTTTTATCAGATGGTAGGAGTCCGCCTGGGTGAGGACAACAGCCTTATCTATTACTGCCGCCAAGCAACAATGCTTGCATTGTTGTGTTTTGTGTTCCGGTTTGAAGGACAACGCACCTGCGATTCTGCATTTTTGTTGCCAACAGCTTGAATGCGTGAATCGTGGATGTTATGGGCGACAGTTACCGCTCACCATCAGATGGGCTGTCTGCTCGTTTGTCACTGAGTAAGCATGCATTAAAATGTAGGTAATGCAAAAATTCCGATCACTCCTGGTGTATGTACAAAAATAATTATTTTTATTCTTTTTAGATTTCCACACCCAAAGGGTAAAAACGGGACCCTATTACTAAGACTCCGGTGTCCGTCTGTCTGTCCGTCTGTCACCTAGGGCTGTAAGTATCTCATGAAACGTGGTAGCTAGACAGTTAAAATGTTCACCAATGATGTATTTCTGTTGGCGCTATAATAACAAATACTAAAAACAGAATAAAATTAATATTTAAGGGGGGCTCCCATACAACAAACGTGATTGTGTGTCGTTTTTGGTACGGAACCCTTCGTGACCAAGTCCGACTCGCACTTGGCCGGTCTTTTGTTACAGATCCCTAAGACTTACCCTACTTAATTTTGTATTTTGTACCTTACTTAATTTTGTAGAATAGAGATTGACTAAGTATTTTTGACGGTTGACTTGTATTTTAAACTATTAAGCGACAGCCCTACGTGTTTAGGCTATTATCTCCCGCTCGGGGCTTGAGTTGTACTACTTCTCTATTTTTATTATGACTTTACTCCGGAAAGCTACAAAAATGCTAATAACAGAAGGACATTGATTGAAGGTGCAATACCTTCTTTGCGACTCTGTCCTTGTTTGGTGAGTCAGTATTTCATTGTTTTTCTTAAATCTTTGACTACTTCAATATATGTAGTAGGTATTCATTTAATTTTTAAACCCGGGTATTTTTCCGATAAAATCAAATGAAGGATAAAAATTTAAATATTGCTCCATTTTTGCCCCACAAATCCATTTCAAAATTTGTAAAAAAAAAGTAGACCCCAAGAAATGTATTCGTCACGTATACAATAAACTTATTCATTTTAAAAATCAAAAAAAATACTAATTAATGAAAACCGTCTTAATCGGGTTTTAGAAATCCCTACATGAGAATTTAATTTAAATAAATATGTGGCCATTCTAATTAAATTAACAATTTGTTTTATTGCTTTCCCTTTGCTCATTCATATGTTTAAATAACTTTATATGTGGGGACAGATGACCCTTACTTATTATAATATAATTTCATATACATAGGTTCTTACAAATACCAATGTACTTTATATAATACTAGCTACGCCCCGCGGCTTCACCTGCGTTAGAAAAGTATCCTATGCTATTCCCCGGGACTCAAACTATCTCCATACCAAATTTCATCTAAATCCGTTTAGCCGTTATTGCGTGATTGAGTAACAACCAAAGATCTAAACATCAAAACGAAGATGTTTGGATCTTTGGATGTTCACATTTAAAATATTAAATAAGGATATCTGTTAAAAAATCAAGTGACAATATTTCATGTTCTCAAACAGGGTTTTGTCCGATAAAATCAAATAAAGGATAAGAAATTATTTAAGCAACTGTATGAAGGGATACAAGTGCGTAGCTGGGTTTTTAGATGGCGTACGCTCTTTTCTTGAAGGTTGTTTCCACTGACCTCTATACTACAAGTACGTACGTAGTCCAGCGTACTCGTATAATAGAAGACAGTGGTTGTATCAGCCCGGAAAAACCGCGGGCGATGGTTCATACTACAGTTTAGCTGCACGAGAGTGCTAATGACACAAAGACACATAAATACAGACAGACATACATACAAACAAACATATTTTTTGAATAATATCTTTAATGTACAGTATTTTCACTTTTACAGGGGCGTAGCTAGTATTATATAAAGTACATTGGTATTTGTAAGAACCTATGTATATGAAATTATATTATAATAAGTAAGGGTCATCTGTCCCCACATATAAAGTTATTTAAACATATGAATGAGCAAAGGGAAAGCAATAAAACAAATTGTTAATTTAATTAGAATGGCCACATATTTATTTAAATTAAATTCTCATGTAGGGATTTCTAAAACCCGATTAAGACGGTTTTCATTAATTAGTATTTTTTTTGATTTTTAAAATGAATAAGTTTATTGTATACGTGACGAATACATTTCTTGGGGTCTACTTTTTTTTTACAAATTTTGAAATGGATTTGTGGGGCAAAAATGGAGCAATATTTAAATTTTTATCCTTCATTTGATTTTATCGGAAAAATACCCGGGTTTAAAAATTAAATGAATACCTACTACATATATTGAAGTAGTCAAAGATTTAAGAAAAACAATGAAATACTGACTCACCAAACAAGGACAGAGTCGCAAAGAAGGTATTGCACCTTCAATCAATGTCCTTCTGTTATTAGCATTTTTGTAGCTTTCCGGAGTAAAGTCATAATAAAAATAGAGAAGTAGTACAACTCAAGCCCCGAGCGGGAGATAATAGCCTAAACACGTAGGGCTGTCGCTTAATAGTTTAAAATACAAGTCAACCGTCAAAAATACTTAGTCAATCTCTATTCTACAAAATTAAGTAAGGTACAAAATACAAAATTAAGTAGGGTAAGTCTTAGGGATCTGTAACAAAAGACCGGCCAAGTGCGAGTCGGACTTGGTCACGAAGGGTTCCGTACCAAAAACGACACACAATCACGTTTATTGTATGGGAGTCCCCCGATATTAATTTTATTCTGTTTTTAGTATTTGTTATGTTAGCGCCAACAGAAATACATCATAATTTGTGAAAATTTTAACTGTCTAGCTACCACGTTTCATGAGATACTTACAGCCCTTGGTGACAGACGGACAGACAGACGGACACCGGAGTCTTAGTAATAGGGTCCCGTTTTTACCCTTTGGGTGTGGAAATCTAAAAAGAATAAAAATAATTATTTTTGTACATACACCAGGAGTGACTGGAATTTTTTCATTACCTACATTTTAATGCATGCTTACTCAGTGACAAACGAGCAGACAGCCCACCTGATGGTGAGGGGTAACTGTCGCCCATAACATCCACGATTCACGCATTCAAGCTGTTGGCAACAAAAATTCAGAATCGCAGGTGCGTTGTCCTTCAAACCGGAACACAAAACACAAATTGTTGTGTTACTGCCGCCAAGCAACAATGCTTGCATTGGCAAGCATTGTTGCTTGGCGGCAGTAATAGATAAGGCTGTTGTCCTCACCCAGGCGGACTCCTACCATCTGATAAAACCTACTTCATGTTATTTGTTTAGTGATTAGAAAAATTACGGTCTAAATAGGAATAGGATTAATTAAAACGTAGCTTTACTGAATATAATATTTATTCAAATAATCTAAATTATTATGAAAATATATTTTTATTAAGTACCTATTATTTTTTACACTAAACTATTTTTATTACTTTTTAATTTACACACTTATAATGTGATTATTAGGAGTGTCGGTGGCATTTTTCATTCAAATGTTGAATCGCTTTTTTGACTTTGTCACATCCCTAAAGCCGATTCGCCCCTGTACCACTGTATTCATGTTTACATTTCTCTGTCGTTTACGTATCGCAACGGTTTTTACTTTAAATGGAGATTGTACTTTAATACACATTTAATAGTTAGTGAAAATACTTACCTATGATAGAAAACGCGATCTTGTTGCGAATTTAAGCTATCAGATCGCCTTTTGCACGATAATACTGCACAACTCACCATTTTTCGAGAGAAACGTCACGCGACACGGAGCGATGCAAAATGACGGTGAAGCGACTTTAAGTAGTTTTATATAACGTGTATGACCAGTTGACCAATGTACTTTGCCGGAGGGGGTCGCCCGCGTAGGGCATCTCCAGTCGATTTATACTCAAAGAATGCGTATAATAAATTGCATCTTTGATTACACTATAAAGTTTAATAGTGTCATTGTCTGGGTTGCTCCAATCCAAGAAGTCGTACAAAACAGCAGTAAAATAAAATTGCGTTTGAGTTGTTACAATAAATTGAAGAATGAGAATATTTCTGATGATATTTCTCGGCACGACCTTAAAATCGGGATACCAAAATTAAAGAAAAGTTGGGTTCTAAATACCTAGTATTCGGGCAGTAAAAGTTTACAAAGTCACTACTGTCACGCTAGCAATGTCACTGTCAATGTCAAAGCTTGAATCAGTTCAATGTTATCAATGTCACATCAAATCGATGAAATGAAACGAAAACGGGATTTTGCTCGTCGCTGTGTTGTTAATCACACGTGGTTGAGATAAAATTCCTTTTTCTATCGCGTTTTTACTCTGAGTGATCTAGATTTGTGTTTATTTTGTGTTTGTGTTGGTATAAGTGTTTAAAGTAGGTAAGTACACTAACATTTTGTTAGTCCTTGCCCGTAAATATGGGCAAGGACCCCCCTGATGGGGGAGGTTCTACCGTTCTGCCCCCTGACGTAGATATGCAGAATGATCAGTCACATACAAGACCACCTAAACGGTCAGCAGATATTCCTCTTGAAAATGACTCCAAAAAAAGTAATCCCCCGTCGGACTCTATACAGTCGGTCTATGTTAGACCGGGTTATGACCAAGATACGACCTACAAATACTCTGAAACGGACCCAGGTCCATTTGTTGTACATGTTTCACGAGAAGACCCTGACCTTTCCACTGGCCCTACCATCAGAGCTCTAAAGTTCGCACAGTTTATACACAAGAGCAACTTTAAAGGTATCATTGACGGAGGTATTAAAACTATTAGTAGGAGCAAAATGGCTGTCCATTTCAAAAGCGCATCTGATGCTAATAATTTCTCCGAAAACCCTTCCTTAACTGAAAAGAAACTTAAAGCCTCAATCCCAAAGTACCAGGTTTCACGTATGGGCATAGTGCGAGCTATACCAACGGACTGGACTCTAGAGGATTTAGTGGAAGGAATATCCACACCCCGCGGTTGTGGAAATGTCATTAAAGCTAGGCGACTAAATACCAAGAAACGTACTGATACTGGTGTCACATGGGTTCCATCTACCACAGTAGTACTAACTTTCTTAGGACAATCATTACCTTCCAAAATTTTCTGCTACAGAATGGCTATGGATGTTCATATTTACCTGCTCCCGACGATCCAGTGCCGAAATTGTTGTAGATTTGGTCACATCCGTAACCAATGTAGATCCCAACCTCGATGCTACAAATGCGCACAACCTCACTCTGGCGACACATGCGATATGGAAGAAGCTAGAATCTCTTGTTTTCTGTGCCAAAATGGCAACCACTCTGCTATTGATTCCAAATGCCCTGAACATGGCAGACAAAAATCAATCAAAATGGTAATGTCAGAAGAAAACATTAGCTACTCAGAAGCATCTAAAAGATTCCCAGCGTCTAGAAAATCTTACGCAGATATAGCTTCCCATCATGTTATGTCCCAGTCCCAGTCCCAACCCTTGTTTTCGCAAACACAACCCTTATATAACTCGATGTCCCAACTCACTACCCCTCCTCGTCAATCATACAAAAAAACAGTGTATTACTCCCCCAAACAAAACTCTTCCCCTGGCAAGTCATATGACATGGAAGCCCACAACTCAATTATTGGCACTCCAAAATCCGTTCTACATAATGGCTGTGCTATACCTGATAGCCCTACTCCTAATTTGACTCCCAATGACAACCTCATAGAACTCTTGGTTTGCACCCTCTTGAACATGGTCTCGAAATTTAGTGACACTCTACCGAACAATGTCGTGAACTTGCTTCAACAATTGCTAACAGCTTTAATAGCTCAAAATGGCCCAAAACCTCCTACAATGGAATTGTAGAAGCATACGGTTAAAACAAAATGAACTCATTTATTTATTTAACCAGTTCAACCCTGTTGCCGCTGCCGTGTCGGAGACGTGGTTGAGGCCCGATTCTTGTTTTCGAGTGTCTGGCTACTCATGCCTCCGGGACGACAGGGACGATGGTAGAGCTGGTTGTGCCCTTTTCATCTCCAATTCCTTTACCTATACCTATATCCCCATCCCTCCCCATAGTCCAGACATCCAAATAGTCGCTGCCAAATGTGTTGGTGTCTCCCTAATTTCTGCTTACATTCCCCATCCTAACCCACAAGTCATTTCTGAGTTCAATTCTATTCTATCTCAGTTCACAAATCCAATGATTGTGTTAGGTGATTTTAATTGCCGACACACTCTTTGGGGTTCCAATTGTAATGACCCTGTGTCATCTTTCTTTTTAGACCTACTAGACACTCAGAATCTATGTGTCCTCAATGACGGATCTGCCACACGCAGAATACCCCCAGGTCAAAATGTAAGCATTCCCGACTTGTCCCTAGCTTCTCCTTCCATAATTCCATCCCTTTCCTGGTCGGTTCTTCCTAATTCCTATGGTAGCGATCATTTTCCTATTCTGGTCTCTATTCAAAACTCCCCTCCCCCATGCCCCCCTCCCCAACCTCTTCTTAAATACAAAACCCATAAAGCGGACTGGAACAAATTCTCTACTTGTCTAGACGAAAAAATATTGTCTCTCTCTCCAGTTGATAATAATAATTTCTTACTTATGTATGAACAATTCATCTCCTGCGTCTTATCATCTGCTGAGGAAACTATCCCTCTTAAAAATTCAGCCCGTAAGCGTATTTCTTCTCCCCCTTGGTGGGATTCCGAATGCTCGGCTAGCGTCAAAGAAAGGAAGAAAGCTGAGAACTCATATGCATCGAATTTCACCATGGCCAATTACCTTGCATATAAAAAATCTTGTGCCCGAACCACAAGACTTTTAGCGAAAAAGAAGAAATTGGGATGGCGTAAGTTCTGCGAATCATTATCTCCTAGAACTTCACTTTCTTTAATTTGGAAAAAAATCAAAAACTTTCGCAGTTCATTTTCAGACCACAACAAAATTTCCAATGACCCGTCTCCTTGGCTAGAAGACTTTATTAACAAATTAGCCCCTCCTTATGCCCCTAATATCGACTGCTTCCCCTCCCCCATTTCAGTTTCACTGTCTAAAGATGCCATGAACGAACCTTTTACGCTGGCAGAGCTTCACTGTGCTCTCGACCATCTGAAGGATTCGTCCCCCGGCAGTGATGGCATTCCTTATTCATTCATCTGTAATGCGTCTTCCTCTTCTAAACTCTTTTTTCTCAATATCCTAAACTATATATTTGAGACTGGTAATATCCCAGATTCTTGGACTACCCAAATCGTTATTCCCATAATAAAGCCAGGAAAGGATCCTGCAGACCCTTCGTCATATCGACCAATTGCCCTTAGCTCAGTCCTAGTGAAGATTCTTGAACATCTTATAAAAAATAGATTAGAATGGCTCATAGAAAACAGAGGTCTCCTTCCTAGTAGCCAATTCGGTTTCAGACGAGGTATGGGAACAAATGACAGCCTTAGTATTCTAACTTCTGAGGTTAGACTCGCTTTCTCTGAGAACCATCATGTGATTGGTGTTTTCCTAGATATAGCCTCTGCATATGACAACGTCCAGCTTCCAGTGCTCAGGCAGAAAATGCTCCAGCTGAGTATCCCCGAGAGACTGGTCAATATAATATGCAAGCTCTTTATGTCCAGGTCCATCTGTATCCGTATAAATGGTTCCCTCCTTCCACCCAGACATGTATGGAAAGGTCTGCCTCAAGGGTCGGTTCTTAGCCCTCTTCTCTTTAACATTTACACGCTAGACTTAGAACATTCTGTTACAAGTTTCTGTAAAATTCTCCAATATGCAGATGACATTGTTATATACTCTCGATCACCATCCTTCACAGAAGCGACTGCTAAGCTAAACTCAGCCTTATTTTACCTAAATGATTGGTTAGATAACCATGGTTTGACTCTTTCCGTCGACAAGAGTAAAGCCGTGGTATTCACTAGAAAGAGAATAACTCCTCCTATTCAACTAAAAATAAATAATGATTATATAAATATACAAGATAAAGTAAAGTTCTTAGGCATCATCCTCGATTCCAAATTGTCCGGTTTGCACCACTTAAATTATGTCTGCAGTAAAGCTGAGAAAAGCATTAATGTTCTAAGAGCGCTCTCAGGAGTTCGATGGGGTTCGCATCCTTACAGTCAAAAGCTCCTCTACAATGCAATAGTTCGTAGCCACTTCGATTATGGTTGTTTTTTATTGGAACCCTGTAGCAAAATTGCATTAGGGCAACTGAATAGAGTCCAGTCAAGATGTTTACGAATTATCACAGGGGCTATGAAGTCATCTCCTACACTGGCTCTTCAGATTGAATGCCTAGACCCTCCTCTACAGCTACGGAGGCAATATCTGGCTGATAGATTTCTCTGTAAGATTATGCAAATTTCCTCCCATCCACTGCCTAATACCCTAGAGCTCCTACACCAATCTATTCCTAACTCCCCGTACTGGTCCCATAAGGAACTACCACCCCTTATTAAAAGTTACAGAAGTTACAATTCTATAGACGCGCCCATGGAAAAATTTCATCAAAATCCGTTATACACAATACAGTTCCCAGCTCTCACCTTCCATCCCCGTATCATTTTAGACCTAGGTATTAACAAGCTTACTACTGATCCTAGCAAAGCACTTTCCAGGCTGTTAGAAAAGGATTGGCCCGATTGGCTCAGGTTGTACACGGATGCCTCTAAACTTTCAGAAAACAGTATTGTAGGTGCAGCAGTCTGGATCCCCAAATACCACATAATCTTAAGTTTGAAATGCCCTCGTCAGTCCTCCGTCTTTACAGGTGAAGCCACAGCGATTCTTGAAGCTGTCACCTATATAGAATCCCACCATATCCCAAAAGCCTTAATCATGTCAGATTCGAAGAGCTGCCTTCAAGATCTAATCAAATCTCCTTTCCATGCAAAAGATAACTTCCCTCTTACCCTAGCTATTAAACAAACTTTACATCGTTGTCACTCCTTAGGTATTGAGGTGGTTCTGGCGTGGATCCCTGGCCATGTAGGTATCGCCGGTAACGAGACTGCAGATAGTTGCGCCAAAGAAGCTGTCCATACTGGTGTTGAAAAATATTATAGGAACTTCTCCAGAGACCTCAGACTAATAGCTACCTCTCAGCTAAGAAAGGATTGGAACGAGCTATGGCAGAAAATAGGAGCTTCAAATGCAAAATTTTATTCCAAAATCCAAACAGACATCCCCTTAAAACCTTGGTTCTTTAAATACCGACAATTTGATAAGCATCCTACCTCTGCTATTATTAGATTACGTTTAGGCCATGTTTGCTCCCCAGTATTTTTAACAAAGATTAAAATTTTAGATAGCTCAATTTGTGAGTGCGGTCTGGAAGAAGGAACCCTTGAGCACCTTTTCTTTAGTTGCCCAAAATTATTAGTGTCATTGCACGATTTTCTGCCTTATAATATTCCACGCCCCGTCAATATTCCCTTCTTGCTCACCCTAGTGCATTCCCCATTTATTAAAGTTCTAATCAAATTTATAAAGATTAACAATATTTACTTGTGAGTTTTGTTCCACCGTTATATGTTGTGTTGTCCATATAATATTGTGTTGTCCTATGTGTATGTTATGTTCTTTTTACTCCTTTATATATACTAACCTGTGTACGTCTGGTCTGGGTACTAACTTAATGTTTGTGTTGTATTGTTTTAGATCACTCATTGGACCCCCGCTATTTGGTACCGATCAATAGTCACATTGATTTCATTGTGTCTTTCTCAACCTCGACATTGGCAAAATCATCGTCAAACAAAAACGATGGAGCCATTTAATTAAAAAGAAGAAGAAGAAGAAGAAACGAAAACGAAATTGAAAAATTTTGTGGACTTTGTTCTTTGATTAGTTTTTTATAAATTAAAATATATTTTACAATTGCCTGTGTGTTTTGGAGAATATTTTTCACTATTATAGTACTATTAAGTAAAACTCTAAGTTTATCATGTCTCACATATTTAGAACAATATTTAATCAGCCGAGAAAAGTTGCAAGTAAGTTGTTTTTTGTCTTTCCTCAATATTAATGTAATAGTAATCTAATAACTGCTTCAATAAATTGAGTGACCTTTCCCAGCTCTTCGCTTACCTGCAGCCAATTTAGTACAATGACATACGTGTTAAATACTAATTTTTATTATGTGTAGTGTTTCGCGCTATATAATTTTCTTACCGGTTTCGCTCTAACATTTCAAGGGATAGTTAATATTCGCTTTATAATAAAAAGTAAAATTTAAGCGATGGAACGGTAAAATTCCACCAATCAACAATGCCATCAACTTTAGATTCTAAAATTGCTGTATGTATATCTTAGATATTTGCGTAATGAATAACTTATTTTAGTTAGCTTTTAATTGATAAAATGCACATGCGTTTGATATAATGCATACAGCCTTCCTATACAAATCCTCCGCTCGTCATCAGAATAGGATTCATCAGTGGAGTAACTATACCTTCGGGGGCCCGTGGCAAATTCATCAGATGGGCCCTCAGAGGATGGGGCCCTCTCTAATAAATCGTCTAAGTAGCCAACACTCAAGCAGTATTTTGTACATTTTTGGTTAATAATCTGTAATTTAACTTTAAACTAATATGATAATGTACCTACTTACCTATTAAAATTTTGTATGTTGTATATTTATAGCCTAACTTAAAAAAATACTATATCTGTATGTAGGCCTGGGATCCGTTGCTCCGGGGCCCTTCATTTTTTTAATTGAATTTGAGTTGCTTGAAAAATGTGCGAGGAGGTTTTTACAGGCTCAGTAATGTGCGCATGATGCCCCTGTTGTAAACTTCAATAGGCTGTTATAACCGCTTCCTGTCGTCTGACAGGATGCGGTTACCACGTGAAGCACGTGGACCATCTGGACCACGTGCTTATTTACCACCTCACTACTTGCTAATACAATGAGGCAAAATTTGCCTCATTCTTCGTCTATACATGTTAAATAATTCTACTAGTATGTTTTTCTAGAGAGCTCCTGTAACTTTACAACATAATAGTTAATAGCTGTACTGTTCAAATATAGGTCTATATCCCCTTAGAAATTTATTTACATAGTTAATGAGGAACTTGGTGATGTCTTTGTACATGGCTGCAATGATTGATTACCATTATAAAAAACATTGCGCAGGCAAAATATGGGTCAGTGGGTAGCTATGTATTAATAATTTGTAACTAAAATTAATAAAGTAAATACTTCAAGTTACTCACAAACTTTTATAGAGAAAGCCACCTACAATTTCCAACACCTTTCAATTTCAAACAAAGGTCATCAGGGTGAATATCCAAACGTGGCCTCAGTCTCCCTATCACAAGGAACACTCAACTTATGAGGGGGTACTTATGGCAGAATGTAACTCTTTGCAGATATATTTGTAAGAGCTTACTCGGTAAAGGCTGACATTCCTCAGTATGAAACATTAGCGGTATCGGAACCCAAGAAACACGTCTTCCATGTGGAGTTGAACCGGCCCGAGAAGTTGAACACCTTCAATGTCCCCATGTGGAAGTAAGTTAACTTTTTTACATACCATTCGACAAATAAGCGCATGGCCGTGATATTTATTTGTATATAATATTTGTTTTCTTTTTACAAGCGCGTTTTAAATTGTAATAAGAGATAGGGCATAGCGTAATCATAATCTTCCCGACTGGGGAAACACCTCTGTCGCTCAGAAGACTGCTGCCAATTAACAATTTGTAGAAGCCTAGAAGGTTGTTGTGTACCTGGAAGCGAGGAAGATTACCAGGAAAGAAGGGTTATTCTGTGCAAATGTTGTTTTTCTTTTCTACAAATTATGCATTGCTATTTAGTCCCAAACTAAGCAAAGCTTTGTATTATTGGTTTGTACTATGAGCACAAGATAGCTGATATAGTTTATTTATTTGTTTAAACTTAACTGCACACAATACAATTTTGTACACAAAAGGCAAACTTCATGCATAAGCATTGTCTCCCAATTTACCTTAGGACATTATGAGATGTCTTAACTATGTCCTGCGTTATACTAAATATTTCCTACCCAAGTTGCATCGAAATTATCATGGTTTATAGAATTCTTAACCAGTATCATAGAGTTTTATATGAAAGTTAAACCTTCGGCGACGGTCGAAGGTTACGGCCAGGACCGAATAATTCAAACTTCAGCCAAAATCTGGCCTTCGGTCGGACACTACTAAGAGAGTACTAACAATACTTGCAATGTAATCAATTGAGAGCTTATTATTATTACATCTCTAGGATAAACCTGGTCATTTGGTTGTCGTGTGCGGGGATATGGATCCAACGCGCAGAGGCGCCTTTGAGAAGTTTGATGAAATGTTGTACACCCACTGTGACCCGCTCCAAGATATATCAATGGAACTATACATCCTTGAGCAGTTCTGGGCTGGTGTTGAGACTATTGCAAAGTATGATAAAAAATAAATGGGCTATGGAGATGATATCTGGGTAGACTAAATACTGTGCAATTGGAGAAGAGGGACGGACGCCTACCATAACTGCTCTTATTGCTCATTCTTTGCGGCAATCGGCGGCTCGCCACTTACTAGGTGGACCCCCGAAATGCCAACAAATCAAATCAGCTAAGGGCAACACCGGGGTGAGTGACTCAGGGGTGTCGAGAGGTGTGCTGCGCTTTCTGCGAAGTTACTCGCGGCGTTGTGCCCTTTAACACTCCCCCCCCTCCCTAGCTCTAACGACTCTCCCGTCTTGTTCCCACTCCGAGCGACCCAGGCTCGCCAGAGATGAAGACCCGACCGACTCTGAACATTCGGTGCCCGCATTGTCGTTACTCGCCAACAGCTCGCCACAACGTGGGCACAGGGCTTATTACTATTATTATTTTAAGCTCTGGAAAGAGGCATAGGCTACTTTTCTTCTAGAAAAAGTCTTATTCCCATTCAGTTACTATTATATTATATGTTTAGACGTCATGTTGTACAGTATATGACCATTGTGTTCCAGAGAACTGAAGTTATGTTTCTCAGCGCTACACGAGAACTCGGCGTGCAGAGTGATCGTGCTCTCCGGACGAGGGAAACACTTCACTGCCGGTACAGTATTCATTGTTTGACATCTTACGATTTCACCTGCACGTGATGCACCATTGAATACCATACGCGAATGCGAGAAGGAGTCTGTATTTGTTATATTATCATGATATGTAAGGTTTACTAGCATTTTTTTATACCACTAGGGAAACAAACGATATGTGGTCCGCCTGATTATTTTTATACAGCTAAGTTTATGTGTCAAATAAGCATACAGTCCGCCTGATGGCAAGCGGTCACCGCAGCTTATGGACGCTAGTAACACCAAGGACATTACTCGCGCGCTGCCGACCATGTAAAACCAAAATAAAGTCGCCAATGGTCAATGCCGAAATGCTAGTACATAGAAATAATGACAAAAAATAAGAATATTATTAATAAAAATATGTAAGACGTGTCTCAGTGCCCGCAATGACACAATAAATAATTTAATTTAATTTCAGTTTAAAGAATCCGTTTTAAATTCACCAAACATTCTTCACATGTAAAAAAAATATGCTGGAACCATTTTTATGTTCTTAACATCCTAACCGTGAAAGCTCATGCGAACGGTTCTATGGATATTTGTTACTTCTGCAAACGTAAACAGCTGAAAGGATTTGATTTAAATTTGAGCATAAATAAGTATATGATTTATTTTTTTTGAAAAATGCAAAAATTCACCTGCCCCCCCTAGGTGGGATTTGAACCTCTCGATGACCGGCCGAGTGCTCTTCCAACTGAGCTACCACGAAGGTTTGTGTTGCTGACGAATTTTTGCATCTTATATTGTACTGCGTGAGTCAAGTATAAGATTTAGAATTAGAAGAAGAAGAATGACATATAGTTCGATATGTTTGGGGTCAGGGATTCAGGGGCCTACCGCCGAAGCTGAAACCGATTACCATCAAATATTTTGATGATATTTTCTTACGTTTTAGTTATTGACAAACATCTTCAGCTCAGTCGGTAGAGCTCAGGGTTTCTACCGGCTAAGGTAAACACAGGTACATAAATTTAAGTTGAAGATTGATTTTCGCAATCAAAAAGTTCAGTGGAAATCGGCTTCAGCTTCAGCGGTAGGGCCCCGGGGATCGGACGGGGATCGATCCCGCACAAGACAAACATTTGTGTGAACATGTCTGTTTGTCTTGGTCTGGGTGATGTTTATGTATTATATGCGTGTATTTATATATAGTACAAGCATTTCATAGTTATATACTAGATGGTGCTGTGTGAATTGTTCAGGAATATGTATTTATTATAGGATATATGAAAATAACAACTGGAATTAACGCGATCATGGTATTTACATAACTTTTTTATTGCCTCACGTTTCGACGAAGGCTGCACCGGCCGCGGTCCCAGGCCGACTGAGTGGTCAGTATGTAAATACCCTTATGTATGATCGTGTTAATTACCGTTGTTGTTGTCATATATCATGCAACGCGAAAGTTTAATACTAGTTATGCAACAGGTTCTTAAAATACGAGGGCGTGATAATAGCATCACACGAGTATTTTAAGACCTAATTATGTGCAGTTTCATACACTACTTTATCTAATCTCATGAAATAGATGATAATAATATTTTAAATAAAACCAAAAAGTTAATTTAACAGCGTTATTTCTTACTTATAAATTCATTTGCAGAAGCGCAGTTCACAGATTATGTAGAAAATTTTGTGCAAAGTTGTTGATTGTGCTCACGTGTGGTTCCAGGCATAGACCTCAAAAGTCTCATCTCGGAGTTTTCCAAGATGAACGAGATAGAGGACGTGGCGCGCAAGGCGAGGGCCATGTACGCCGTCATCAAGGAGTACCAGGTCATTGTCTGCACTAAGACTCTTGCAAGATTTATTGAGTGGAGCGGGAGAGCCAGCGGAACGCTTACATACGCCGAAAAGTCACTCTTCGAAATTAATATGCTCCAAAATCCTGAACCGATTTTCTTGAAACTTGTCACAATTAAAAACAACGACATGCTTGAAAATTGCGTCGAAAAAAAATTCAAGTCGATCATGTCTTTGAAAAATGATCATCAAATACATTTTCCATTGAAATAAATGTAAAACATACACTCAGCGAATCTACTCGCTCCACTCAAGCTCGTTGTCGGCCCCGCGGGCTGGAACCCGCCCTAGTTTATTTAGTTTCACAGCGTGTCTGAGTTCCACTATCGTACCACTTGCAAAAAAATTTTATTCGTGCCACCTGGATGACTGGCCGTCTACCATGGTGCGGTTTTTAATGTGTTTTTGTTTGCAACATTTGCTGCCGTGGACGGTGAAATTGTAGAATCAACTTCCCTTAATGGTGTTCCCGAACAAATACGACTTGGGGGTCTTAATGAAAATAGCTTTTATTTCCCTAAAATGGCTGGCAATGGATCGATGACTTTTTGAGGTATGCTGTGAAGTCCATGGGTTGAGTTGTTTACTATCGGGTGATTCACACAGGGGAGTAAGGGACTCATAATCTTTAGAGTCCGAGTCAATCTCACCTATACGTGGCGCATCCTGCCAGTCAGCACAGAATCGTTAGCTAGTCAGCTAACGAAGCTGTGGAGAGGAGGACATGGATCTGGTAAAGTGCCGAGAAAGTGAGTAAGAATGAGATCGACTTCATCATAACGGATAAGAGGCGTATATTTTGGGGTGACACCTCTATTACCCCTATAGTGGTCATTTGTTTTATGGAAGTTCCATAAAACAAACACCGGAACAGGCTGGGTTTCGTAAAGGCTACAGCGCCGTGGATCACATTATACACTTCGGCAGATTATGTAGAAAACCACAGAGTAGAATATGCCGTTTTGTGTGGCTCTTGTGGATTATGAAGAATCCTTACAGCGATGTCACGTAAATCACCGGTACATTGAGGTTTCGGGGATCGAAAACCAAAGTTGTGGACAAAAAACAGGAAGCTGAAATGACAGGGGGCCGGCCACATTTCAAAGCGGTAGATATTCAAGTATGCTTATTGTAAGCGTTCATGGGTTGCGACATCTTACCGTCAGGCAGGTCATATACTCGTTTATCATCCTAGTTTTATAAAAAGCTGTGATATTCATAATGTGTGTGAGTGTGTGTCGTCATTCCAGGCCGGCATCTCCGCCCTGGAGCGCTGCGCGAAGCCCGTGCTCTGCGCCGCGCACCAGGCCTGCGTGGGCGCGGGCGTCAACCTCATCACGGCCGCCGACGTCAGGTCTGTACGCAGCTGTACATAACCCGCGCACCAGGCCTGCGTGGGCGCGGGCGTCAACCTCATCACGGCCGCCGACGTCAGGTCTGTACGCAGCTGTACATAACCCTCGCACCAGGCCTGCGTGGGCGCGGGCGTCAACCTCATCACGGCCGCCGACGTCAGGTCTGTACGCAGCTGTACATAACCCCGTTTCCTCCGCGCGGCCGGGGAGCCTGTCCGCCGCGGTACTCGCAGGAGTCTACAGCACGGGGATCTTCAAAATTTGCGTGAAGAAGTTTTACATGGTTAGCGACGCGCGGATGATCCCCCGGTGTTGCAGACGTCCGTAGGCCGAGGTGACTGCTTTCCATCGGAACGTATGCTTATTTGTCTCATTAGTGGTGTAAAAAAATACACACGGCCCATATGTAACGCGGTATTTATACCGTTAAAATGTTTACACTCGATAATATTATTTATAATACTTTAAGTTTAAACATTTTCTACCGCTCTCTCGAGTCGAAGTCACTCCTCTGAGTGGAATCTGGAACGGTTTGTGAGAAACGGACGCGGCTCGCATTGACTGAAGTTCGCATTGAAGAAGTCTTCATTTTAAAATATTTAGTATATCGTTCATTTAAACACGAAAGTTAATGATTATCTGAACTACTGTTATATTATTATTTTGAGATGTCAAGTTACAAGACTCATTTTGTTAGTGTGTACCTCATTCTAAGGCGTTAGTAATATTCAGTGCAGCATATGACGAGCCTGGTGGCCGAATGGTTAGCAATGTTCACTTTGACTCTTGGTTCGTGGGTTCGATCCCCACACATGACAAACATTTGTGTGCTTCAACATGTCTATTTGTCATGGTCTAGGTGTTTTCTTTGTTTAATTGAAAAAATTAAAAAATGTATTTAAGTATAATACAAGTTGTCATACCACAGTACAAGCTTTGCTTAGTTTGGGACTAGATGGCCGTGTGTAATTTGTTGAGGAATATCTATATTTATTTATTTTTCTAAGGGTAATCTCAGCGTGTAATAATTTTGAAGGTAATATCGGTGCTATGCCGGACCACAGGCACCAGGATTGCATAACTTCGCAAAGTTGCAACAAAGCTATCCGTCCGCGCACTACAGACACGGGGAAGACTCATCAACACCCGGAATAAAACATTATATTAGACCTGAAGGGCCGCGTAGGCTCCACTGGTTACACGTGTACAGGGGAGTACAATGTGCTCTGAATAGTGCTAGTTTCACTCTCCTCGGAGCGCCGCGCGAACCTGCGAGCGATCATATTCTCCCTGATAGACGGAGCCTTTCGTTCCCTTTCAACATCTCTACTAAGTAACGGGTTACAAAAAGATAACACGTTCCACTTGGACTGATCGCAGATTGTCGTAATTCTGATTAATTATTATCAGAACATCGGGGACTAACAAGGTTGACCGGTAGAGAATGCTTTCAGCGTTAAGGTCGCTTTTTGTACTCTTATGTAATTTTGTGGTCGTCGGCGACCCTTATTCACCCCACTGCTGGGATACGGGTCCCCCCTCAATCGAAGGGGTGTAGAGCATACTCGACGCTGCTGGACTACGGGTTGGCGGAGAATTTTGAGGTTATTAAAGTTTAAATAATTAAAAATTTAATTAAAAATATAATAAAACCCCTGACACAAAAACTTAAGTTTCCTTTAAGAAGTAAAAAATAAAACCGATTTTCATCAAACATGTCTAAGGACACTCGCACAAGATTTATATTTAATACAAAAAGAAAAAAAAATTGAAATCGCTTCATCCGTTCCGGTGCTATGATCCCACGGACAGACAGACACACACACACACGGACACGTCAAACTTATAAAACTTCTTTTGCGTCGGGGGTTAAAAATAAAATGTATGTGAGTGTGACGTGACAAGGTGGTAATTATTGCTCTGGCGCTGGTTCCAGGTACTGCTCTGCGGACGCGTGGTTCCAGGTGAAGGAGGCGCAGGTGGGGCTGGCCGGGGACGTGGGCGTGCTGCAGAGGCTGCCCAAGGTGAGGGTCGAGACTTCGGCCCAGGAACATGTGCCTGCTGAATGGCAAACGAGCTTCTGGCGGAAAACATAGGCAGTCAATAGCGTATTTTTTAAGCTGCCCGACTGGAGAAGTATCTCCACCTCCCAGAATACCGCAGCTAAATAACGATTCCCTTGAAGGTTGTTGTGTTCCTGCGAGTGAGTGACGTCACCGGAAAGAAAGAAAGGAAGGGGTATAGGCCAGTAACCAGTATCGGCGACCCCTTGGTGTTGTCCATGTCCACGGGCGGCGGTGATCGCTTTCCATCAGGTGACGCACATGTTCGTTTACTCCCCTCACATAAACAAATACTTGTACATAGGTATAACTCTATAGTAACAATGATAATGCAATTGTACTTGCCCTGTACCACTTGTCGGAACGACTCCACAGCGGCCGTTTAAACATTTTCAATTCAGTAATTGTATGCACTCTGCTGACCACCCGCATCATAATACACTGTCTTTTCCATGAAGCAATATCTATATATATTAAATTATGAAAACTTGTTAGAAAGCACAACCTCGCCTAACAAGTAGGTGTTACAAAGTGTATTAGAAATGTTTGTGTACGTGCAGGTGATCGGCAGCGCGTCGGTGGCCCGCGAGATCAGTCTCACGGCGAGGAAGGTGGATGCGGAGGAGGCGCTCCGCATCGGGCTGGTCTCCAAGGTGCTCGCTGATAAAGACGCGTGAGTACTGACACTCCAGACATGCTTCTTTCTTTATACACACAACACAATATGTCGCTCCGGAGAGCATACTGATGGGAATGAGGTGCAATCATTTGCAGAACTCCATACATAGCCTTAACACTAAAATCGCGAGCTCTCAATTGTACGCTGTCAATAATAATATAGACGTTAATGCAACATCGTTACATTGCAAAAAGCGAGTAATTTCTATCGCACATTCTATGCACTTTTACAAATAACTGTACACTTTCAATTTGTTCCTTGAATTGTGATCTAGAGGGGGCTCTAAATTAAATTTTAGAGCCCTAAGACCCAATCTCTTCGTCAGTCCCCCCCCCCCCCCCCCTTCCCCCCTCACAAATTATAGGCAGAACACATACCTCTGGCGAGCGGACAACAGTTTTAACAAGGCATCGTGAACGATTGACGTCGACTTATTTAACACAATTTGTTGTAATAATAGCGTATATTATACCGTTGCTAATTTAGTACGAATTTAGCATTGTCTCCTATAGTAACCGCTTCATATGAGACAATGCTAAATTCGTACTAAATTAGCAACGCTATTGGCTTCAATAAAAAAAATATAGCAGAATGGTAGAAGTCATAATGATTATGCATCATTTGTACTATAATTTATTGGATTAATTATTATTGTTTATATATGTTTTTAGGGTTCCGTACCTCGAAAGGAAAAAACGGAACCCTTATAAGATCACTTTGTTGTCTGTCTGTCTGTCTGTCTGTCTGTCTGTCTGTCAAGAATTTCTATGTCGAGAATGCGTGGAGGTATCAAGCTGAAATTTGAACTGTATACTCAGGTCTACGGTCCCATGAAGTTGTAAAATAATCAAACTGCTAAGTTTACGTAGAAAAAAGTTACGGCCGTTTATTCAGCAAAAAACGCATATTTCGACACACTCAAGGGAATCAAAACCTATAGGGTACTTCCCGTTGACCTAGAACTATGAAATTTGGCAAGTAACATCGTTATAGACTACAAGTACAGGAATAAATCTCAAAACTATACATTTGTAAATAGATCTTAAAAAATAGGGGTCTATATTTTTATAGGGTGTCGAAATTTCAAATTGAAACTACTAGTTCAAATGGGGTATCATATGAAAGGGCTTGATGTACACATTGCAAAATATATTTTATTTATTTTTTTCGACGCATTATTTCTTATTTATAATGAAAAATATCAAATTTAATAATGATATTGCCTACCTACGGAACCCTCGGTGGGCGAGTCCGACTCGCACTTGTCCGGTTTTTTTTAATATTGGATCAATTATTGTTTATATAGAAATAGTTCTTATTAAGTTCTATTCATTTAAATATTTGTTCCAATCACTAGTAAGCTAACGTAGATCTATAAGTGAGGACCTGTACCTAATTGGCTCTGAAATTACTATTGTAACATTATATTAAGATAAGTTCAGCTGGTGGTCTTCCGAATAAAATAAAATGAGGCGGAGTGAATTTTATAATTTAACAGATATATTCTATTTATAGTACTCATATCCAACTTCACCCAAATTCATGTATATTTTGACGAGCCCGGCGAACGAATGGTTAGCAATGGCCACTTTGACTCCGAGGTCGCGGTTTCGATCCCCGCACATGACAAACATTTGTGTGCAGGAATATACTGTTTGTTTCGGTTTGGGAGATTTCTATGTATTATATATGAATGTATACAACTAAAATGTATCAATTTATTTAAGAGCCATTACTGTGCCCATTGTACAGGCTTTGTTCAGTTTGAGACTATATCTATGTATAATCGGCGTTGTAATTGTTATTTACATAACGATGCGAGTGAGTGTCTGCGTTATTCCAGAGCTCTGCAGGAGGCGCTGGCCGCGGCCGAGGGCATCGCGGCGCTGAGCCCGGTGGCCGTGCAGGCCACAAAGCAGACCATGGTCTATTCTCAGGACAGGACAGTCGACGAGGGGCTGGAGCACATCGTCAGTACAAACACCTAACTATTTATAATTTTATACCATACTAACTGCCCGCCCCGGCTTCGCACGGGTTGAAAGTGCTGTTTTTTTTTTTTGCTCGCAATTTGTACGTCTTTTCTCTCCATAAGAACCTTCCTTATACCTTAACAAAAATATGAAAACAAAAATTAGCAGAGGTCGAGTTTTACGCTTAGCAAAATTCATTTTAATATGGGACCACTTGAAGAGTGTACTCTCTCAAACAAATAAGAATTATTAAAATTACTATACAATTGACGGAGAAATCATTGAAACTATATAAAAAAATACATACGGACGAACATAGAACCGCCTTACAGGTACAATAAACAATAATAACCAGTGATAGTGATAGTAGAGTGATTTGTTGTATTTGCGTAATACTATCATAATATGGACACGACTTTTTAATGAACTGTTATCGAAAAGTTTCAGGATTTGGGGGTTTCATTAAATATTATTTAGGTCGTGATTTAGTTGCCATTGTATTTGAAATTAGAGGTTACGATAGCAAAGCACTTTTATGTAGTACTTTATTTGCTACTAGCGACCCGCCCCGGCTTCGCACGGGTGCAATGCTGATACTAAATGTACTACAGAAGGTCTTTGCGCTTTGTCCTATCCAGTCCTTCCCCAGTTATAGGCACACGCCGCCGGCTCCGCGGCCGGTACCGCCACAGCCGTTATGTCCCTGCATTTTAAATGTGTAATATCTTCTAAACTATTCATTTAAATTACATGCTGTGAAGGGCCATATTGATCTATATTAAATGCGCAATGTATTTAAGGTACTTAATTGGATAAGGATTAATTCTGTATTGCTTAAAATCGCTTCGTAAATAAGGCATTATTTCTTGTAAAAAGCAAAGGATAAAATAACGGTTATTGTGTGTTACCACTAAGAGATAGACATATACCATCGCGAACTTTTTTGTAGACCATTTTAAGGTGAACAATACTGTACTACATTATTTTGATCTATCTCGTTGGGTTCAGCCAGCGTTTGCAATGAAAGAGCAAAAAAATGTGTTTATTTACGACATCACATTAGACACCTCTAAATTATCAGTGTTTTTCTACTATGTTATGCATATATTATACATATAAACTTTCCAGTTGAATCACTCTATCTATTAAAAAAAACCGCATCATAATCCGTTGCGTAGTTTCAAAGATTTAAGCATACATGGGGACATAGGGACAGAGAAAGCGACTTTGTTTTATACTATGTAGTGATGTGTACGTGATATAAAAAAAACTGATTGATTAACGGAATCCTATGTTTAGACTTAGCTTTGGAAAGCAAAGCTTACCAAAGCAACCGGAACCCCGGAGAATTAAAACCTCAATAGTTTCGAAATCCCGGAAGTATGTCTATATTAATATCAGCGTTTGAGATTATTGACCCTAAATCACTCTACCTATTCCGATCACTGATAATAACAGTTATTTCTAGGGACAAAAACTATCTTTCCCTGGACTGACGGTATCTCTGAACCAAATTTCATTTAAATCGGTACGGCGCTTTAAGCGTGAACAGGTAACAGCCAGACAGTCTGTCGCATTTATAATATTAGTACGGATTGGCGTTCCGAACAACCAAATAAACGACACATATATTGAGACATTTTAACCCCATCGCACCCCAATAGGGGATGATGGTCAAGTTAGCCACGTTGAATTTTAAAATCGTTATTGTTTTCGTAATCAGCGACCCGATAAACCATAAAAACAATACCCGTGACGATTTTCAGACTTTCACCTCTTTAGCAATTGACTTTTGAAAAATTCTGAAACACGTGTTTACTTATTTAATCATAGAAGTACTCGTGTAAAGTTTGGGATAAAATAGTCCAACTAATCTTGTTTCCCCATACAAACTTTGGACCCCTATTTCACCCCCCTTAGGGGATGAATTTTGAAACATCCTTTCTTAGTGCACCCCTAGACGTCATAAGGAACCTACGTGCCAAATTTGGAATCTCTAGACCCAGCGGTTTGGGCTGTGCGTTGATTTTTAAATCAATCAGTCAGTCAGTTTCTTCTTTTATATATTTCAACCCCATCGCACCCCCACAGGGGAGCTTTTATGTCACGTCGCCTATGTTGGATTATAAAATAGTTATTGTTTTCGTAATCAACGACCCGATAAACCATAAAAACAATACCCATGACGATTTTCACCCCATTTTACCGGTTTAGGGATTGAATTTTGAAAAATCCTGAAATACGTGTTTACTCGTTTATCTATAGAAGTACTCGTGTAAAATTTCGGATAAAATAGTCCAACTAATCTGGTTTCCCCAAACAAACTTGGACCCCCGTTTCACCCCTTTAGGGGTTGAATTTTCCAAATTTCCGTCTTAGTGAGCACCTACGTCCTAAAAGGAACTCCCATGCAAAATTTGAGACTCCTAGCACTTGTAGTTTCTAAGATTTCGTTATGAGTGAGTGAGTGAGTCAATGATTTTCTCTTTTTAGGGTTCCGTAGTAAACAAGGAATCCTTATAGTTTCGCCATATCCGTCTGTCCGTCCGTCCGTCCGTCTAAAATAATTATTATTTAATGGTAAAAATGATAGTATATGGATATCATGTAAAAATGTAGAAGAAATTAGCAGTCAAGGTGCCGTCGTACGAGACGCTCGGTTCGCGCGGAAGGGACGAAAAGTGTTGAAAAAGTCCCAAAGATATTGTCTCACTCGTAAAGGGCGGAGGAAGTCCATAAGCTCCCGCGGTACAGCGACACCCGCCTCGATGTGCTGGGCTGGTATCAGACGCGTGGTCGCGGCCCAGCCCGGCGCAGGGCTGCCCAGGCCGCGGGCGGAGGAGGCCGCGCGGGGGCGCCGGGGACGGGGACGTTGCCTCGTCCGAACTGGGCGCTTGGAGGAGATTTACTACTTTTACAAAAAAATTGATACAAATTGTTTCTTGAAACATCAAACCCGAGAAAAATTGACCCTGAAGTTCACTGATGATATCCCGAACGCCTGTACGAGGTTAGAACAGCTTTTAAACGACTTAAAATAACGAAGCTATGACAACCGAGCTTTTGAAAGCTCGCGGTAAACCGGTATTAAAAACCCTCCGGAGGCTCTTCGATTCCTTCATAAAGAAGGAGATGATGCGTTGGCAGCGGAGATGACGACGAACGAACGATGTTTCATGTTACAAGCGTTAATATGGGTACGGTAACCGCTCCACTTCAGGTGGGACAAAAAATCATCCTTGAAGGCAAAGCGACAGAAACTCGCACGTGCTCGTGTAATTTCTCAAAAAGAGTGATAAAACCTTATTGAAGGACTGTGGAGCCATCCACTTCTGAGCCACGTGTATGAAAAGTTTCTGAGAGCCATCGCGGTTTTTTTTTTTTTTTTTTTTTATGTGAGAGGGGGGCAATCCCTCCCATGGCTCCTCCGACCTCGCGGTCATATGAGCCGAATCGCGAGAGACGCGCGCAGCACCGTTGCTCTAAGGCTCTTTTGTGCCGCGGGCAATTCTTGACTCTCTACAAATTATTTAATGTACATCATCTTCGGCGCCGCCCGCTCCCTGGTCCCGGCAGCGCGCTCGGCCCGTTCTTCCGCGCTCCTGCGCTTCTGCCACGTGTGGGCGAGAGGGGGGCAAACGAGCGTGTGGGTCACCTGGAGGAAAGCAATCACCACCGCCCGTGGAGACCAGCGACACCAAGGGGTAGTCGATCCGTTGCCAGCCTTTTAAGGAAAATGAAAACTCTGTTCTTGAAGGCACCCATGTCGTAGTTGTTCGGAAATACCGCTGAGGGAAGTTGATTCCACAGTTTCACTGTTCGTGGTATGAAATGTCTTAGGAAACGTACTGTAGTAGATTGCCAATTATCAAGATGATGTGGATGAAATTTTAATTTATGGCGAGTTGTACGATAGTGGATTTCAGCAGCTGGTATCAAATCAAACAGCTCATCGGAGCACTCCCCGTGATATAATTTGTATAGAACGCAAAGAGACGCTACATCTCTGCGTGTAGAGAGAGAGTCCAGTCGATCCGAGATCATTGGGTCCCCGACGATTCGAGCTGCTCTTCGTTGTACCGGTCAAATAGAGCAAGCAAGTACTGGGGCGCACCGGCCCAGAGATGCGAACAATACTCCATGTGAGGTCGAACCTGGGCCTTGTATAGTTGAAGGCGATGTCGGGGTGTAAAATACCGCCTGGCTTTACTAATCACACCAATCTTCCTGGAAGCCAGTTTGGCCTTGCATTCCAAGTGACCGCGAAACTGAACATTACTCGATATGTCGGTTTGTCTCGCGCGGCACTCTACCAGCTCCTGCCTCCCGAACAAGCCGGCTCCTGGAGGCTGATTAATTGACTGACGAATTATAAATTAATTGGAAATGTTGATTTCTTTCACGAATTTATATCAATTCTTATTGCGAGCCGCATAGCTATCTTAGTTTGTTTAATTTCAATCAATCATATTTCGATATAATCACACTTAATAACCCTTTGAAGTTACTTATTGCGATACGAGATTACCAAATGTGACGTTTGTGAGATCGGAACTGGATCGAAATTGAATTTTCATTCAATTTTAACGAGAATTGCGCCACTGAAAAGACTTCTCGGCCCTTTGGTCGATCACACTCGCGAGATGCGGAACATTATGAGAAAGTATTGTATCGACCGACTCGATCGTAATAATAAGCCTTACACAGTATCCAGCGGTGCCGTGTGGATCGAGGTATATCGAACTGTCGAGAAGTAATGGGTTTATTTTTTTAACGCCATCTGGAGGGAAAGCACTCTAAACATTCAAAAAAACGTAACTTTATTTTTGAAATGAAACAAAATTGTATTTAAAATAAAAACGCTTTCCTATCATCTACGTATCAAACTGGCAAATTTTTGATAAACAACACTTGTATTTATGAAATACTAGCGGCCCAGTACGTGCGTATAGAGTGAAATATAAAAAAAAAATTAGAACATCAAATTCAAACAAAAAAAATATTTTATTAATTGCTAGCTATTTTAAAACTTAATCCAAAACATTTGGATAAACAATATTTTTTATTTTTCCATTTTGCATGAATGAAGCATGAATAAACAAACGGCTGGGGGGTACCGACTCTGGAACAGGCAACATAAAGTCGAAGCACATCCAAAATGAAATGACCGCATGAACGACATAACAACACGCTTGTACTGTCAACACTGAAAAAAGTTTCAATTTGACAGCACAATCCCCATTTGAAAAAAGTTTCAATTTAACAGCAAAATCCCCATTAACAAAATGATCCGCCATTTATTGAGTACATTTGTTACAAAAAATGTGATAAATGAAGAACCGCTCTACCGATTTTGTGCAAACTTCACATAAACCATCTACTAAATAGTCCGAACAAAGCCTAAACATTTGGTTTGGATAGGTGAGCCCGTTCTTGAGTTATAAAATTACAACGAAAAGTGGCATTGATTTATATATATATAGATTAGAACGGGAATTAACGCGATCATGCCTAAGGGTATTTACATACCTTTACCGCTGAGACAGTCAGCCTGTGACCACGGCCGGTGCAACCTGCTCGAAACGTCAGGCAATAATAAAGGTATGTAAATACCCTTATGCATGATCGCGTTAATTCCCGTTCTTATATTTCATAAATCATGAAACGCGAAAGTTTAAAAGTTACACTTGTATTTATCTCTCAAACAATATAGTAAATTAAATTTCCCGCAATAAAGAGAATCGATTCAACATTCGGTTAATATTTAAAATTATAATTTACTAGCGACCCGCCCCGGCTTCGCACGGGTGCAATGCTGATACTAAATGTACTACAGAAGGTCTTTGCGCTTTGTCCTATCCAGTCCTTCCCCAGTTATAGGCACACGCCGCCGGCTCCGCGGCCGGTACCGCCACAGCCGTTATGTCCCTGCATTTTAAATGTGTAATATCTTCTAAACTATTCATTTAAATTACATGCTGTGAAGGGCCATATTGATCTATATTAAATGCGCAATGTATTTAAGGTACTTAATTGGATAAGGATTAATTCTGTATTGCTTAAAATCGCTTCGTAAATAAGGCATTATTTCTTGTAAAAAGCAAAGGATAAAATAACGGTTATTGTGTGTTACCACTAAGAGATAGACATATACCATCGCGAACTTTTTTGTAGACCATTTTAAGGTGAACAATACTGTACTACATTATTTTGATCTATCTCGTTGGGTTCAGCCAGCGTTTGCAATGAAAGAGCAAAAAAATGTGTTTATTTACGACATCACATTAGAAACCTCTAAATTATCAGTGTTTTTCTACTATGTTATGCATATATTATACATATAAACTTTCCAGTTGAATCACTCTATCTATTAAAAAAAACCGCATCATAATCCGTTGCGTAGTTTCAAAGATTTAAGCATACATGGGGACATAGGGACAGAGAAAGCGACTTTGTTTTATACTATGTAGTGATTTTATAAGTAGTGCACCGTGCACATCCTTTTTTGTATACTTAAAAGGCGACCGTTACCGACTGATTTATCACCGCACAGCTCAAATCACTGCTCGGACCGAGTTGAAATTTAGCATACAAGTAGCTATTGTGATGTCCGTCCAAGGCGTCCGCTAATAAAGAAGTTTTGAAAATTTCCATGCGATATCCATATATTGCTTACGAAGTCGCGTGCACAAGTTAGTATATATATTTTATATGCAGAATAACTAAAGGCTTTAAAGGGACCAAAAGTTTCATGCATGTTTATTACTCTCTGGTACGCAGTATCATCATCATCATCATCATCAGCCTGTATCTACCCACTGCTGGATATAAGCCTTCCCCAATGCTTTCCACCAGATACGATCCTCCGCCTTCCGCATCCAGCCGCTCCCAGCCGCTTTCTTAAGGTCATCAGACCATCTAGTAGGAGGGCGTCCAACACTTCGTCGTCCTATGCGCGGCCTCCACTCTAATACCTTCCTCCCCCATCTGCCATCAGTTACTCGGCAGATGTGACCGGCCCATTGCCACTTCAGCTTGCAAACTCTGAAGGCTATGTCGACAACTTTGGTTCTCCGTCGAATTTCTTCGTTCCGGATTCGATCCCGCAGAGAAACCCCGAGCATAGCCCTCTCCATCGCTCGCTGCGCGACCTGTAGCCTGTGGACCAGTCCGATGGTCAGTGTCCAAGTCTCTGCACCATATGTCATTGCAGGGAGGACGCACTGGTTGAAGACTTTAGTCTTCAAGCACTGGGGTATTTGCGCGGCGAAGATATGACGAAGCTTTCCAAAAGCTGCCCAGCCCAGTCGAATGCGTCTGTCGATCTCTTTGTTGAAATTACCCCGGCCAAGCTGTATGGAATGACCGAGGTAGACATAGTCTTTAACTACTTCAATAGCTGCATTCTCTACGATAACCGGGCTAGGGATGACAAAATCGTTGTACATGACTTTCGTCTTGTCGAAATTCATCCCCAGCCCCACACGTCGAGATGCAGCATTGAGATCGACCAACATACGACCGAGATCCTCCAGCGATTCAGCCATTATGACCACGTCGTCGGCAAACCGAAGGTGTGAGATGTATTCGCCATTAACACTGACGCCCCGTTTTTTCCAGTCCAGCGTCTTAAATACGTCTTCCAGAGCAGCGGTGAATAGTTTCGGGGAAATGACATCCCCTTGACGTACTCCCCGCTGCAGCTGGATAGGCTTAGACGCAGTATACTGGAGTATAACTCTGCGATATGGTCTCCTTTCTACTTTGTTCACAGTGACAGAATTGAGGGAATCCAGAGACGTTGCTTAAGGATTCTTAGTTATAGACGTGGAATGGGACGACGACTCGCTTCGTACGACAAACGCTTGAGATACTTCCAAGTGACTTCTCTCAGTTTACGCAGGGATTATATCAGCCTCACACTCCTTTACAAAATCATTCATGGACTTCTTGATTCGCTCACTCTTCTTTCCGCACTTAATTATAACACTCGATTTAGGTCTCGCAATCGTATTTATAATGCATTTGCTCTACATGTTTACTCCGACAACACCTCATATTATAACCCTATGGTCAGAATGTGTCGCCAGTACAATGAAATCCTAGTGTCCAATAAAGATATAGATATTTATCACTACTCGTTATATAAGTTTGGGAGGCAAATAATGATTCACCTTAAAAAATAGCATTTTTGTGGTAGATATGCTAATAAATAAATAAAATATGCTAATAAATAAATAAATAAAAATAAGTATCGAATGTGCAATGCGGTGTTCACGTTCGTTCACGTGGACCGTATCGGTCCACAACAGTAACCCCTTGTCGTGTGGTCGCAGGCGCTGCTGAACGCCGTCAACAACCAGGGCGAGGACCTGCTGAAGGCGGCGCTGGCGCTGGCCTCCAAGGGGGGGCGGCCCGAGTTCGACGACCTGTGAGCACGGACACTCGCTACAACACAGTTTACAGAGCACCTCGTACACTCGCACTGAACATATATAATACGGCGCAGTCGTGCCACAGCGTGGATCGACGGCGGACGGTGAACTGAAAATTGTGTTAAGGATCGAACCGAGCGCACTCAAAAATAAACCTTATCTTTAAGAGAGTAAACAATTTAATCGAACGACTGAGCGGGACTCTATATATTATGTATATGTAACTAGTCATTATAAGTGAATCATAATACCTACTACGATGGTACTATTCAGTCCCCACTTAATACGCACTATTTGTAAGCTGCCCGACTGGGGAAGTACCTCCACCTCACAGAATACTGCAGTCAAATAACGATTCCCTTGAATTTATTAACGATATTTCATAACCGCTTCACATCAGGCGGGCCGTGCTTGTATACCACCCGACGTAGTAAAAATTATAATTAAAATGCGGTATTTAGTTTTTAAGAAAAGTCAATTACATTAAATATTTGAAATATAAACTCTAAAAAATATATATTTACTGTGTCCATATAAATATATTTTGTTACATTGTGTAAATATATCAATAATATTTACTGCGTATTTTTATAATATTTTGTATGTTTGTTATTTACATGCGCAATAATAAAAAAATTTGTATAAGAAAAATTGTTTTATTTAACAAAGAACTAAACGAATTCGTTTAAATGAAATACTAAATGAAGAGCCCGCTGGTCGAATGGATAGCAATTTCCACTTTGACTCCGAGGTCGCGGGTTCGGTCTCCGCAGAAGACAAATATTTATGTGCGTGAACATGTATGTTTGTCTTGGTCGGGGCGGTTTCTTTGTATTATATGTATGTATTTACAGAATAAATGTATTTAAGTATAAAATCAGTACCCATAGTACAAGTTTTGCTTAGTTTGGGACTAGATGGCAGTGTTTAATTTATCCAGGAATATTTTATTCATAACTATTTTTAACAGTACATTAGGTTACTCGTAAACGTCACTTACACCTGGTGCATCACGTCGTTGAGCTGGTCGTAATTGGAGGTGCAGCATTATTCCTTGCTGTAGGAGCTCACTCGCAGGAACACAACTCTCTTGGGCAAATTATTTTGAAACTTGCGCAGTACAGAAGAGGCCAAGTGATGTGGAACCCATCATGGAAGTGAAATTATGGTAATTATTGACTGCATAAAGTATAAATTAGCTTAAATAAATAAATAAAATAATATATACATATTTCTGGACAATTTACACAGCGCCATCTAATCCCAAATTAAGCGCAAAGCTTGTGTTATGGGTACTAGACAACTGATAAATGTACTTAAATACATTTTTTTTTATAAATACATACTTATAATATTTAATATTATTAAATACATACTTATAATATTTTTTTTATAAATGCATAGAAAACACTCGGACCAAGACAAATAGACATGTTCATGCACACAAATGTTTGACTTGTGCGGGGATCGAACCCGCGAACTCTGAGTCAAAGTGCCCATCGCTAACCATTCGACCACCGAGCTCGTCAATTAAATTAAATGTCAAATTGATTTCATTCATCCGGACAATTAGGAGCGTTGTTGCGCGTCTAAGTCTAATCGAATACGCAAGTTAAGCAACAGCGACGGAAACGAAACGTGAGTGATGCTGCTGGTGTCGCAAGTGTCCATAGGCTGTCATAACTGCTTACAGGCAGGTCGTACACTTGTTTGTCGCCACCCTAAGTGTGTAAAAAAAATGCCACTGCAAAGCGTATATGTGTATGTGGCTGCAGCCACAAACTCAGCCAGATTCAAGTCGGAGGGGAAGCGATGTCCTCTCGAGAGAAGAATGCCAGACAGGAGTCCATGCTGAACAGATTATTACTGCTTTAATTCAGTATGTTTTCTACGGTCACAACGTGAGCGCGCGGCGCCGCCTGCTGTGGGAGCTGACCTTAAAGTGCTAAGTCAGAAATCACGAGTTCTTTTCTCATACATGTAGTACCTGAGAAATTAATGAAATTCTACCAAACGTGGTTGTAGTTGTCGTAGTTACAGACAAAACCGTCCAGGGAGACTACTCGTTATTTGAAAAAAAAATGGGATGTGCCTGTGTCATGGACACGGCCGTGTGTTATATGCACTAAAATTAACTCAAAAATGCAGCTTTTCCCTCTCTCCCGCACGTGATGTTCCATAGTCCTTCCATAACGTAATAAATTCTTTGTTCCTTCATCTATCCAGTGGTGATTGAATTTTGGACGGAGATAATAGATTTGTAGCTGAGACACCAAACTGAATCACCGATTTTGTTATAATTCGTTTTTTTTTATAATTCCATCCTCCATGCGGAAGCAATATGGATTGCCTCCCTTCCATATGGAAGCCATTTTAAAGACGTATTCACTTCAAACAATCAAAACATTTTTAATAAATGTCACAGTCAGCACAACAAAGAAAATAATAGGTCATACTGTGACAAAGGCCATATTCGACAAAAGTTTTGTCACAGGATAAATAACAGTACCGCCACGTATTTTTTCCTGCCGCGTTTTCTGGATCATTTTTCCAAAATCTATAAATGGCTGTTGATTTCGTCGATGTCGGTATACTTACCTATGTTTCTGGAAAAATATGTATTTTGTGTTTAAAAAATAATTTCACTTTAAAATAAATCAAAATAAAAACTATTTATAATATATTGTAATCATTATCCTTTAACAAAAAATAATGATACTGGTCTCCAAAAACATATTTGTATAGGAACAAGCATACGGCATACGGCATGGTAATTTACGATGGCATATTAAGTAATATTATGTAACTCCGACATATTATTTACCGAAATAAAAATAACAAAATAACTAAGTCTTTGTAGCATTGACCTCGGAAAAAGCCACAAATTAAAAGCTTCTATAAATAAATGTCCTTCCTTTGTTCATTGTGCCAAATTGTCCTTGCTAATGGCTCATAAGTTTTAACAAATAAAATATTGTATTTACAAATTAATTTGTTTTATAATTATTAATTAAATAATTTAAAACGAAAATAACAGCTAACGTGTTAATTGACAGTTAATGATAATGGCGACCCAATAAAAAAACCAAAATCGAAGATGGCTATTTCTCAAAGGAATTAAAAATGGCTGACGTCACTGCCAAGCCTAAACTACGTCACTGCACTGGCTTCAATAAAAAAAAATCAGGTAACCTACTTTACGGAGGCTGCATTTACGTTTGCTGCGAATGACCTGCCCAAATGTAGAGCATCTATAAATAGACCCGGGGGCCCGTATGCAAGCGCCGCCTATGAATGGTGCAGCAAGTAAACTGCATCTAGGGCACGCTGCAATGATTTGACCTATTTATTTTTCAATGAGTCGGTGCATGAACGGGGATGGGCCCATTGCGAACCTTCCTCCATTCAGTAACAGTCGAACCCTCGAGGCCGGCGTGACCTACTTCCGCCTTCCTTATATTCGCACACGTATACCGCGATTTTCTCTGTAGAAAATAATTTCAAAGTGATTTTTTTGACTCAATTCCTTGTGTTTCTTGAAAAACGCATCAGAAAATCTCAGTTTCGAGAGCAACGGCGAAGGTGTAAAAAAAATACTACCGGCACACTGAAAAGTTTAAAATCACCGCGGTTTTTGTAGTCTGAACTCGACTTGACGTCATTGGTCAGAACAACATACGCAGGCTTTCTATTGGTGGAAATTGCCAAGAGTAGAGAACGGACCAATACCGTAGCGTTGTTGTACAGTTGCGCGCGACTGATGCGCCACCTGTCGCACGGTCCCCCTGTGTTCATTGAATAACCCGGACCGGACTGTTTTATTGACGCAAGCGCACTGAGGCCCGACAAAGGGCCGAATTAGATCGGTTCGCAAGTGAATCTGATGTATTTATGTCTTAAAAATGGTGAAATCTGTGAAGTGGCGAGTAGAAATTAGGATATTCGACGTGTCGAATCATGACCGAGGCATCTGAAAAGTAAGTGATGTGCTCGTAACTCAGTTTTTGCGGTTCGTGCTTCGCCCTTCTCGGGATAGGTAGGGCTTACCCCGGCCATTTTTCATATTCTACAGAATGTGTAATGTGATTTTTTGTGCTCAAAGAGGCTCTAAAAGCCTCGGCCTGGACTCTGTTGTGATATGCGATGCATTTGCAAGCTGTAGTGTAAGATGAATTGCATTCATGTAGGACTCGACCGCCGCCCTTAGCTCACAGTGCCCCTGTGTATAGCTATAATCAATGAGTTGCCGTTCATTCACAATAATGTAGGTAACTCCTTTCGGGGTCATTTGGAGCTAAGCTTATTCAATCGAGCTGTCCGACTGAATGAATTTACGAATTCGCCAAGCTATGAAACACGATTATAATGCTAGCCGATTGTAAACTTCATTCAGAAAAAGAATACTAGACTGCTGAGGTATTTTATTGTGTGCACTTTGAGGAAACCTTATTATAAACTACTTATTTCCACTTTTCTTAACACAAGAATTAATTTCACAAAAGGTGTAGTTACTAGTTACACGCATGAACTAATAAAGCAGCTAATAAAACAATCAAGCTCACTTTAATCCTAAACAGCTGATTAGCTCACAGACTGTCAAGAAAGCACACACACAAACAATTTTAATGCCATATTGCATACTGACTTGATGACAGCTGGTTATCCAAATGAAACTAGTTATTTGCAAAAATAAAAGCCAAATTGTAAAACTGTTTTTTTTTCTCATTCATTCATTTTAATTAAATATTTTGTAATTTTTAATTAAACGTTTTGTATTTGGTAATTATACATTTTATATTTTTTTAAATTAATTTTAACATTTGTAAATATGGTATATTGTGTACCTTTAGGGATGTAGGTAATTAATTTGTCAGGGAGCATTACTTAGGTTGCACAATGGAATTATTATAATGTAAAAAAAATCTAGGTATAATTATATTGGTTTGCAGCAAGCTCTCATGCAGGCTATCACAGACTACACTGTCACAATATGGTATCCATCATGTCATGAGGGATTCACAACTTCCTACAAATTATTAATTGTCTTTGTGTCTTTGTTTGGTTTCTTTCTCATTTGGAGTTTCAAATATAATTTTGCATTAGTTCAGAGCAAATAATAATAATAATAGTTCAGAGCAAAGAAAATTATTATGAGCTGATTTATTTGCACCTGGTGTACATACTCCGATGAGTACGCTGAAGTTTTTGGTGAATTAAATGTAATATTATTAATTGAACATTGTTCATGATCTCCATATGGTAGCTCTCATTGTCTATAAATGCATCATATACTTAATAGAAACAGCTACAGGCTCGTTCCACACTAACCAGAAATCATTGAACTACACACTACTCGTACATATTGTTGCCGAAAACAAATATGTAGAATAATAAAATTAGGTACCTATATTCTCATGATGTACATAACTTACCTTTGAATAACAAAATTACCATTACATTATACTGGTTGGAATATTTTAATGCCATCTGGAGGGAAGTAATCTAAACAGTGGAGCAATTTACACTCAAAACTTGCTACCAAATCGGTCCCTGGGTGTGAAGCATATTTAAAAAAATCTTGGAATGCTTTGTTTTATACAACTAAGGTGGCAAACAAGCATATGGCTTGCATGTATTATGTCTTGTTTAAGAATACATGACACAACGCGCAAATCATATGCAAGCTGGTTAGCAGTCATCTCAGCATATGGAAGCTTTGTTTCTTTAAAGGAATGTTACGTTTGAGTAGAAATTGCTATCTCCATTATTTAGAATTTAGAGTACTATCTCTCTGTGTGGCGTTATAAAATTCCATTGTGTATAACAATTGTCTTTTTTTTTCACATCATATTTTATTTTATGTTAACAATCAGCAAAACAAATACAAGATATTGTAGCACTGTGTTGAAGCTATATGTTTATACAAACAATCGTACCGCCCGCCTGATGTAAAGTGACCTTAGCTGCTTTACAAGAAGTATGTTTGAAGTAACAAACGCTTAATAAAACTCAATTTTTATTAAATCTGTGCACAGGAGCTAGCACCCCCGCTGCTAACGCAGTACCTCACGTCTTTTTTTTTTTTTTTTTATACTACGTCGGGTGGCAGACAAGCATACGGCCCGCCTGATGTGAAGTGGTTACCGTAGCCATATTAACGCTCGCAACATATAATATCGCTCGCGCGCCGCCACCCCCGCTGCCATCGCAGCATCTCCTTCCTTTCTGGTGACCTCACTCACTCGCAGGAACACAACAGCCCTCAAGGGAACCGTTATTTGGCTGCGGTATTCTGTGAGGTGGAGGTACATTCCCCAGTCGGGTAGCTTACAATTACGCTCCCTACCTCTCTTTTCGCCAGAGCTTCGTTTGTCAGTCAGCAGGGTGCACCGCGTGCAGGTGAAGTTGGCTTTGGTTCAAAGATGTTGATGAACCACTTACACCCCCATCTCTGGTAATTTCACTCACTCGAACTTGCCTAACAAATGTCTTGCTTTTTGGCTGCGTTCGCGGTTCTATAAGGTGGCGGTGGAGGTAGTTCCCCAGTAGAATTTATATGATCTTCATTCTTCACCTGTCAGCAGGGTGCATTGTGTGCATGTGAGATTGGCTTTGGCTCTAAAGCTGGTGGTGAGCTACTATACACCACAAAATATAAATTTATGTAATGTCAAAGACCAAAGACAACCTTACTTGCACGTGGTGCACCCTGCAGAATGATTAACTAGGCTCAGGCGAAAGAGAGGTGAGACACAGTGTAATATAAAACTGTATGAAGTGTATTGAAGTACCTACGACACACACAGAATACCACAGACAAATAATTCCGTTGAGGGTTGTTGTGTCTGCACGTGAGTGAGGTCACGAAAAAGGAAGGAGTTGTTGCGGTGGCAGTGGGGGTAGCGGCGTGCGAGCGATATTTCATGTTGCCAGCGTATGTGCATATGGTAACCTGGGTTTATGGTAATATGTTAGGGTTTGCCACCTGAAAAAAAAAATGTTCATAAACATATAGTATGTACCAAAAAAATACATGACAATGACAATTATTGTCACCAACTAGGCGCCTGCCGGGTAAGAATCCATCTCTGCGTGTCGCAGTTGAAACTACAACACTGTTCTCAGGTGGGAAAGTATTTAAAATTACGGCAATGATTATGACTAAAATGTATTGCCATCTCGGCAATAAATTTTAGTCATAATCTTTTATTCAAGACATGTTTTACTCTAATCCCTTGGTTCCGAACCTAGGGGTAATTACCCCCTCAGGAGTAAAATAGGAATTCTGTAAGGGTAATCAAGCTGATAAAAGGTAACAAATTAGTACAAGCCAATAAAATCTAATCTAAGGAGGGGGGTAAAATTAGTTTCCTTTATTGGTCATAGGGGTAACAACATTATAAAGGTTAGGAAACGCTGCTCTAATCTTTTTATTATGCTTATGATTTAATGCAATATTTTTGATTTCTTTGTTTACAATAAGCAAAAGCGTGACGGGCGTTACATAAATTTCAATTCTGAAAATTAGTAACGCCCGTCACGCGTGGCATTCCTCATACAAATAAAGGGTAAAAAGGAACCCTATTACTAAGGCTCCGCTGTCCGTCCGTCCGTCCGTCACCAGACTGTATCTCGTGAAGCGTGATAGTTAGGCAGTGTAAATTTTTAAAGATGATGTATTTCTGTTGCCGCTATAACTACAAATACTAAAAAACAGAATAAAATAAATATTTAAGTGGGCTCCCATACAACAAACGTGATTTTTTTGCTAATTTTTACTCGCAATTGATAACGGCAATAGGTAGACGCTTGAAATACTGACATAATATTTAGTAATATATTCACTTTAAAAATAAATAATGAAATAAAAATATATAAGGGGAGCTCCCATAGAACAAACTTTGACTTTTTTTTGTGATTTTTTTGCCGTTTTTATAGATAAAGGTACGGAACCCTCAGTGGGCGAGTCCGACTCGCACTTGTCCTGTTTTTTTTTATTTACCGTTTGCCCATTTACAACTAATTTCAGTATTTCTGGTTTTAAATTAGGAACATTTTTTTGCTTATCTCCCGTTTTTCCGCTCCTCACTGCCACCGCTAAAAAGTCGGACGGTACGCTCGCCAACTTGCCGCAGGAAAAGGCTGATTTGTTGGCGAATATTTTCGCTTACGCCTTTAAACTTGACGATCATGGTGCTCAGCCTCGTGTGCTGGAGCCTTGCCGATGCTCCATTCTTGATGTTGGAATTTAGCAACGTCATGTCCGCAAGGTACTCCAGAGTCCAGACACTCGACATCTATAAATCGAGTGGACCGGATGGAATTTCCGCTCTTGTCCATATGCTGTGCGCAGCCGAGTTAACTCCAGCAATGACGCTTCCTTTTAGACTGTCAAACTCTACTGGCCTTGTGTCGCCTTCTTGGAGATTGCTAATGTGCAGTCCGTTCCTGAAAATGGAGACCGTTTCGACTTCTGGTTCTCGAACGGCTCTTTAATACTCAGTTGCTCCGTTATCTAGATCACAACATCCTTAGCGTATGGCTTCCGTCTAAAACGCTCCACTGGTGACTCACATATGGGAAAAGGCTATCGACAGATATGGTGAACCCATGGCTGTTAGGCTGCATATCTCAAAGGTGTTTGATAGGATCTGGCACAAGGCGCTACTCTCTAAGCTGCCGGCTTATGATCTTCCCGACCACTTCTGTGCATGGATTTCTGGCTTCCTGCATGAGCGTAGTATTCGAGTCATGGTCGATGACTATACGTATGAGCATCATGTAAACGCTGGCGTCCCCCAGGGTTCCGTGCTGTCACCAACTTTTTTTTTTCTGATGACATCGACTGAATCACATGGATTATATCCAAAATATACTGAACAGGGTGCGGCAGTATTTCACAACCGCACAACAACTATTGCTTTACAAAACGCAAAACAGGTCGTCGATGGAATATTGTTCACATCTGTGGGAAGCGTCCGCAAAATACCTTATGGATGCTCTTGATTCATTGCAACGGTATTTGGTCCTTGAAAAGGAAAGTGTGAAGAGGCACCTTCTAGGCCAACATAGTGAACGCTACGAGATGACATGATGCGTGCAATTTCGTCGCGTCCAATCCTGGACTGAGGCCCATCAGGCAAACGCTGATCGTCACATGTCTCTCCATTTCTCTTAGTTTTTTTTTCAAATTTGTAATTTCTGTGATTCCTGTTTTAAAATATTTTTTTTTTCAGTGTAGGTACTATTACCTACACTGCGAACAAAAAGTGTAGAAATTAAACTTTCATTAGTAATAGTCACCTTGAGTTTTACACAATTACAGCGAAAAGGAAGGGTTATGATATACGCCTGTGTATGTTTGTACTTGTGTATGTTCTCCGTAGCGCCTACACTATTCATTCGATTTTGATAAATAAGGTGCAATCGATTCGTTATTATCGCCCGGGTAACGGCCCACATTTTAACCCACGTCAAGAATAGGAATCAATTTTTAGTATTTTTTTTTTAGTCGGGTAGATTTTTCAAGTTTTTCTTGTTCCACACAAAAGTGCTCAAGGATTATTAAGTTAAATTTGTTCTTTTTTACTACAACGTTAAATTTTATTTTAGACCACAGACCCTTGGAATAAATATAAATAAAAAACCTAAGTGATGAGTTTACAAAATTGATTTATGTGTAATAACCAGTGATCGGCGTTGGTAGTGCCATTACGCGGGATTTGTGACCGTTGTCTTAATATGGATATGCCTCCCAAATCCCGGCATTTTCATTAAACAATTTTATTTAACTTTGAATTATTTTAGTACTATTTGTATTTTACGTACTATTTATATGCTTTACCATGCTATTATTTAACATAACTTAACTTTTATTTTATTGTTTTTTTTTAACTGTTCGTCTGGAGAATTTCTTTTTCTAATTTTTATATAATCGAATTTTCACGTATTACACACTTAACGATACAACGACCATATTAACATCCATATTAACATCAACATTCAAGTCCATTGACCCCAAATGGCACTACTAACACCGATCACTGGTAATAACGGTTGATTTGCATTTACTGGCGATTAAATGATAATGCGTCTAGTGCATAGGATAAAACACTATTATTTCAACTGTGACATTGTGCTATTATTAAGTTATTATGGTGCCGATATTAGGGTATCGATGTAGAGATTCGGTAACAAGTGAAAGGATTTAAATATAGTAGTTAAAATAGATAGTGAATACAGAAAATAGTTATCATTTCTAATGGCATAATTCAGGTGCTGCTATTGTGGGTCGATGGAGGTCACTTCGGATCGAATACTTTTATGTATTTATTTGTATCGGCGGTAGATGGTGCGCATCGGCTGGCGTCCGCTTTGTGGGGCCTCGTCCCTGTTACCCAGTAGGTACACTGGACAGGGACGACGCTCCGCGGGGCTTGCGCTGCTCGGTGTGCGTTGTTTGTCGCCGATACCGGTACATAATTAATTACTTAAACTTATTAAATTCTTTATAATACTGATTGTAATGAAGAGCAGTACCTCCTAATACAGGTATTTTTATACTTACAAGGAGGTACTAGAAACAAATACTTGTATATGTACTTTATAGAAAAATAAAGAATTTATTTAAAGAATTTATTTATTTATTATCGGGAACACAACAGATTTATTATCAAATCAAGAATCAAAATTAGCATAGAAAGGTCCTGGCTACAATTTTCCCTATATACTCGTACTTAAATAATATTATGTACCTATATGGTTTGTATGTGTTCAAGCAACACTAACGAATTGGAAGCTCATTGATAATTATTGCCCTAAAGACAAAGCATTGATTTTCAGCCCCAAACTTTAGATATTCACTGAATCGCGGAGAGGGCGGAAAACGGAGACAAACAAGGAGTTGTCAGTGTAAAAATGACTATGTTGTAACAGACATGGGAAATATATTAGCGTGGACAGATGCAACACTGTGCACTAATACGTATTTTGGGGACGTACCAATAAATCCGAACTGAAATTTTCGACCGAAAACTTCAGTTTTTTTTTAAATACACGTTACATTTCGGCGAAGACACTACAAATAATGTCTTCGACGAAAAAATCAATTCTCCATAATTGGTTATACTATATTACTTAGTTATACAATTAGTTAAGTTTTTGCCTGATGAGTAATCTCTACCGATCGGCTCGATCGAGCGGGCCCCGGGTGAAGCGCGAGCGCACGTGACGCTCAGTACAGAGTAGAGAGTACAGAGTGTGGTGTGTGTTGTGTTGCAGTGCCTGCGTGGTGCGCGTGCGCGCGCAGGTGATGTGTCGCGACGAGGGCACGGGCGGCTGGGTGGCGCTGGGCGGCGGCGGCCTGGCCGACGTGTGCGTGGGCCGCCGCGCGCGCCCGCCCCCGCCCCCGCCGCCCCCGCCGCCCCCGCCGCCGCCCAGGACCAGCGGTGAGCAGACTAGTAGCATCCAGAGCGGTGCGGGTAAAGGTCCTCTCGTCTGGTTAACAAGCGCAAGAGCGGTGAGGGTAAAGGTCCTCTCGTCTGGTTAACAAGCGCAAGAGCGGTGAGGGTAAAGGTCCTCTCGTCTGGTTGGTTTACTAGACGTGAACCTCGCAATCCTGTGATATAACCGGAAGGTTGGCACACAGGGGCGCGTCAGCTGTAGGTGTAGGATACGTTGTCAATTCTAATAACCCCTTACAAATGAGATCGGTAACGCGCTTGCAAGCGTTGTGGTAACCTCCATCGAGCGGACCGTAGGTATTCTTGTTTATCACCCTGCTGTTATAAAAAAACAGTACAATAACTCGGTTAGGGACTCAATGGGAGTGTAATCTGTCCAGGTAAATGTATTTTATGGTAAATATTCTTGTGTGACGGCCAGAGTGACGCGCGGACGTGATCAATATGTATTTATGTTGTCGCAGGCGACAGCAACGGCGACACGACATCCTCGTCAACTAACGCACCCCCACACGAATATTTTATACACGGGAAACGGATCAGCGATAATATGGTAAGATCTGCGATAATATGGTAAGATTGATATATTTTTTGTTAGTTATGTCTTAATTTTATTAATAGTTCTAATAAAACCTCGTATATAACAAATCTGATGGTCATTTCAAAACATCAGTAAAGTGTGGGTTGAGTCTTGCTCTCTTAAGTTATGATCAATCTGTAGAATAAAATGCATATGATGATATGGACTAAACTCTGGTTACTAAAGTTTCGTATGTATATGACCAATTCAATATATTTTTGATTTATTTTGGATGAAGCCTACAAACTACAAGAGCATTTTTCGGTATTTGTTGTTCAAAACAGTGTCTTAATCTAGATATACAGCAGAAAGTAAAAATCGATGGAATTGTACTTTTTATTTCCGCGGATTACCTATAGGTTTGCCGCAAAATAGTTTCGTATCACTACATAGTATAAAACAAAGTCGCTTTCTCTGTCCCTATGTCCCCATGTATGCTTAAATCTTTGAAACTACGCAACGGATTATGATGCGGTTTTTTTTAATAGATAGAGTGATTCAACTGGAAAGTTTATATGTATAATATATGCATAACATAGTAGAAAAACACTGATAATTTAGAGGTTTCTAATGTGATGTCGTAAATAAACACATTTTTTTGCTCTTTCATTGCAAACGCTGGCTGAACCCAACGAGATAGATCAAAATAATGTAGTACAGTATTGTTCACCTTAAAATGGTCTACAAAAAAGTTCGCGATGGTATATGTCTATCTCTTAGTGGTAACACACAATAACCGTTATTTTATCCTTTGCTTTTTACAAGAAATAATGCCTTATTTACGAAGCGATTTTAAGCAATACAGAATTAATCCTTATCCAATTAAGTACCTTAAATACATTGCGCATTTAATATAGATCAATATGGCCCTTCACAGCATGTAATTTAAATGAATAGTTTAGAAGATATTACACATTTAAAATGCAGGGACATAACGGCTGTGGCGGTACCGGCCGCGGAGCCGGCGGCGTGTGCTTATAACTGGGGAAGGACTGGATAGGACAAAGCGCAAAGACCTTCTGTAGTACATTTAGTATCAGCATTGCACCCGTGCGAAGCCGGGGCGGGTCGCTAGTATGTTATATTCAAAGGTGGTGCTATATTCATATTCGAATATTTTATTGCACGAGCTATAAATTTTAGAACTTTTGGTGTAAACCAACGTCTCGAATTGCAGGTAGTCCTCGAATGCACTATTAAGAAGGACTTTCAGTACAACAAGGTGATGCCGACGTTCCACCACTGGGTGACGGACGAGAAGCGCTTCGGGCTCACCTTCCAGACGGCGGCCGACGCGCGCGCCTTCGACAAGGGCGTGCGCACCGCCATCGAGGAGCTGCTGGACGGTAAGACAGGGGACACTCCATACACAGGGCCCCAGCACCGCCATCGAGGAGCTGCTGGACGGTAAGACAGGGGACACTCCATACACAGGGCCCCAGCACCGCCATCGAGGAGCTGCTGGACGGTAAGACAGGGGACACTCCATATACAGGGCCCCAGCACCGCCATCGAGGAGCTGCTGGACGGTAAGACAGGGGACACTCCATATACAGGGCCCCAGCACCGCCATCGAGGAGCTGCTGGACGGTAAGACAGGGGACACTCCATATACAGGGCCCCAGCACCGCCATCGAGGAGCTGCTGGACGGTAAGACAGGGGACACTCCATATACAGGGCCCCAGCACCGCCATCGAGGAGCTGCTGGACGGTAAGACAGGGGACACTCCATACACAGGGCCCCAGCACCGCCATCGAAGAGCTGCTGGACAATAGGACAGGGGATACTCCATACACAGGTCCCCAGCACCGCCATCGAGGAGCTGCTGGACGGTAAGACAGGGGACACTCCATACACAGGGCCTCAGCACCGCCATCGAGGAGCTGCTGGACGGTAAGACAGGGGACACTCCATACACGGCCTCAGCACCGCCATCGAGGAGCTGCTGGACGGTAAGACAGGGGACACTCCATACACAGGGCCTCAACACCGCCATCGAGGAGCTGCTGGACGGTAAGACAGGGGACACTCCTTACACAGTGCCTCAACACCGCCATACAAGATCTTCTAGATGGTGAGACAGGAGCCACTCCATAGATAAATGCGTGAGCACCGCCATAGAGGAGCTGCTCGATAGTAAGACAGGGAACACTTCATAGACAAAGTGAAGTGCACCTCCATAGAGGAGCTCTTAGACGGTAAGACAGGACATTAATAAGTGTGCGCATTGTCATAGAAGACCTAGACAATAACACAGCGGTAAGGGCGAGCCCTTTTGAAGCATGCCAGAAAAGGATCCATTTTCATTCTCCACATAAGACATAATATTGCAGTCAAAACTGCAACGCTACATTTCAGAATTCTTAAAAGCTACACGACTACAACCTATGCACTTGCTTAATTAATTTGTATTAAATGATTTATAGTATCCGTAATCAGCCTCTTTCAGCTGTCAGACTCTTAATGCCTTAGTGTTAAATTATTTGTTAATTACAAATAATGGATTGAGCCATGTTTCAATGTGTGAACTAATTTATCTAATGTGCTTTCTTTTTGCCTCTCTCTACCGTATACTGGATTCCTACATGGTGAGTATCGATGTTCTTGTGCGAGTGAAGATTATTATATTACCAGTGATCGGCGTTAGTAGTGCCATTTGGGGTCAATGGACTTGAATGTTGATGTTAATATGGATATGGTCACGGGCTTCCGGGATTACGTTTAGTCTAATTAGTAGTACATTATATTTTTCTAGTTGTCGCTGTATCGTTAAGTGTGTAATACGTTCGATTATATAGAAATTAGAAAAAGAAATTCTCCAGACGAACAGTTAAGAAAAACAATAAAATAAAAGTTAAGTTATGTTAAATAATAGCATGGTAAAGCATATAAATAGTACGTAAAATACAAATAGTACTAAAATAATTCAAAGTTAAATAAAATTGTTTAATGAAAATGCCGGGATTTGGGAGGCATATCCATATTAAGACAACGGTCACAAATCCCGCGTAATGGCACTACCAACGCCGATCACTGGTCATAAGTGTGTAGTCGCAATAAATTTTTGTCATACATCCAAAAATCGGCAGGTTACTATATCAGACAGTATCAAATTGGTGAGAAGATGTAGAGTAGAGGTTATAAGAGATAATAAAAAGAACTACATTTTTAATTATCGTGGTTAGACAAAAATAAATCAAGGCTCATATTTTTACTGTTATCAATTAAGTTTATTTTTTCTTCAATCATTGGCACTCGCCTCAAAAACCAATATAATGATGACATCCTGTCTGTAAGTGTCTCAACGTTGTTTCACATCGGTCAGGTCTGGGTGGGGCGTGGCCGTCGCTTCACGAATACAAAAAACACAACCCAGCACCGAAAGAGGACGACGAGGAACAAAACATCTTCGAGGTGAGTTACACGCAAGGATGGCTTTCGAAAAGACATCCATGATCGTATGTAAGTAGGTATATGCTGCACTTTATAACTATTAAAGATAAGACATGTTAACTGAAGCTCTCGTGATAGTAGTTTCACAATACATTTATGTTATTGGCTTTATCAATAAAAGAAAACATATTTTTACATTTAAAAATATTATAAAAAAATTTACCTATGGTAGGTATTATGCGGGCGCTACATCAAGCTGCAAACATTTGAACATTTAAATGACGAACTTTGCACTCTTGTTTGTACACTTATTGAAGCAACCTGCCACACTGCTTCGCAAAGCCATTTCTTTACAGTACGTTGACCAACCACGACTTTGAACGCTTTGATGTACGCTAAACAACCGACACCTCTTGGCAAAGTGCACTTCTTTGCGCACTTGTTTGAACAAAGATTTAAAGTCCTGTGCCTCACATAGCTTCATTCTTTTTTTAAATCCTATATTAATAAGTAAAGATATACTCGACGTCTAATAAACCGTACGATTGTTGTGAAACTTATTCCGTGCGACCAGTCGGTGAACTACGCCTGTCAGTCCGTAGTGACGCCAGTGTCTGTGTCAGTGTCTGAGCAGTGGCCAGTATTGACGCCAGTGTCTGTGTCCAGTGCCTGAACCTGCCGACGGACTCGCGCTCCAGCTCCGAGAACTCGACGGCCAGCCGCCGGCCGCACGCCGACCGCGACCAGACGCCCATACTGTCGGCCATCACGCTGCCGCGACACCCGCTCACAGGTAACGGGCGTTACTATGTCGACTGTGACTCGCGGCGAGTCACAGCCCGCGGCCAGACGCCCATACTGTCGGCCATCACGCTGCCGCGACACCCGCTCACAGGTAACGGGCGTTACTATGTCGACTGTGACTCGCGGCGAGTCACAGCCCGCGGCCAGACGCCCATACTGTCGGCCATCACGCTGCCGCGACACCCGCTCACAGGTAACGGGCGTTACTATGTCGACTGTGACTCGCGGCGAGTCACAGCCCGCGGCCAGACGCCCATACTGTCGGCCATCACGCTGCCGCGACACCCGCTCACAGGTAACGGGCGTTACTATGTCGACTGTGACTCGCGGCGAGTCACAGCCCGCGGCCAGACGCCCATACTGTCGGCCATCACGCTGCCGCGACACCCGCTCACAGGTAACGGGCGTTACTATGTCGACTGTGACTCGCGGCGAGTCACAGCCCGCGGCCAGACGCCCATACTGTCGGCCATCACGCTGCCGCGACACCCGCTCACAGGTAACGGGCGTTACTATGTCGACTGTGACTCGCGGCGAGTCACAGCCCGCGGCCAGACGCCCATACTGTCGGCCATCACGCTGCCGCGACACCCGCTCACAGGTAACGGGCGTTACTATGTCGACTGTGACTCGCGGCGAGTCACAGCCCGCGGCCAGACGCCCATACTGTCGGCCATCACGCTGCCGCGACACCCGCTCACAGGTAACGGGCGTTACTATGTCGACTGTGACTCGCGGCGAGTCACAGCCCGCGGCCAGACGCCCATACTGTCGGCCATCACGCTGCCGCGACACCCGCTCACAGGTAACGGGCGTTACTATGTCGACTGTGACTCGCGGCGAGTCACAGCCCGCGGCCAGACGCCCATACTGTCGGCCATCACGCTGCCGCGACACCCGCTCACAGGTAACGGGCGTTACTATGTCGACTGTGACTCGCGGCGAGTCACAGCCCGCGGCCAGACGCCCATACTGTCGGCCATCACGCTGCCGCGACACCCGCTCACAGGTAACGGGCGTTACTATGTCGACTGTGACTCGCGGCGAGTCACAGCCCGCGGCCAGACGCCCATACTGTCGGCCATCACGCTGCCGCGACACCCGCTCACAGGTAACGGGCGTTACTATGTCGACTGTGACTCGCGGCGAGTCACAGCCCGCGGCCAGACGCCCATACTGTCGGCCATCACGCTGCCGCGACACCCGCTCACAGGTAACGGGCGTTACTATGTCGACTGTGACTCGCGGCGAGTCACAGCCCGCGGCCAGACGCCCATACTGTCGGCCATCACGCTGCCGCGACACCCGCTCACAGGTAACGGGCGTTACTCACATGACATTACCAGAGAAGTTTTGATTTACTTGTTCAAGTGGTTATAGTATTGATTGTTTTCATTCATTGTTTGTATAGTGTTAGTTCTGTAAAGCCCGTGTTCGTCCGCAGAGTCCCTGAAGCAGTACGAGGTGCAGTACGACGAGAAGGTCGACGACGCGGACCCCGAGCGCTGCCCCTACGTCCACTTGTCTGCGGTGAGTTTGTTGTGGTACTATACTTGTCGTTTGTGTTCACTCGACTTTTTTCTCTGAATCTGGACCAGTTGTCATTTATGTATGTATGTATGGGGTAAGGGCCCTTCTTTTTCACTTTTGATTTTGCTCCCTTGCGTAAGCTTGGTCTCCTATAAATGTTTTTTATAAAACTTCTGCACAAATATGGAAACAAAGAGAACGTGGAAACAAATATGTGTACAGAATGTTTCGGAAAAAAAATTGCAGCAGACCCAACTTGTAGGCTTCAATACTTGATTTTTTTAATGCGATATATTTGTCTGTGGCCTAACTAAATCAATTTAGATATTCTACTCCTTTTGTCAGAATTTTTTAAACGACGCGACGTGCCACGCCCTCATACGTTCCTCTGTCTGATGTTAACCGTTATCACGCCCATTGTGGTCTATGTTTGAAATGGTGGGAGCCAGTTGGTGATAGATCTCAAATGTAAATAACCCCAGAATAGTCGTTTGTCGTAGTCACGGAAGCCTATTCTAATATGCCTAGAATGCACAAGGGTTCACCAATCTTTTCAATGGATGTTAATGCGGTTGGTATTGGGACCGCGTCGTGAACTGCATGTGAAATAATGTGATAATGACATATTGTGAGTGCGCGGTGTGACCCTCCCGGCGTGTCCGTGTGCAGGTGCACGAGTACTCGTACCCGGGCGGGGGCCCGGGGGTCATCTCGTCGGAGAAGTCCTCGCCCAACACCAAGCCGAGGGACGAGGGTATGTCCAATTAATTACACCTTTTTGTTGTAAGAATGCTTAACTTAAAAACTGGCTTATGTTTTGTCGAATAGGAGTCATTAAAATACAAAACAATTAACTATTCTTATCCCAGTACTGTGGTCCGGTGTGATCAGTTCGATGGTGTCATTTCGGGTGGCAGTTTAGTCGAACACGCAAGTTAAGCAATATTGAATGTAACCTGTCCATGGATGAGTTTATTTATCTCGAACTGCTCCGTGTGTCCCGGCCGTAGTCATTAGCTGACAATCGTTAAGCTAAGACAGTTGCCCCCCCGCATGTTCCAGGGTCCATCAAGAAGCTGCACGCGTACGGCGGGCCGCCGCTGCCGGGCAAGAAGCCGGCCGAGACCTTCCAGGCCAGGCTCAAGTGCAGGTACTGCTTGGCACGCCACGGTACTGCTGCTCATCAGGCAGGCTAAAGGCCATAGAGTTTGTCTCAAACTTCACTGATATATAATAAACTGTAGGCGACTTTCATTATTAGCGTTAGTCTTGAGTTTCCTGCTGTCTAGGCAAATTCTTAGTTCTCCATTTTTTCTTAGGATCGAGAAGAACAGGGGACGCCCACGTCCTCTCATGTGCGTCAACAACGTCATCTTTTAGCTTTTAGTCAATCGAAATTCTCTGTTTTATCGGGCCCCACGTTGGGCGCCAGTATATATGACACTGGCGCCCAACGTGGGGCCCTAGCAGGAGGATAAACGATAAAATAGAATGTTACACATATACATGTATGTATACTTAACAATGAATAGTGAAATAGGGATGTGGATACATTAGGTACTTTGCGAACCGAATTACTAACGGTGCTACTAATACTAGGTTACTAACGGTTAGTGAGAATTAACCGTTAGTAACCTAGACGCGGGTCCCGTGTCGTTTGTCGAGCGACCTGCTCAGTGCGCCGGCCCCGCGGGCCACGCCACGCCGGTGACTCGCGCACGGCTCGGCGTTTACAAATAAGTGATGTCATGCGTTTCGCTTCGCAATTAAATAAGACATTTTTTTTAAGATTGTGAATTTTAGTTTTTTTATAATATTAGTAGGATAGTCTGTTTAGAATTCATTGGTATAATTTTGAATTAGTTTATTTACGACGTAAACGTTACAACCGCTCGTAACAAATCGTACATACGTCTTATTATAAATATAGTGTTCTTCTCATGTGTGGCCAGGAGTGTGGTGAACTGCCACAGCTTGTGGCGGGGAATAGTAGAGCGTAGCTGTGAATGTTGTCGTGTTTGTTGATGACGTGCATTGTCGCAGGCACTGCCACGAGTGGTACCTGGAGAGCGCCAACCGCGCGGGCGCCTGCGAGTTCGCGCCCGACTGCTTCAAGACCTGCATCGACGCCGTCTCCTGCATCAAGTGCGCGCAGGTAACGCTCACTCGCACCGCCGGCCGGCCCGCCCACTGCTGGCCTCCCGAAGCGGGGAGGGATCGAGTTCCCAATGAGGATGTGTTATTAACTCGATCGAAATAATTATATTTTTCTTGATTATTTAATGTAAACGAAGCTCTGACACGTGTCCATCGTTCCAGTGCATGCTGTACCACTGCATGTCGGACGCGGAGGGGGACTTCGCGATGCACCCCTGCGCCTGCGGCCCGCCCGATGACGCCTGCGCCAAGAGGTATATTATTACTGGTCGTTCGCCGCCAACTCGCTATGAAGTTCAGGTTTCATGAAAATCGTATATAAGTACATATTTCAGAAACTATCTAATGACGAGCTCGGTGGCGTAGCGGTCAATGACGCGCCTTCGACACCAACGCTCGTGGGTTCGATTCCCACACAGGACAAACATTTGTGTGCATGAACATGTCTGTTTGTCTTGGTCTGGGTGTTTTCTATGTATCATAAGTATGTATTTACAAAAAAAAAAAATGTATTTACGTATGTTTATCAGTTGTCTAGTACCCATAACACAAGCTTCGCTTACTTTGGGGCTAGATGGCGCTGTGTAATTTGTCTGACAATATTTATTTATTTATTTATTTATCTAACCGATATCATCGTCAAATAAATCTGTATACGTTCGATCGCACGACAAAAGCCTCCTCGTCAAGTTTAGCCGGACGAGCGTTACATACTTGAACGTGATGATTCGGTCTCGTACAATAATAGAGTCGGGGTACTACCTATTAATCGTCCAAACCTGATAAAACGCGGTATTTTAATCGAATTACTGTATATTAAGACACTACATTTAACACATGTTTTGTGCATTTACTGTTTCTTTTATTCAAGATGGAAATCGATTTGTAAATCATGTAGATAAATGTGAGATGTGGCTCGGTTCAAGTATTAGTGGTGGGCCGGTCGTACAGGTGTGTGTGTGTGTGTGTGTGCAGGTGGGCGGGCGTGTCCCTGCTGAGCCTGCTGGTCCCGTGCCTGTGGTGCTACCTGCCGCTGCGCGCCGCGCACCGCGCTGCCCGCGCAGCACGCCTCGCGGGCGGCGCGCACGAGCCGCACCTCGCGCACGCGCACCGCGCGCAGCCCTAGCGCGGCCTCCACCGCGCCGGACACGCCGGACACACCGGACACACCGGACGCGGGACATCCCCGCTTTAATCGGACTACGAGGGACACGAGCGTGCCGCGCGTCTCCACCGCGCACGAAAGTTTCCATTCAAAAACGTCCTCTTACTTTTTTTTTATTTCAAAAATCCGGTGCAAGCTAAAAAAGTAATGCCAAACTATTAAAACGCTCAAAAACTCCATCGAAAAGCTACAGTCGCTCCTCTAAATAAAGTATATGCGCGACGTTTCGAGACGTCCCGTCGAAACGATTCGAAGAAAATAGACACTACCCATACAAAAATTATGAAATTTATGTTATATCCGAGTCACAGAGTTTAGAGCTATTATAACGTCGAAAGAGGCCTCTACCTCTCGAATGAGCGGTTCCACAGCTAGCCGAAGAGAACGATACGTGTGAATATAAAACAGAAATAATCGTGAAAACGTGTCTGCAAAACCGAAAAGATTCTGCCGTTACTCTTAAAATTTCTCTACCGAGAGAGCATGCTAAAAGTTTTTCAAAAGACTCGAACTATTTATGTGAGTTGTGCCGAAGTCTGCGCCGAGTCGAATGTGGAGTAGTGCCGGTGACAGTGACACTGGAGTGACGAGTGACTCGAACCTTAAATAGGAGCGGAAACACTGAGTGGTGGTGACTCGCAGAGATCTCGCGTGGCGCAGTGTGCGGGGTGGCGCTATGAAACGAAACGTTTCAGGGATTCTTTACATCACTATGAACAACTTTTACTTTCTAGGACCAAAAAAACTTCCAAGTTTTTTTTTTTTTTCATGTATTCGAGGTTTGTCCTACAGTAAAAATTGATCATATTGACTTCGTACGATATCCCCCTTGAACACCCTGTATAAATTATAATCGATACAATGTATAGACGAAATAAAAAATATTTAATTTTTTATACTGAGTTTTATAAGCTGTGAGCATTTAAGAAATATAAAAATAATTAAAAATATATATATGTTTTAGGCTAAGATTTTTTGGCTCGCAGATTTAATAACTTAGTATGGAAACTTAAATATTTTTCATGTCTTCAAGTCTCGGTAGAGTAACGGACAAAAAATATATGGTAGGGCAATAACAACAGAATTCAGTACAACTTGCAAGTAAAACCATAAGTGTAATTTAAAAAAACCGTGAAAGGTTCCGTCTGGATCCCATCTGACCTTTATAATGGCCGCCACAGACATACCTGTTACCGATTTTTATCTGAAAACGAGTTCGTATATGAGCTCCGTGTCTTCTTCGCCGGCCGGAGAAACGTGTGTGTGATGAACAATAACTTGTGTTCTGAAACGGGTATATTAAAGCACTGGCTTAATGCAACAAAATGGACTAATATGTCGTTAATTTCGATAGTTATCGATTTGCATTAAAAAAGTATTGACTCGATCTTTATAAATATTTTTTTTTTTCGTTATTACTACAATTTGTCGAACCAATATGTTGTGATATTGAATTCAATCAGTAAATAGTATTTCTATGGTCACATTTGCTCCCTACAAATACACAATCGGACCTAGCCGCCCGGAAGGACGTTTACTTGGTCCTTTGACATGTGTACTTTAAACAAACCGCGTCGGGCGTAAAACGGGCCATCGCAAATTAGTAAAACTACTACTTTCACGGAATTGAGGCTCAAGTTTGCCTTTGTAAGTTTGACTGGTGTCTTGTGTCGAGAGTATGGAGCGTAAAGTACGTTGATATTTATGACAGATTGGTCCCCGTAATGAAAGCTTTCACTTCAAAGTCAAACTGAAATGTTAATGTATCACATACTTATTTCTGGTATAACAAAATCTAACATTCGTCGAAAAGCACTTTACATGCACTTTATTAGCCGATGTCATAGAATGAGTAGAGTACTCTACTCATGTAAGTCCCAAATGTTTTCTTACTCTATTCTGTAAATTGATGTAACATGATATTAATTTGAGCACGGTTTTATAGAATGGTACTTAGGTATGACTTTTGACGAAGATTCTACAAAAAATAATGCAGCGTTTCGATTGGCCGATCTCATGCGCTGATTGGTTGAAATGTGTAATGTTCTGGTGCGCAATCGCAATCACGCAATCACATCTATATATTTTTTGTAATTAAAAACTGTTAAGTAAATTATTCTGCTAGAGTAATTTCATGGCAATAACGCAGCAGTACGTAACTATCACTGCGTTAAAATCTGGGTATTATTTTTGCCTAATTAATAGTCTGTTTTTCCACAGATACTATTGGTACCGATAGTACTGCCTATTATTACAAAGGCTCGAGTACATAGATCAAAAATCGCACGCACAGAATCGCAGAGCAAGAAATTATACTGCCAATAACGAAATAAAATCTAGTTAATAAAGACAAAGGAGTTATATGGACAAATTAATATAGTTATCGTTGAGCAAAATAGTATAAACAGAGTTGAGATACTGCCGTAGTCTACCTAACATGTTCTATATATATGAGACTATAGGAGCTGATCCCTGCAGGTCGCGAAGACCTAAAAGTATATTTATAGATTTTACTCTATGGTTCTGTGTCTAACAAAAAAATTAAATACAACTGTATTTATATAATGTAATAATTTAATTAATATTTGTTGGTATTGAGACATTGTGGAACAAATCACAAGCGAGGACCGAAAGAGTTGTCAGAAATTTTAAAAAGTGTGTGAAGACAGTGCGGCCAGTGTTCGCTATGGACAATAAATATTGCGCTAGCAACACTACAGTGTGGTGATTGAACGCTTCGTGATTCAAACAATTCAAAAGTGGCAACACACGTGAACTGATGGGACTTTTCGAATTACCAGTGTTCTAACCCAGTGTTGCCATAACGTTGCCACTTTGTAACGACTATTTTTAATTCAATGTTTTTAGCGTAAGCTCAGCTGCACATTATCAGAATGTCAAATTTTAGGAACATCCTAAAATATCTGCTTATTTGCAATTTTGAAGAGAATTTATCAAAATTCTAAGACAAAATTCAGAACGCATCTGATAATGTGCGCTGGGCTTCATGGTCGGTTGAGCCGACTGTTCGCCATGGTCCTGCGACCGATCTAATTCTGTGTCGTACAGGAGCTCTGTGCCATGTTATGTATCTATACAATACTATGCTGTTCGTCCTTGCTTGACGTCCTTCCTTGGTGAGGAGTCGCGGGCGTCAGCTAGACGAACGGACGTCTCTCTCGTTACATTTATGTCGGTCTTCCAAAGTTTGTGTTCTTTCTGTGTACAATTGTTATTTAGATCTGTTTATATCTCCGTAGTTGCAAATTTGAATTATTATAAATTATGTTTACGAGTCTCAACGAGTGAATTGTAATATATACAAAAGTTAACATATCTCATTATTGTTATTGTATAACATTTTTAAGCTTCTCACTACAAATTTTGAGGCTAAATTTAAGCAAAACAACCGCGCGACTGCGAGCGAATTGTTTAAAATTAGACTGCGTTTAAATAGTAGTAAAGTTTGGTTTAGTTAGGTTTATTTGTGAATACGGGTAGAGCCGCGTCGTCGCGGGCGAGGTTCATTTGAGCGTCACGAGTTCTCGTTTTGCGAATTCTACTTATTAATAAAGTAAACGTAACTTATCGTATCGTAACGTCACCTTGATCAACATTATATTTATTATTAGTGTTAATATAGATGCGTTGAAGCGTTGACCTTTTTAAACATTATTATGAATGTTCATGTGGTAAATTTTACATAAAATTCGTGAATAGTTTATAAGTATATTGAGAATATATATATATATAATTGTAAATGACCACATTTTCTTTACAAAAAATAATGTCTAGTCTTTTAAAATCAGTATTTTTCCATTCATTCGCATTTTAAACTCATTTTCGTTAAATAAAACGACCAAAATGTTTTTGTATATTTATAAAAATAATGACAGAGTCACTGCGGGCACAGCGCGGGGCTCGCCGGGCCAGGGGGCCCACGCTCCAACAAACGTCCAGTCACTTCATAACAATATTGCAACCGAAAACAAAATATAAAGCCTTCGACATGTATGATTTAGGGCTCATTTTTCATCGGCGAAGTCTTTGTATTTTTAAACGAAAGCGATGTAACTCGTACATCGCTTTAGTTTATTGTCAGGATCGAAACAATCCCAGCCATAGAGTATAATAGAGCAGCCCCGGCCAGCGTCGGCCCCCCGGCCCCCCTCCAGCCCCGAACTGTTCCCGCCTAAAAATTATTACTTCGCCAACATCTTGATAATGTAATTAAATATTTATGAACGTAAGATGTGTATTTTAACTTTTTTTACATCAAGTCTTTGGGACGCAGCCACGCGGCGGTCGAACGATGTCGTTTTAAAACTTTAGAATATAAAGAGACTAACTACAATGATATTTGTATAGTGAATTTAATTCTACGAATTAATGAGTGTTAGTTCGGGTGTCGAGTAAGCGTGGGACGGTTCCGTTTTAGTTCAAGTTACGTACTACATTGATGCTTACTGATGTTCCCTTTTGTCTACGCGGCGCTTTGGTTGTGACGTTTTCACAACCAGAGTACTAATAGTTATTTGAAATGCAAATAAATGTAATAAAATAAAATAATAATCGTACAGAATGTTGTGTTTTATATTATCCTCGCGGGCGACCCGCCCCTTCTTCGAACGCGCACGGCCCGTCCACTCCAAACTAACGCCGCGACCGCGGCGTTAGTGCCTACCTACCTAATACCACAATAGACTGGGAAGCAGTAGTTTGACTTCATTCTAGGGCCCAAATCGACACACGCAGGCAGCCAAGCATCATTTACACGACCACTAACCTTGTAATGGCCGTGTGGTTTCCGGCAGGCTCGAATAGAATCACTCCGTCTCTTGTCTCTTCCCGTGGATGTCTTACAAGGCGACAAAAGGAAATATGTTAGAAAACATCGATCAGGCCTCCCCAACCCGTCTGGCCAGAGCGTGGGGAGTGTAGGTACACCCCGGACACTCCATACAAATGTCGCGTCGTTTGCTACTACATAAACAATGACGTCTGTGCAGAGCGTGAATGAGCGCGTGTGCGTGCGGCGCCATACAAACTGTTCCTGATTTGTCTCAGATGGGAGGTGAGGTCGACACGAGAGAGCGGCAGGGAGAGGCCATACTGTACGTAGTACTAATAATTATACTAAGTGTAGACCAAATCCTCCTGTCTGGGACGGAAGAGAGAGGGTCGTGCTCCTGTAGTGGAGACTAAAATGACCTGATGGTGATGATGAACCTGTCTTCGTTTCTCGAAACTACGCAGTGTCGCACAGGCCGGTCGCTGGACGAGGACGAGGTCGCTACTACGCTATTCGTCCTGCCTCCGGGCCCCGTTTCGATTCCGTAACGTGAATAATTCGGAACAAATATAATATTTAATAATGGCAGCGACACGACAACGTGTATACTGCTGTGTTTATGGCTGCCCATATTCTACGCTGATAAAACCAACATTCTCATTTTTAAATTAAACTCTTCATACGAATGAGATTTTTTTATATAATAAAATTCTTAAAGTAATAAACGCATTTTTTTTCTGTTACTAACTTATATTATATATTTTATTCCTAAACGTGTACGTGTGTAGTTTTAGGCACACGTACAATAAAAATCTACACAATATGTCTGCTTTAGTTTTTGTAGATGCCAACCTGATGCTCCGTCCAGCAGTAGGCACACATTTCAAAAATACGACGGAGTCAAACTACTGCATCTCAGTCTATTGTACTATTACTTGTACTGTTACATAATAAAATCCAAAGTGCCAACCATTTTAAAAGTAAAACTTCTTTATCTAATCTCATACTGAAATTTACACATTAAAAAACTAAACACAGTATCATAATGACAGTCTTTACGCACAAGCTATCAAAATAAATTTAAAATAGTAGTTTATGAAACTGTTGCATAATAAGGGTTATTAAAATACGAGTGTGAGTTTAAAACATGAGCCAAAGGCGAATGTTTTAATAGACCACACGAGTATTTTAATACCTAATTATGTGCAGTTTCATACACTGCTTTATCTAATCTCATGAAATATATGATAATAATATTTTAAATACAACTATGAAGTTAATTTAACAGCTATAATTCTTACTTATAAATCCATTTGCAGATCGAGCATGCGTAGTGCGCGTTCACAGATTATGTAGAAAAATTTTGCATAGTTGCAATGTATTTGCATTGCAACCTGTTTAAAATACCTGTATCCAGGGCTGAAGCTGTATCGAAATGGTAAAAAAGTTATTTTACGATACAGTTGTCCATAGAAGAGCTGTATCGAAAAATAACTTTTTAAATTTATTTTGATAGCTTGTGCGTAAAGACTGTCATTAAGATACTGTGTTTAGTTTTTTAATGTGTAATTTTCAGTATGAGATTAGATAATAGTAGTTTATGAAACTGTTGCATAATAAGGGTTATTAAAATACGAGTGTGAGTTTAAAACATGAGCCGAAGGCGAGTGTTTTAATAGACCACACGAGTATTTTAATACCTAATTATGGGCAGTTTCATACACTACTTTATCTAATCTCATGAAATATATGCTAATAATATTTTAAATACAACCATGAAGTTAATTTAACAGCTATAATTCTTACCTATAAATCCATTTGCAGATCGAGCATGCGTAGTGCGCATGCGCGACGCGCCGCGCGGCGCCGCGTTCACAGATTATGTAGAAAAAATTTGCATAGTTGCAATGTATTTGCATTGAAACCTGTTTAAAATACCTGTATCCAGGGCTGAAGCTGTATCGAAATGGTAAAAAAGTTATTTTACGATACAGTTGTCCATATAAGAGCTGTATCGAAAAATAACTTTTTAAATTTATTTTGATAGCTTGTGCGTAAAGACTGTCATTATGATACTGTGTTCAGTTTTTTAATGTGTAAATTTCAGTATGAGATTAGATAAAGTTATTTTCGATACAACTCTTCGGACAACTGTATCGTAAACTAACTTTTTTACCATTTCGATACAGCTTCAGCCCTGGATACAGGTATTTTAAACAGGTTGCAATGCAAATACATTGCAAGTTTGCAAAATTTTTCTACATAATCTGTGAACGCGGCGCGTCGCGCATGCGCACTACGCATGCTCGATCTGCAAATGGATTTAGTAAGAATTATAGCTGTTAAATTAACTTCATGGTTGTATTTAAAATATTATTATCATATATTTCATGAGATTAGATAAAGTAGTGTATGAAACTGCACATAATTAGGTTTTAAAATACTCGTGTGGTCTATTATAACATTCGCCTTCGGCTCATGTTATAAACTCACGCTCGTAGTTTAATAACCCTTATTATGCAACAGTTTCATAATAGTACATTACGATATTAGTGCGTTATGATGGTTATAACATGCGAGGCGGAATTTCAGCCCGAGCCGAAGGCGAGGGCGTAATTGAGCCGAGCATGTTATAACCAATACGCACGTATATCGTACGACGTTTTTTAACACATTTGCGAGGAAACAGAAAAAAATATATATTTTGTTCATTTTTAGGGTTCCGAACCTCAAAAGGAAAAACGGAACCCTTATAAGATCACTTTGTTGTCCGTCTGTCTGTCTGTCTGTCTGTCTGTCTGTCTGTCAAAAATTTCTATGTCGAGAATGCGTGGAGGTAACAAGCTGAAATTTGAACTGTATACTCAGGTCTACGGACCCATGAAGTTAAAAAAAAATCAAACTGCTAAGTTTACGTAGAAAAAAGTTACGGCCGTTTATTCAGCAAAAAACGCATATTTCGGCACACTCAAGGGAATCAAAACCTATAGGGTACTTCCCGTTGACCTAGAACTATGAAATTTGGCAAGTAACATCGTTATAGACTACAAGTACAGGAATAAATCTCAAAACTATACATTTGTAAATAGATCTTAAAATATAGGGGGTCTATATTTTTTATAGGGTGTCGAAATTTCAAATTGAAATTACTAGTTCAAATGGGGTAATATATGAAAGGGCTTGATGTACACATTGCAAAATATTAGGTTGAGGAAAAAGTCTTTTCGTATTTTATATGAAAATTCAAAACATTTTTTAATAAAGTTTATTTACATTTAACTAAAGTATGTAGGTGCCATTATGTTCGATAACTTTTTGTCATCTTGTAGGTAGAGACATGATCCCATTACTATAGAAATTTTGGGACTTCTGTTCAAAAAACCGCGACAAGTGGTTTTGGCAGTCTTCTCGTGATGTTAACCTGACATTGCCTAAAGAATTCTTAAGAGACCGAAACAGGTGGAAATCAGAAGGTGCAAGGTCAGGACTATACGGCGGATGCATTAACACCTCCCAGTCAAACTCTCTTAATTTTTGCTGAGTGGCTAAAGATGTGTGAGGTTTAGCGTTATCATGATGAAAAATCACACCCCTTCTATTAATTAATTCCGGCCGCTTTCTCTCAACTTTTTGCTTTAATCTCATCAGTTGTTCACAGTAGAGTTCAGAATCGATAGTCCTGCCTGGCGGTAACAGCTCATAATGAATATCTTCCCTTCCAATCCCACCATACACACAGCATCACCTTGTTGCGGGTTAACCCTGGTTTCGCCAGAGTCTCTGAAGCCTGGCCGGTCTTTGACCACGACCTTTTTATGCGCCAAAACTGTTATGTGGTCAATTCCTAGTTCTTCAGCTACGTCGTAACTACTGATATGCCGATATTGCTCCACTTTTTCAGAAATGGCATCCATTTTATCCGTAACAGGGCGACCAGAGCGACGTGCATCTTTGACATCAAAATTTCCGGATTGAAAACGCTTAAACCAAATTTGTGCTACTCTCACAGACACTGCACTAGGTCCATAATAATCACAAATTTTTTTCGCAGCTTGCGTTGAATTTTTACCTTTTTTGTAGTAAAATTTTAAAATGTATCGAATTTCTTCATTAGATTCACTCATCTTGACAGTAAAAAAAACAAATGAAAATCACACATTTACCTAATTTGAATTTGGAATTATCTTTTTTAAAATTTAAACTTTTTATAGATATCAAAACCTGCTAGATACAAATGGTATAACCAAAGAGATTTTATTACAAGTTCATACATACTATAATGCGAAAAGACTTTTTCCCCTACCTATTATATTTTATTTATTTTTTTCGATGCATTATTTATTTTATAATGAAAAATATCAAATTTAATAATGATACTACGTACCTACGGAACCCTCGGTGGGCGAGTCCGACTCGTACTTGTCCGGTTTTTTAATTATTGAAACAGTTAGTGAAATTACAATTATTAAAATGATACGTAGTTGTAGTTGGTTTTTTAATTATGTTTATCTAATCTCATACTGAAATTTACACATTAAAAAACTGAACACAGTATCTTAATGACAGTCTTTACGCACAAGCTATCAAAATAAATTTAAAAAGTTATTTTTCGATACAGCTCTTCTATGGACAACTGTATCGTAAAATAACTTTTTTACCATTTCGATACAGCTTCAGCCCTGGATACAGGTATTTTAAACAGGTTGCAATGCAAATACATTGCAACTACAGTGCTACAAGGATCTAAATGAACGTGGCAGAAAACGGAACTAAAGCCGCCATCTTGTAAGACGTCACTTTTGACAGTTCTTCACCGTTTAATGTTGTGGTCCAATTTTAAAGTATATTTTGTTAATATAGTACGATTAACATGCCGAAAGTTTTACGAAGTGGTGTTAGGTTGGTTGTCTTAAAGATGAAAGAGATTTTTGTAAAAGAAAAACAAAACAACGGCCCATTAGTTCCTTTTGAAAAGGTTCACGAGCGACTCGCTGCTGCTACAGGTAAATGTTGCCAGAAATGTTTGTTTACCTTAAATTCCCACTTTGTTCGACAGTAAACAGTTTTATTTGGTTTATTATGTTATACGTAAATATTTATGAATTTAAATAATTTTCAGGTGTTACTTTACACACTGTATCAAACATTGTCAAAGAAGGCAATGTGGTTATGGCATCATGCAGTAAAATTGTTACATCTGGTAAGAACAGGAAAACAAGAAAAGATAAACTCATAATGGATCACCTTCGGCATACTAAGGTGGACTCAGAAGGAACTGGACGCCCTGGATGTAAAGGTCCGAAAACTGCTTACGACGTATCGCATGCATCACCCACGATCATCAGTGATGAGATTGTACATCCCACGGAAGTGTGGGGGTCGTGGCTTTTTAAATGCCAAAAACCTACACAACCGTGAGGTGTGCAATCTCAGGGAATATTTCCTAAACTGTGATAGTGGGATGCATCGCGACGTTGTAGCAGTTGATAAGGGCCTTACACCACTATCCTTGGCAAACGAGAATTGGCGTAAACCATCTGTGCTTACCACCCAGGGCCGCAAGGATATATGGAAGAGCAAGGAGCTACATGGGCGATTCTACCGGGCTCTGAATGGGCCTGATGTAGACTCGCTCGCGTCGGTGGCCTGGCTACGTTTCGGCAACCTCTTTGGGGAAACCGAAGGTTTTGTCTGTGCAATTACGGACGAAGTTATCAAGACGAATAACTACCGGAAATATATCCTGAAGGACGGTACGGTCGACATCTGTCGAGCATGCCACCGTCACTCAGGCATATTGTTTCCGGTTGTTCTCATCTTGCTAACGGCGAGTACTTGCATAGACATAATCAAGTAGCTAGGATTATACACCAGCAACTTGCTCTTAAATATCGCCTTGTGAGCTCTGAAGTACCATACTACAGGTATGCACCTGCGCCAGTTCTCGAGAACGGTAGTGTCACGCTCTATTGGGACCGGTCTATTATCACGGACAGAACTATTGTCGCAAATAGACCTGATATCGTGGTATTAGACCGGGTGACGAACCGTGCAATTCTCATTGACGTCACCATTCCCCATGATGAGAACCTCGTTAAGGCCGAGAAAGAGAAACTTTCTAAGTACTTGGACTTGGCCCACGAGGTTACCAACATGTGGCATGTGGACTCAACGATTATTGTTCCGATAGTCGTATCAGTAAACGGACTTATAGCTAAGAGCCTCGACCATCACCTCGAGAGGCTCTCGCTAGGCAGTTGGGTCAAGAACCAGATACAGAAGGCGGTTCTCCTGGACACGGCCCGCATCGTGAGAAGGTTCCTCACTCTGGAGCCCTGACCACCGGTAGTTTGAGTCTCCGCTCCACTACCGGCGGGTGTCCCTGTTTTTTTATATTTTTAAATGTATTTTTTTTTTTTTGTTTATATATTTATATTTAAAAATGTAAAAAAAGAGAGAAAAATATAAAATAAATGGTATAATAATAATAGTCCGCAGGGCAGCTTGTGTGGCGAGCTGTTGTGTGAGTAGCGACACCACGGACCCGAGTCTCCAGAGAGTCGGTCAGGGCCTTCGTCTCCGACGTGTCTTCATCGGTCGGAGTGTAAACACAAGGAGGCCCGCAGGACTCTCAGCTCTGGCTTGCCTTCATTGGCCGTCCAGAGAGGAGCCGCTAGAGCTATATGCTCCAGGGGTGGAAGTGTTAAAGGGCATCACGCCGCGAGTAACTTCGGAAAAAGCGCAGCACACCTCTCGACACCCCTGAGTCACTCACACCGGTGTTGCCCCCGGCCGTTTTCCTGGCATTTCGGGGGCCCATCTAGTGAGTGGCAAGCCACCGCCTGCCGCAAATAACTAGCAATAAAAGCAGTTATGGCAGACGTCCGTCCCTCTTCTGTAATAGCCCGGTATTAAGTTCACCCAGATCTCATCTCCATAGCCCATTTATTTTCCATCACACTTAGATAGATAGATAGATAGATAATATTTTTATTGGTTTGCTGTTACACTTTTTACTTAAGCTAGAGAAAATACACATAATTAAACAAATACAAACAAATATTGACAAATATGGAAAAGTCTAAAGATGCGCATGTGCACCAGCAACACCAATTGGTTGGAGGCTCAGTGACAATTATTGCCCCTAGAGGCAAACCACTGCTTTTCAGCTTCCACCTTTAGGAAAATCACTGAATCACCGAGAGGGCATAAAACAGCGCCAGACAAAGAGTGAGACGAAGAGTACCAAAGTTGAAAGTGTAATTATGTATATGTGTAAGAGTGCATTATGATGAGACGATGAGTGTGTTGTGGGTATGTGTGTCGATTGAGTGTGATTATGTGATATATGTATATATATTAAGTAGTATATATATATTAAGTAGGACTATATTTCATATATAAGATTTATGTACCGACAGCTGCCGTGCCACAGTATGCTGAAATCGTTTCTTGCTGACTCATAAGTATCATCTTATATTTAGTTATGAAAGTTTTCTTTGAGTTCAGTTGTCTGAGCGGTGGGGGAATATTGTTCCAGCACTTGGTGGCTTGATGGCGGAAGCTGCCTGTAAATGCAACTGTTCTATGTATCTGTCCTACTAACAGTAATCGTTTGTTGGGACGCATGCAGTATTTATTTGGAAAATTAGAAAATTGTAATTTTGATGACAAATATGTGGGCTTCTTAAATTTTATAATGTCAAACACTAATCCTGCCATATGCAACTGTCTACGAAAGGACATATTTAGCAAAGAGAATTTATTTAAATAAGGGTATATATGACTCCTGGGTGGAATTACAAAACAAAAACGGCAGCAGGCATTTTGTACTCGCTGAATTAGACGCTGTGTCTTAGACAGTAGTCGGGGTCCATATACCAGGTCACCGTAGTTTAATTTAGATAGGATGAGTGATTCGCAGAGTGTTATGCGGACCTGTTCACTAAGTAAATTTCGTATTTTATAAAGAATCTTAAGTCGATAAAAACAGGCCCGTACAACATTTAAGACATGGGTTTCGAAACGTAACTTACTGTCTATTACTATGCCTAAGTTTCTTGCTTCCTCCACACGTTCCACCACATTGTGCCCGATCCTGACTACTGGGTTTTGCCTGAGAATTTTCGAGATTTGTTTCTTAGAACCCAGAATGAGATATTTCGATTTGACCGGGTTCAAAACCAACGCGTTTCTTTCCGCCCAGTCATAAATGCTCTCAAGATCCGCATTCAAGTCTGGCAGTTTTTCACTGAACTTATTCGGAGGTGCAGAAATATAAAGTTGCAGATCATCTGCGTATTGGTGGTATTTGCAATGTTGGATTGCTTTATATAAGTCAGCCGTGTGTATTATGAACAGTAAGGGGGCCAATATTGAGCCCTGTGGAACACCTCTCCGAATAGGTTTTGTGTCAGATTCAGACCGTATGCCATCCTGCCCTAAGAGCACAACAGCTTGGGCGCGGTGACTAAGGTAACTGTCGAACCATGCCAATGAGTTTTCCTCTACACCATAGTACTTTAACTTTTTGAGAAGTAACGGTAGATTAAGACAATCGAAGGCACGGGAAAAATCTAGCAGTGCCAAGCAGCTACCATTTCCCGCGTCTTGTTCAACAAGAATTTCATCAACAACATCCAGCAGAGCAGTGATAGTACCCATGCCCCCACGAAAACCGGATTGGTATTGTGGTAATACCTCGGCAGATTCCACGTACTTACTCAATTGCTCATAAACCGCCTTTTCTAAAATTTTAGATAAGAACGGCAAAATTGAAATCGGACGTAGATCCGTCAATGTAGTGGGATTAGTCACTTTAGGCAAAGGAATGACGAGGGCTGACTTCCACACTCCAGGGACAATGCCTGTCCGAATAGATTTGTTGACCATGTCAGTGATAACGGGGAGCGTATGCGGTAAGGTGAGTAAAATCATATCATTACTGATGCCGTCGACACCAATTGAGTTAGTCTTTATAGACAGGATATACCTAGCAATTTCTGTTTCCGAAACTGGTTTCAGGCTGAAAGAGGTATTTCCAAATTTATTAGTGTCAAAGAATGACAGTTCAGATGGTGGGATGACGCCCGAACCAGGTATATTAAGAAAATGATCATTAATTAGATTCGGATCATTGAACTGGTCAGGGAGACACTCATTGTTAGATGAATCTAATGCAATTTTATTTTTTATATTTTTCCAAAATTTTTTTGAATCAGAACGTAACGAATTGATGTGGAAGTTATAATACGCTCTTTTTTCGTTAAATATACTAATTTTAACAAGTTTTTTCAACTGTAAATAAGACAGCTTACTACTTAATGTTTTCTTCTTGCGAAAATTTGAATAGGCTTTGTTTCGCTTATCAATCATTATTTTTATTACGTCTGTTACCCATGGAAGAGAATTGTTATTATTTACTCTAAAAGTTTTGAGCGGGGCGTGTTTATCAAACAATGATAGTATCATAGTGTTAAATTTGTTCAACTGGTCCTCGACAGACGTTAACACTGTGAGCGATTCCCAGTCCATAGCCTCTAAATCCTTGTTAAAGTTTGTCATGTTTATATTCTTTAATGATCGACACGTGATTATTTTTGGTGGGGGGATGCATCGCTTGACTCGCGTGGTTATGTTAATCATGGCGTGTCCGAGAGAGCCTGTAACGTTTGTGATAGTAACGTCCTGTACTTGAGCATTCGTACAGACTAAGTCAATCAATGTTTCAGTTTCTACAGAAAAATGTGTCGGTTGTGTAACAACTTGATGGAGTTGCATATAATGCAAAAACTGATTAATTTTGGTAACATTCGAGTTACTCACATCAAGCATATTAACGTTAAAATCGCCCAAAAGGAACACATAATCAAAGTTAAAGTGAGCAATAGACTGTGTTAGCGCATCTATAAATGTATCTATATTAACCCAGTTGGGTCTATAAGCCGTACCTATTAAGAGAGAAACCCCATTGATTGACAGTGATAGCCACATTTGCTCAATCGGCGCCTCTGGATGTTTGACAATGCGAGCCTTTATGCCGTCCCTAACGTAGAATGCGACCCCACCTCCCCTTCCCCCGCGCATAGAAGCCGGGCGAGGGGTGTTACGAAACCTGTAGCCAGGCAGAGCAGGCGCACGCGCCTCTTCGCCCGAACGTAACCAAGTCTCATTTATAGCTATAAAATCTGAGTTGCAATTGTTTACCGCCACCAGAAAGTAACACAACATATTGAGATAATAAGTAATGTAAATAATAATAAAAAATACCTAGCATTGATGATTTAAAAGTTAAACTCGCCTCGATTGTCGTTGTTTGTAACTTAGAATTAGGATGGTGATAAATTGATCGATTCCAGTCCAACAGTAGGGATGCCAAAAACACGATCCAGGTCCGCCGTCGAACGAATACGGTGTCGCGTGGACCCCGCATCAGGAGTTTGCCGTACATACACCTTGCCTTCCTTAGTCCACACGTAGCGCCAGTTGAATTTCACCTTCAGTTCTCGGGCCTTGGCAAATAGCTGGCGGTTAGCTCGAGTTAACCTTTCATTAATGTAAAATTTGCGGGGGGGTCCCGGCAGGTCGGTTCCCTCTGTAGTAACGCTGCGGCGCACCCGCGCTGCTTGCAAAAGTTCGTTTCGGACTCCACGCCGCGCCAAGCGCACCACCACTGGACGAGGGCGCGGCTCATGAGCTCCGGTTGTCGTTTCCCCCAACACACGACCCACCCTCGTTGCACTGACTATATCACATTCATTCAAAGTGACACCAATCTTCGCAGCCAAGACAATAGCAGTGGATGTAACATTTTCACCCTTTGGCTCCGGAACTCCAGCAATTTCAATATCGTTCTGTAGCAGTTCCTGGTCTCGATCTCCGAGTTCCATTCTAAGGTTGGCGATCGAGTCGGCGAGCGATGAATCGTAGGACTTTTGTATCTGTTGTTCCAGTGCGGTTACACGGGCGTTCATATCTCCAGCACGCTTGTCACATTGATCTGCCCGAAGCCCAAGATTAGACACAACTAAACTCAGTTGACTTATCTGTGAATTCATCGTAGCCATCTCTTGTCGAAGGAGACGCATTTCGCAGGTTAGTGCCCGTATGTCCGAAGATGATAGGTGACTATCATGAGCATCTCCGGTGCCAGCACATGTGAAAGAAGCATCCATACAATACGAGGTGTCCGCTGTCGAGTCGTTGGCGTAGACTGCCGTTCCACGGAGCACGTTTACGTTGTCGTTGTAAGCGCCGACCGGCGTGTTGATGTTGGGTGTTTTGGGCTGCTTACATACGCACTTTACGCATTTCCATCCATTTTTATGTTCATGTGTCATACTGTTAAAACGCTTTTCCGGCACATTTGCGCAAAGTAGGTCATATGTGTCTTCACATAGGCAGCAACATAAAAATTGGCGATCCGAAATTGTTTGTGAACAACCGACGCATTTCATTTTCAATATGATGTGTTATCGTAGGTATTACTATAACACGGAACGACCGTCCCTCTTGCACTCACGGACACTATCAAATGTGCGAAGCCACAGAAAGATTATATGGGCCGCCTCAAGATGCAGCGACAATCGACAGTTTTTTACAATTAAAATGCTTCAAATTATAACTAACACTTCCACGGATATTAAAAATAATTGCACATATGTAACACCAATGTCCTTGACTATATTTGCAACTAGTTTCGAGTATATATAAGTACTTTATGACGGGTTTAGAAAATATATTGGTGGTATGAAATAAAACAATACGCACTCTCCGGCAACTCAGTGATCACTCAAACTTCGCAATAGTCTCAACGCCTGCCGAGACCTGCTCATGGGTATGTCGTTCCATTGACATATCCTGGAGCGGGTCATGGCGGGCGTACAACATTACATCAAACTTCTCAAAGGGGCCTCTACGCGTTGGATCCGTATCCCCGCGCATGCCTACCAAATGACCGGGCTTGACCCGTGAGTCCAAGAGAGATAATAATAATATATTTATACAACATTACGAGAAACAGAAAAAAAAAATCATATTTTTCCACTTCAAGAAATTTTCATACGTGGTTATGTATCTACAAAGTTGGGTCACTTGTACCATCAATGGTACTAGTCAATGGTACTACTGATCCTAAGGGGATATTGACGGCAGCAAGCTGTCGCATGCGGTTCGCGCTTCTGTTAGTATATCCGGTGGAGTTGAAGTAATATATTGCTCTTCCTCATTATTGAAAGTTGTCATTTTTAGATATTCACAATACAAGTACAAAGAAAAGAAAATTTGAGAAAAATGGCGCGAGGATTATTTTCTGCCGTAGCTGCGTGAAAATGTTGGCAAAGACTTTAGAGCATGCAGCCAAGTTTTTAAATTACCGAATAAACTGTTTTTTTTTTATTTTAAATAAACTCAATCTGTGAATGCACACTGTTGCTTTCCCGCCATTTTAACAGCGCGCTAGCGCTGCCTACTGATTGGCGCCGTGCGGCGATTAGTTCGAAATTTGAATAGCAACAGCGCGCGAAATGGCAAATAATACTGTTATGGAATTTGTATGGACTATAACTTAACTATTTGCTTTGATAACACACGCGTTTTTTATGACCCGCTTTACATATTTAAAACCGGTGGAATTACATCAGCTTTACGAGCAAAGGTGTTGAAAACTACTATTAAGCACGTTGACTTGGGGATTAAGCTGGTGAATGCGTGACGAGGTCGTTACGGAAACTGCGAACGAAAGTTGAGAGGAAGGTATAAGTTAGTAGAGCTAAGAAGTTTTACTTTTGAGGTCGGTGTCAGCTGCAGCGTGTTGTATTTCTTTTAAACTATGGCTGACACCAAACTCAACACCAGCACAAACACACAAAAACACCACAATGGCTTATTGAACGTACCACGTTCATCAGTTTAGGGTATTATTTTGCTCGCTCACACCTGCATAGAAGTATGTTATCCCCCTCGCATGCACCGCATTCCTGTGAAGGACAATAAGTGCAGAAAGAAACTTACTTATCGAGGTGCCATTATGTTTTAGCTACCTGGCAGCCTTTCATCTAAGTTTTTCCTACCACAATACCCTAGATTATTATACCTTTTTGAAAAGAACACCTGTCCTGAAGAGTCGTACATATTTTTAAGTACCTACATCTGCAGCATAACTGCAATAGATTTATTATTCTTCAATATAAATAATACCTAGTTAAGTACTGTTGAATAAACTACGCTCTGCTACCAGAAATTGTTGAGTAATTGCCTACTCAAGCACAACAACTACAATTTAAACTTACATACTAAACTTACCCGATTCCGGACGCTGGCTCACCGTAATCCAGACGGGTTCACGCAGACAGGAGTAAAGGTTTCAGGACAGCAATATATACATATAATAATAGGGAATACGTTCACCATAGTCCAGAGTAATAATCCAGAGTTCCAAGGTCGCCCAGCGATCAATCACTCATTGTTAACACTGTTCAAACTTTCGACGCTTCCCGGCGTCGATCCGCGGTCCCGTGCGATCTACCAATCGTGTTCCGCGAACTCCAGGTCGCGAATTCACGTATGTGATGTAACTTATCCGGAAGCTAAGCACAGCAACAAAACCCCGGCGTTCCAGAAGCGCCCCGCGCACGCCACGTTGCTTAGGTTATACTTTTGTCAGCCCCGCGAGTCCATCCAGCGAACTACGGGCGACCACTATCGACTGCTACGCGAACCCAGGTCGCGAGACTACCGTATGTGCTGCGAGGCCTACCCCGAAGCAACACAACACAACAACCGCTTTCTAGAACGGGGAGTCTATGGAGCGCTTTCCAGAAGGCGCTCCGCGCGCCGCGACCATTAGCGAGATGTGAGACTGCCGCGCGCGCGCCCTCTGACGGCGCGCACTGGCGAAACGAGTGTTGCCGGTCAACGAACTCGATTATGCCCTAACCAACAATCGACCGATTTCCATAGTCGATTTTAAATCCAACAAGTACTTTGTAGACATTTATTTGTTTTCTCAACTATTAAATCGATCGAATCGAATTAGACGAGCTCGGTGGCGTAGCGGTCAATGACGCGGCTTCGACACCAACGCTCGTGGGTTCGATTCCCACATAGGACAAACATTTATGTGCATGAACATGTCTGTTTGTCTTAGTCTGGGTGTTTTCTATGTATCATAAGTATGTATTAACAAAAAAAAAATGAATTTACGTATGTTTATCAGTTGTCTAGTACTCATAACACAAGCTTCGCTTACTTTGGGGCTAGATGGCGCTGTGTAATTTGTCTGACAATATTTATTTATTAAAAAAAAAAACTTCTACTACGACCCCGTTAGTTTATTTACTTGCAATTTTGGTATTGAAAATAGTAAAACAACTTTATCTACTACGCAAAAATTAAAAAAAAAACTAGTTGCACAAATTACAAAAAAAATTGTACAATAGACAGAAAATTGGCATATTTTTTATATAAAAATTAAAGTTCGACTATCTTGAAAACGGGTATGGTCAGGCCTGTCGCCTGTGCCACTCAGCCATTCGGCCGAGTTATTTACCTACACGCCCGAAGAGCCCGAGAGGACAATTTAGTCGAGTATCACGCGCGCCCTCTTACTTATGCGGTATGCGACGCGAGACGCGACGCGATCAAGATGGTTAAACAAAAGCTTTACTGTTCTGCATTCGGATGCACGAACACAAATTATAGAGATAAGGATATAGATAAATTTAACCTTTCACAAACTTCCGAATAACGATCCTAAATGAAAAATAAAAATTCCGAAAAACGACCACCATACCTACTAAATATCTAGGTATTTATGTACGGTTATTTTGTTTAGCGTTTAACCCCTCGTGTGCGTAAGACGTTTTTTGGCGATGGAGGTTCCAAAGCGGTATATTGGGGTTAATTAGGTTCAGTTAGGAGCCCCTAGGTGAATTTTAGTTTTATTGGATTTTCCTAAGTTAGTTAAAATTAACTTTGAAAAGTTAGGTTAGGTTAGGTTTTTTCGTTTATTTTCGGTTAGTTTAGGTTAGGTTGGTTAGGTTTAGGTTAGGTTAGGTTAGGTTAGGTTAGGTTTTTATTGTTTCCGCCCCTGGTTACACCACCAGGGACGGGAATTTATTGCTACTGTTTTCATTTATGTTTATGGGCACTAGACAATTTTCGCTACTACAGTTTATTCTTATAAATAATACGTTTACACGGGAGGGAAGAGGTCAGCTAAGGGATACTTCACTCTTCCCTCCCGCGTGGATGTATACATTGTATATATTGGTGCTTACTTGCTTACTTGTAAAGGAACAAGGTTAGTTACAGAGGTTTATACGTTGCTATGTTACTTTATAGTAATTTATAACTCAATGCCAATTGAGTTGGTGCACCCCCCCACCGCGTGCCACCGCTCCGCGCGAGGAACCGGCAGAGAAGATCTATCGCCCCCCGGCGGCACACACAGCGGGCGTAGGGGTATCACCTGTTTTACACATTCATGTATGAAGACATATACTGGGCTTAGAAGTTATACAATATTATATTTTAATTGCTGGTTGAGTTATTAGTATATACTTATTTGTATGTTTACGTATGCTCCTTGGTCGCACGCTCCAACTTCCTGAGAAGGGTCGGCCAGTTGAATCGTTCCAACCCACCCCGTAAGGGGGCAACGGGGGGAAGTCACTAGTTGGTTGGGGGTACTCGGGGGGTTCAATCCAATTATATTATATGCCGTCGGTCACGCGCAACCTCTCCATTAAGTAGTTTCAGGTGGACCGCGCGTCCGAGGAGCTACATTTATGTTATTATTTATTACATAGTAGGTGTGATCGAGGGCATCATACTATCTTTAGTATGCGCCGCCCGTCAGATCGGTCACTAAGGGTTGGGTTCGTGAGAGGCGAGTCCAATCTCTGTCATAAGGAGAGTTGGTATATCGCCCCGCCACGCACAAGACCCATAATCTGCACAACCGGCTTACCATATCATATACTTAATTTTTCCTGCTTATGATTTTCATTAGTTGTTTATTTTAGTATGCTTTGTAATGGGTTTATGCTTTCTGTTTGTGTATATTTACGTTTAGTTTGATTATTAGTCTGGTGGGAGTTTGCTCGGATTGCCCCCGGGTATGCCCCCGGGGGCAATTCCGAGGTTGCTCATGGACCGAGCTTCACCAGCGTCATATCGGGGGTACTACATGTGCCGAGCGGGGGCGCTCGTCTTTGGATAGTTATGTTTTTGGGATTTGTTTTGTTGTTGTATTATTTTAGTATGGATAGCAACGGATATATGCTGTTTATGTGTGTATGTTTTTTCATTTATTTTATTTTGATTGTTTAACTGGTCAGAGTGTGTTCAGATTGTGTCCGGGGGAATTGCAAGGTACTGATGGTGGGAGCTCCACTGGTGTCATGTGGGGGGGTGTAACACGTGCCGAGCGAGGGCACTCGTCCTTGTATAGTGAGGTTTTGTGTGTTTGTTATTGTTATTGTAAATATGATATATGTATTATGTGTGCGGGGGGTGTAAGGATTAAATTTATGTGGTGTTATATTGGTTTTCAAAGAGTCTTCCCCCGCCGGCGCCATGTCGGGGGCTATAGGCGTGTCGGGCGGGGGCAGCGGGGGTATGGGGTTATTATAGTGAATTGTTTATCTATTGTCGTTATTCTGGATTAGATATATGTCTTAATGTGTGTGTGGGTGTATGTTAAACTTATGTAAATCAGCGCTAATTGCCGGGGGGCCAGCTTATGCTGGCGCCACGCCGGAGGTCGCGCAGTTATCTCTCGGAGGGGCGGAGGATATTTCTGTCGATATCGCAATCGGGTGTGGAACTGTCCCTGGGAGGTAGTTTAGATGGTATATGTACCTATGTGTCACCAGGAGTTAGTTCTGATAAGCTCATTCTATTTGTATTTTTTATTGTCTGTAGGTCGGTCTTGATTCACTCGGTCCGGGGGCCACACACGTGCCACATGGGGGTACTTGTCCTTGAGTGTAATTATTTTGGTAGCGTTCTCCGGGGGTCTACCCCCATTGCTGTAGGTAATAATACAGTTAATGTGTAATCTAAAAGAGATTGTCCTGGTTATTGTTATTCGTATGTGTCGCTGTATTATGATACTAATTGGGGTGTGGGGTGATGGACTGTGCGTTGTTATTAATATGTGGGTTGTGCGGTGTCATGTCGGGGGTACTACACGTGCCGAGCGGGGGGGCTCGTCTTTGGATGGTGATGTTTTTGTGCGTTTGTTACATTGTTATATTATTTTAGTATGGTCAGTAATGAATGTTGAATGAATGAATGATTGTAATGAATGTTTGCTATTTATATGTGTATATTTTAGGTTTATTTTGATCGTTGAACTAGTAAGAGTGTGTTAACATTGCCCCGGGGGCAATTTCGAGGTTACCCATGGTCGGTGCCTCGCCGGCGTCGTGTAGGGGGTGCTACACGTGCGGAGCGGGGGCACTCGTCCTTGGGTAGTGAGGTCTTGTATGTTTGTTAATGTTATTGTGAATAGGATATATGTTTACTGCGTGTGGGAGTGTAGTGATTGAGTTCATGTGGTGTTATAATTGTTACAAGAGAGTCATCCCCCGCCGGCGCTATGTTGGGGGGTGTGCTCGTATAAGGCGGGGGGAGCGAGGGTGCGGCATTATTATCGTGTTCGGGTTTTTGGGCATATGCCGAGGAGACGACTAAGATTACCAAGTTGTATGAGTATGTTTTATGTGTGTGTGGATGTATGTTGGCTTGTGTAAGTTTGCGCTGATTGCCAGGGGGCCATCTTGTGCAGGCGCCTCGCAGGGGGCCGCGCAAATTATACCTTAGGGGGGGCGGGGGTATGTTCTGTCGTTATTGCAATCGGGTTTGGATGTGTACAAGGGAGGTAATTAAATGGTATATGTACCTATGTGTGACCAGGAGTTAGTCCTGATAGGCTCATGCTATTCATTCTCTTTACAGTCTGTAGGTCGGTCTTGGTCGGCTATGGCCGAGGGGGCCCGCACGTGTCGCATGGGGGTAATTGTACTTGAATCTAACTGTTTAGGCTGGGCTCATCGGGGGTAACCCCCCGCTACTGTTGGTAATAAAAACCGTTAATGTGACATCTAGATGAGTTTGTCCTTGGTCATTATTTGTTGTATGTGTCGCTGTATTATGGCGCTGATTAGGGTGTAGGGTGATGATCTATGCGTTATTTTAATGTGTGGGTATCTGACTCTACTTAGCGAATTACCTGGGATCCGCATTGAGTCCCTTTGCTACTTTCCTAGAGGCTGCCACAGTAGCTATGTATATGTAGTGTTTGAGGTGTAGTGTAGTGTCTAATATGTATTTATAGGTATAGCATTTAAGAGTATATATAAGATCGTCAATGTAACATGAACGAATAATAAACCAAATGTAAACCTAATCAGACGTTTGCATCATCTCCCGCTCACCACCTTTCATTACATGGCGACCCTTGCCACTTAGGCGGTCTGACGGTGTTCGGTGGAGCGACGCGCGTGTATATTGTGCATAATTTAATAATCGGACTGTGAGTCAAAAATGATTTATAAAAAAAAAGTAAAGTTCAAAAACGCCGAGGTCTTCATATTGCAATAGATGTCTTCGAGTATAAAGAACATTAATTGTTGCAAAATGTAATCTGATCATTTTGGCTACCGAATCCGGAGGCTCGTATTGAGTGTCATCACGAGGAGCCTCACCGCCACGAGCCAAGCGAGAAATGGTTTTGGAGAAATGTAACGAATAATTTAGTGCAAAAGTGTAAAAAAAAAAACCAGTGCTAAATCTGTGCTAGTGTTAATTAAGTAAATTCGTTCGAGTGAAAAGTAAACAATGTGTGGTGAGAACTGAAAAACTAATTAAGACTATGTAGAGTATGCGTTTTGTAGTCATGATAATATTATTATATATTCTATGTTGTTATCATGTATATTTCATTTTATCTCTATGTTCATACAATTTATTGATACATTAAAATCATGTTATAATGAATAAGAAAATTCATAAATAATGTACCTAATCATTAATCTTAGTAATGAATCAAAAATAGATAACATGACAGCCATAAATGATAGAAGAATAAAAAGAAATGTTTTTCGGAATTCTTACAAATACTATAAATAATAGTTTAAAATTATACACTAATAGGCAAGATAATATGCAATTTGAAAAATTTGTTTATACTAAGATGCCTATGCCCACTTTCGATTTTTAAACCATTGTCTTGTTGTTACCGGTGTTGAATTGTAATAGAAGCGACATTATGCCTGATCAATACTATAAATTTAAAAAAAAAAAAAATTAAATAATGTTAATATATTTATGGGAAAGATAAATTTAGAATTTCAATATTTCGATCATGAGGTATGTTTATAATAATTACGAAGCTCAGATTAGAGACATGTGAACTTAAAAAAAAGTCGAACATATTATTATGTATAACAATATTACTAATAAGAGTATGTAACACATAATTAACTGCTTTAGTTTAGTTTTTTTTTTTATTATATAATATTTTTATAATCATAATGACATTTTATTTGCCAGATATTATTATTATATTAACTTGTGTGTATGTGAGGTCAGTGGAATGTACAAGTTGCCAAAAATAGTGTTGTTATAGATTCCGGAGCATCTCTCTCGGTATTGAAATAAGAAACGCTGATACAGTGGAACGTTCCAGTGCGAGTACATTACGTGCGGAATGCATCGCTATAAAAGGAACTGGGAACAAAGTACAAAGTAAACAAATGAATATGAATTTGATAACCTTGATTATACATATATTATAAAATTCTTGCATTATGAATTATGCGCTAATGATTTTTTTCCTTTTGCAAGCATTAGTTTCAAAAAGTATAGAAGCTTTAAAAAACTTCGATTTATATAATATTACAAACAACCATATTTATGTTCAATGCTTGTACTTACACATATAATGACAGTTTTAAGCATTCCACCGAGATGCAATTTCTTTTAAAGAGTATTTTATAATATGCACAGTATGCGTGATTTTTAGAAAGATGCGAAGAAGAAGAAGTTGAAAATGTAGATGTGAGAGACGTGAACGAAATGATTATGTCTGTATTAATTTGAGTACAAAGAAAACGAATAGATAAAAGATGGATAAAAGGATTGTACAAGATATTAGTGATAACCTGAGATTGTTATGGTTGCTATAAACAATTGGACTGATCACCCAAGAGTTGTAGGATGCTATAAAAATCCAAGGTTTGGATTGAATTAGTGTATATGTAATAGCAATGACTTGTATAGAATAAAAGGTGACAGATATGTCAAGAATACATAAATTAATTCTCATAAATCATTAATTACGTAACCTTCTTTCCGATCATGACGCGCACGAGATGCCTTCGTGAGGATGTTGGAATACTTTTGTAATGATATTAAAGTGTGTTTAATAAAATAATGAAAATAATGAAGAAAGAATAAAAGAGTTAACTCTATGAAATAATAAAATGTATAAGTAACACACGGAGCTGGAACAAACCATGCTCAATTATTTTAAATGATGTTAAGAGAATTTAGTGATGACTAGTTGATGGCGATAAGAAATGCGTAAGTGTATGAATTCCGAGAATGATAACTATAAATGTTATATTGTAGAGTTATTGAAGTTTGTCAATCAGATATAAAAATAGAATGTAGAGGCATAGCACTGTTTGACCATGAGAAATGGAATCTTTTGATTAAAAACAAAGATATTTTATGTTATATTCATTTGTAACTCAACCTGCACAGATTTTCTAGACTTTATTTTTGTTACCCAGGTAATGGTAATTTATAATCTTTATCTTGTATCAAAAAAAAATATATTTATCTGATAATATTTTTATTTTTATTTTGCCCGGTGGGCGTGTAGTGTAGTGTCTAATATGTATTTATAGGTATAGCATTTAAGAGTATATATAAGATCGTCAATGTAACATGAACGATTAATAAACCAAATGTAAACCTAATCAGACGTTTGCATCATCTCCCGCTCACCACCTTTCATTACAGAGGTTTGAGGTTCAAAGTTGTAGGAATGGTATACGGAATATGGTGTTATTATTAGGTGGTTTAGTAAATACTCATAGTTTGTTGATTTTAATTATTTATTAATCATTCATTAATGTGTTATATAATTATTGTTTTATTATTATTATGTTATTGGTCCCATCGCCATACATCCGATTATTTATACGCTATTTAATTTATTCATGAATATTTCCGAGCCCCCGCGACCTCCAGTGGCATGGGGGCGCGCCCCCCAAGAGTTTCGCGAAGCTATTCGGATACTCAAGGGCAAAATGAAATAAATATACACTTACACACTTACCTGTTCCCTTGAGGCATCACTCACACCAGGACCCTGAAACAATTATAAAAATAAAAATATAGGTAATCTATTCTACACCAAAGATACTAATAACGAACTATACCCCCGCCGCCTCTAACCAATACAAAAGTGCGCGGCCCCCGGCGTGGTGCCAGCATGGGCTGACCCGCAGGCCACTGGCGCAGCATCGTGTAAATCCGACACATCACCCTCACACATAACAAACGTACATATCACCCATAATGATCACAATTGATAAACAAAACCCACCATTCAAATACATAGCGCTCCCGCCCGACACGATTAGTACCCCCATATGGCGCCAAGGAGACTGGCTCCCCCGGCAACTGAGGCAAATACGCAAACACGAAAGACACATAAAACACATAAAACAACAAAACAAATACACACACACAAACCAACATTTTACAAGCATTATCATACACCAAGACGTGAAAATAACTACAAATAGAAAATAAATAAATTAACAAATACTATACCACCGTAACTGCCGCCCCTGAACAGGTCCTAACCAGAACACTATTATAACAGATCACACCCCCGCTGCCCCCAGGCCACACGTGCATGGCCCCCAGAAGTGGCGTCGGCGGGGGTTGGTTCTGTAGCAACTAATACAAACATAAAAAACTACAGTTAGCACAGCACATTACTCTTACACACACCCAACATACATACAACTTAAAACTGCAACTATATATAAATGAAACCGCATCTTCCAACGACTAAAGCCCTTGCCTGCCATGGGTCATACCTCACCTTAACACACCTCACAGAGAACCCACCCTTGGTCATTAAACAGAGATCATAATACAAAACCAACCATACGGTCACACTTAGACAGGTCCTAACCTGATTATTACAACACACTCTACCCCTGCAACCCCCGCAGTTATGAAATTACATCTACCCAAATAGTACGACCAACACTAACGACAAAACCTGTAACAACAAAAACACTGATGATTAAAAACAAATAATATAGGTAACTATTCCTACACCATAGATACTAATAGCGAACTGCACCCCCGCCGCCTCTGACAGATACATGTGCGTGGCCCCCTGCGTGGAGCCAGCATGGGCTGACCCACTGGCCACCGGCCACTGGTGTAGCATTGCGTAGACCCGACACATCACCCTCACACATATCAAATGCATACATCGCCCATAAAAGAATTTAACTGATAAACAAAAACCCACCATTCAATTACACAGCGCCCCCCGCCCGACACGCCTAGTACCCCCACATGGCGCTAGCGGGGACTGGATCCCCCGGCGATCGAGGCAAATACACAGACACTAAAGATACATATAACAACAAAATAAATACTCTTACCAACATCTTATAAACATTATCATATACACCAACACCTATAAATAACTACAAATAATAAACAAATAAATTAACTAATACTATACCACCGTAACTGCTGCCACCGAACAGGTCCTAATCTGAAAAACCATAATAGCAGAACACACCCCCGCTGCCCCCGGCCACATGTGCATGGCCCCCCGACGTGGCGCCGGCGGGGGCTGGATCTGTAGCAACCAATACAAACATAAAAAACTACATTTAACATAACACATTATTCTTACACACACCTAACACACATATAATTCAAACTGCAACTATAGATAAATAAAACCACACCATATACGGACTGCAGACCTCGTCTGGCACGGGTCACACCTCACCTCAACACACCTCAAAGAGAGACCACCCTCGATCATGAAACACAGATCATAGTACAAAAACTACCATAACTGTCACACTTACACAGACCCTAACCTGATCATTACAACACATTATACCCCCACAACCCTCGCACGTATGAATTTTATTTACCTAAATAGTACGACAAACACAAACACCAAAATCTGAAACAACAAAAACACAGATCATAACGGGACAAATAAAGCACATTAATTAACCTATATGACTTGACCACAATACCAATCACCATATAACTAACTATCACACTACCACTTACAAACTACCTAACAAACACCTAACGACTACCCCCCGAAACCCCCGGGGGTAGATGGGGGTAAAAACCGAGTTTTCTTAAGACATCAAACAGATACTACTAAAAACTAAAATAAACACAACTTATCAATAGTAAAATCTAACTATAATACCCCATATACTATGTGCATACACCAATAGTTATTAAACAATAAAATAGAGTAACAATAAAGTGATATTAGTGAATAAAATACAGGACTTGGAAAAAATCATTACATAACCAAACAAGGAAAACTATAATAACAAAATGGACCTACAAGAGATGGAGCTTCCACCACTATCGCCCCCACGTGTGCTCCTCAAAGAAATATACATTGAAATAAGGAAACTCAGGGGGGAAATTGAGGAAATAAAAAACAGCCATAAAGGACATAAAAACGGTGTGCTGCTGCAACAATGTGCAGAATAAAACAATCAACGAGACGCAACCCCCACTCCAACCCCCTGCACTGGTCCCTATACCGCTGGCAACATCCGCAACACTGCATGGTCGAAACTCAGGTTTGCAGGATAACCCAATAAATCTTATAGCATCTAATCAACAAGAACAGAACGAAACCTATAAAGATCCACTGTATACATCAGACCAAGTAAGCAAACACAACATAAATATGGAGGATGGAATAACCGGCAACTATTACCTAGACCAACAAGACTCCGCAATCAACCCACCACAGCAGCAGGCAGACACCCACCTCAGCTTCATATATACACCACCCGAAACTTACAAAGCCCTAGGTATACTTACACCTAACATCAATGAAGACCGGCATAGAACAATCATGGACAGCACTATACAAATTCTAGAAATGCCAACACCCACTCTCTCCCATGGAAATCCCCCCCATGAGGAGATAGAGAAAAATACAGCAAACATAGTACGGGCACAGGAAGACACTGCAACGACCATAACCTGCATTAAAATAGATTCTGAATCTACCACAAATACATCAGCCTCACAAGCATCAATACTTACGCCCCATCAGTCGCAGCTCCCCTTACCTGAAAAGAAGAATAATGTACCAACTGAGAAGAAAACCAAGAAAAGAACTAAACCGAAGCGAAACACTATTGATCAATGCACATTCTGTGGGAAAGTGATAACCAACAAAAACTTTGCAAGACACTATAGACGACACCATCCAGAAATAGCGTACACAACCAAGGACATACGCTACCCACATAGATATTATATAACAACCGAGAAGATATTGACCAAATGCCCCCCTAGGTACAGACCGACATACAAGGACGCAACCACCACGTCAAACGTTAATCCCGATTTTGTGAATTTATACAGCATAAATGATTAAAGCTCTAGAAGAAACAAACCACATAGTATAAAAAACTATGGAAACAAGTTGATTAACTAAGTGATTGACATAAACAGTGCAACAGTTATTAATTATTAATATAAAGCAGCAGGTATAACCTAATAGAAATTATGAGACCTTATTGAACCGATCGCCAAACAATTATGTATTACTGGGGCCCGTTGAGGCCGCGCTTGGAAGACAAAATCTTCCGGGCCCCCGCGACTGCCGGGGGTATTCCCCCCGGATTGGTCAGTTGCCGTGCTTAGGTAGGTGGACCTGTCTCGGAGTGGCAGCTATGGTGGTTTAGCTGGTTTAGCGGCGCACCCGCCAATGTGTCACCCGAAGCGGTTACTCAGCGGCGTGTGTTAATGCTGGAGTATGTTGTTGTTGATTATTTGAATGTATATGTTTTATGGTAGCCTAACAGAGCGGGTAAGTAGGTATGAGTATGTGTACTTATTTATAGAACCTGTATTGATGAGTTTACACTGTGTTTCTAGTTGTTTTCAAGTCTTAATGTTTGTGATTATGTCCCAAGGAGGTAAGTATGTAAATGCTTGTGTATTTAAGTATCTTGTATGCTGTTATATTTAGCATTGAGGAACGGTTGTCCCCCGGCGCATGCTGGGGGCGTCCCGCACGCGCCGCACGGGGGCACTTATACTAGAATGTTAAGGTTGCTTTTGGTGGGGGCTACAGTTGCTGCCGCGTTCGCGGGCTCGCGAGAGCGCCCGCGTCCCACGCGCGGCCTCAACCGGCCCCCACCGTACAAGCTAGATGGTGGTCTTACTTATTATTATTATTAGCTTATATGTAGCATGGTTTGTGTGTTTATTTCTTTTGTATTTTGAATTTGGCCGGCTTGCCAGTTGTGCAGACTTTTTATGTTTAAATCTTAGATGCTTATATATTATGTTATCTTTTATTAGTTACATTTATTTATATATGTACTTATAATATTATTTATAGTACCAATTTTACATTTATTGTCCTTATGTTTTATATAATAAATAAATAAATAAATAAATATCTCTGGATAATTTACACAGCGCCATCTAGTCCCAAATTAAGCACAAAGCTTGTGTTATGGGTACTAGACAACTGATAAATGTACTTAAATACATTTTTTTTTTCGTAAATACATACTTATATTACATAGAAAACACCCAGACCAAGACAAACAGACATGTTCATGCACACAAATGTTTGTCTTGTGCGGGAATCGAACCCACGACCTCGGAGTCAAAGTGGACATTGCTAACCATTCGACCACCGAGCTCGTCAATATATTACGCTATTGGTAAGTTATAAAGGTTACAATACATCCTTATATAATTATGTATTATTGATAGAGCAACCAATGTTTAATGCATGTTAGTACATATATTGTTATATGTATAATAGGTAGGGGAAAAAGTCTTTTCGCATTATAGTATGTATGAACTTGTAATAAAATCTCTTTGGTTATACCATTTGTATCTAGCAGGTTTTGATATCTTTAAAAATTTTAAATTTTAAAAAAGATAATTCCAAATTCAAATTAGGTAAATGTGTGATTTTCGTTTGTTTTTTTTACTGTCAAGATGAGTGAATCTAATGAAGAAATTCGATACATTTTAAAATTTTACTATAAAAAAGGTAAAAATTCAAAGCAAGTGCGAAAAAAATTTGTGACGTTTATGGACCTAGTGCAGTGTCTGTGAGAGTAGCACATATTTGGTTTAAGCGTTTTCAATCCAGAAATTTTGATGTCAAAGATGCACGTCGCTCTGGTCGCCCTGTTACGGATAAAATGGATGCCATTTCTGAAAAAGTGGAGCAAGATCGGCATATCAGTAGTTACGACGTAGCTGAAGAACTAGGAATTTACCACAAAACAGTTTTGGCGTATAAAAAGGTCGTGGTCAAAGGCCGGCCAGGCTTCACAGACTCTGGCGAAACCCGGGTTAACCCGCAACAAGGTGATGCTGTGTGTATGGTGGGATTGGAAGGGAAGATATTCATTACGAGCTGTTACCGCCAGGCAGGACTATCGATTCTGAACTCTACTGTGAACAACTGATGAGATTAAAGCAAAAAGTTGAGAGAAAGCGGCCGGAATTAATTAATAGAAGGGGTGTGATTTTTCACCATGATAACGCTAGACCTCACACATCTTTAGCCACTCAGCAAAAATTAAGAGAGTTTGACACTGGGAGGTGTTAATGCATCCGCCGTATAGTCCTGACCTTGCACCTTCTGATTTCCACCTGTTTCGGTCTCTTAAGAATTCTTTAGGCAATGTCAGGTTAACATCACGAGTAGACTGCCAAAACCACTTGTCGCGGTTTTTTGAACAGAAGTCCCAAAATTTCTATAGTAATGGGATCATGTCTCTACCTACAAGATGGCAAAAAGTTATCGAACATAATGGCACCTACATACTTTAGTTAAATGTAAATAAACTTTATTAAAAAATGTTTTGAATTTTCATATAAAATACGAAAAGACTTTTTCCCCAACCTAATATTATATTTTTTCATTTGTTATAGTTATATAGTACAATTTAGTTCAGCGCTCGGGGTCACGAGGTATCCCAGTAATAACAGTGTTACTTATACGCGTAGTAATTAGTTTTCGACTTATTAGTTTGGAGCAGGCTGTTGTTAGCGTTACTTATCTTTTATATACTGTGTTGTTTTGTTATACTGATAATTCCAGTAATATCTATTACTGGGTGTTGCTTTTGGTTTGTGCGACCAACCCTACGCAGCAAGCCACTTGGGATCAGTATAGAACCATTGGTCGCACTTCCGAGGGCGCTCCGTGCTACGTACATGTAATATTCTATATGTGTTTCAATTCTTTCTCTTATTTTGCAGGTGTTGGCGATGCTGATGGTACTTACGGTGGTGACCGCAATGCAAGGAGATAATTTGCCTGTGTTTTATTGTATTAAAAGGTTGGGGGGTAACGGGGGGTGGGGTATAAGTGTTATGTGTCATTTATGTTTTAGTACGGGTGTTTATAGGGTTATTGTAGTGTAATGTGTAGTTTTTATCTAGGTGTTCTCCGTATTCAAATTTGGTTATATTTAGTTATGGTTATGTTTGTGGTTGTAATCAATACCCGTATTTATGTGTTATTGAATTTCTTGAGAGTTGATATTATGTGTTCTATAAATTGTGTGTATGAATTTATTGTGTCCACTTTGCGTATTACTTCATTTACGTTATATGGATGGATTCTAAAATTGCCATATATCATTTCGTGTCTCTGTCTTTTTGCCATATATTTTGGGCATTCTTGGATCAGGTGTTGCAGCGTCTGTTTGGTTGTGTCATCGCATGGGCATTTGTCGGTGTCGCTGATTTTATATTTTTTCAGGTATTGTAGATTATATGCGTGTCCAGTCAGCACTTGTGTTATAGCAAATGTGATATTCATTGCTGCTCGTAGCGCTATGATGTGCGCTAGAGTGGGCAGGATTTGCCTTGTGTGATCACCTTTTGTGCCTGTTTGATATTCCTCATCTGCTATTGCTGCTATTTCAGTTCTTATTTCTCGTTTCGCGTGGCTGATGGGGAAGTAATTGTACTCCGGCGTTAAGTGCATATTTGCTGCCGCTTTGGCGGCCTGATCCGCCTGTTCATTACCTTCGATCCCTATATGTGCTTTGACCCATACTATCGCTACTGTTGTTTCATTACTGTTGTTGTTTGCTATTTTTTGTATAGCATGTTGTATACTTGCTGCTAACGGGTGGGAGCTATCATTCCTGGTTATTTCGCAGGCTGCTGCTTTCGAATCTGTAAATATGTTTATATTTTTCCTAGTGATTTTTTGGTCTATAGCCCACCATAGCGCCCTCTCTATTGCTAGCATTTCCGCTTGGAATACCGTGCAGACGTTGTGTAATTTGTACTTTTGTATATGGGGTTTATTTGGTTGGTTGTATGCGACGAAGGCCGCGCCTACTTTATTGTCATGTTTGCTTCCGTCTGTATAGATGTTGCAGTCGAGTATCGTGCTTATCTTGTTTATGTCGTTATTACTATTGGCTGTCTTTATTTGTAATGGTGTGCGGAGTGAGGGGTGTGGTAGCGTGTGTTTTGATACTCTTTTCTCCATCTTAATATCATCTGGTAAACTGGGGTGTATTCCGGTTCTTTTGGTTGTTTGTATTTGTGAGATTTCAGAAATTTTCAGATGGAGGGGGGTGAAATCAGCTAGGGCTATTGCTGCAGTGGCGGACAGAGTTCGAAATCCTCTTATTGCACGTATCGCAAAGGCTCTTTGCATAGAGCGGAGCACATTTCTTGCATATTCATATTTTGTGACATTTGACCATATTTCAGCTGCATAAGTGACAATGGGTTCTATAACCATTTGGTATATTATTCTAACATTTTCTTGATGTAGTCCCCAGGTAGGTCTGACGAACTTGCTCAGTTTCATATATATCTTATGTGCTTTAGCTGTTACATATTCTACGTGTTTCTTGAACTTGAGTTTGTTGTCAATTATTATTCCTAGAAGCTTGAATGTATCAGTGTGTTTTATTTGTTGCCCTTCCATAGTTATTTTAGTCTTTTTTGCTTTGTTCGTGAACGCTACTAGTTTTGTTTTTTGAGGTCCAAATGTGAGTTTTGCTTCTCTTCTGGGGAAGAGAAGCAAAACTCACATAAGACACTGGAAAAAAATGCAGTATGGGTACTGCATTTTTTTCCAGTGTCTTATTAGTGATGTTTTGTAGTTCCATGATATCCTTAGCGTGTGCTATTAGTAGCACATCATCTGCAAACGCTTGGAGGTGGCATCCCGCTGGAAGCTCAATTCCCAGGAGCTCATCCAATATGATATTCCAGAATGTTGGGCCGCAGACTGACCCCTGTATGCAGCCTTTTGTCATTGTCTTTGATACTGTAGCATTTCCATATGTAAGGGTGACCGTTCTATCTTCAAGATAACTTCGTATCACCTTGAGTATATTTCTGGGACAGTTCATGTCACCTAGTCGATTAAGCAGTTTCGGCCACCAGGCATTGTCAAAAGCAGATGCTATGTCCAGCGAGACGGCTATAACATGTTCAGAGTTAATTTTCGCTTTTTTTATTTGTGTAGTTGCTGAGTACAGGGCATCCATTGTAGATATTTGTGTTCTAAATCCATATTGCTTTTTACTTAGTTTTTCTTTTGTTTCAAGGTGATATGTGAGTCTGCTGCAGCAGTTTCTCATATGCTTTGCCAAACACGTTAAGTAGGCCTATTGGTCTATATGCGGTGATGTCGTATGGATCGTCTTTGTTGGGTTTTTGTCTCTCGGGAAATATCCCAGTTCGTTACATCTATTTAGTATTTTTGTAAATTGTTCAGGGTATGTCTCTACTAATGCTAGGCAGATATCCGAAGTGAATCCGTCCTCCCCTGGTGCTTTAGATGGATTCATCGCTTTAAGAGCTGTTATTATTTCTTCCTTTGTAAATTTAGGTTCATCTGGTTCACTAGTCGTTATATTTTTAGCTGTTGATCTTGTATTTATCTGTTGTTGTGTTATGTCTGGTGTGTCGTCTGGGTAGAAGCGCTTCAATAGTTCCTCTGCCGTGTGTTGCATACTTGACGTATATGTATTTTCTCTGATTTTAAGTGTTGCTGGCGGGTTTCTTCTAGGTTTGTTCTTAATTATGTTGTTGGTGATCGTCCATACGTCTTCCGGCGTTTGGTTGCAGAACTCTCTGAAGTGTATTGAGGATGCTTTACGGATTTCTTCAGCGTACTGTTTTCTTTTTGTGTTCCTTTCTTCTATTAGTTCATTTATTTGTTGTCCTTTCTTTATATTGTTTCTTATCTGATGGTGTATCTTTATGACTTCTTTTTTAAGATTAGTTAGTTCATCTGTCCACCAGCTGCTGGCTGTATTCGTTTTCTTTTTCCTTGGGATTTCTTTGTTGCAACATTTGCGTAAATTATCTGTGATTTGTGATATGAGTGTATCTATTTCATTTTTACTCAACGTCTCAATTTCGGTTTCCCATAAGCTTGATTTCTCGCAGACGTTCATTATACGTTCTTTAAACTTGCTTCAATTTATCATTCTTGTATCATATCTGATTATTTTTTTGCTGCTTTTATTTGAGGTTTTGTCTTTCTGTGCTGAGATTTGAAACGTTATTGCGTTATGCTCAGTTGAGGAGCATATAGTGGTGTCCACCTGCCATTTGTCTATGTGTTCTACTAAGTCTAGGGTTGACAGTGTTAAATCGATAATTGATTTACGTTGAGTGCCATGTGTGATTGTCTCAAATGTGGATTGTGTTCCCGAATTAATTATTGTTAGGTCTCTTGCTGTGATTAACTCGGATACCTCGCGTCCCCTGGCACTGATGGATACAGATCCCCACAAAGTGTGCCATCCGTTAAAGTCACCACTTATGAGGTGGTGTTGTCTTTGGTTCGCGTCTATCATTATTTCTAGTTTTGTTAGGGTGTCATCCATATTTATTCTAGGTTCGATGTACACGGATGAAATTATTATGTTTCCTAGGTTTGTTTTTAAACTTATTGCACACAAATTCCCAGTAGAGTACTGGGTAAGTCCGAACGCTTCACAGGTATGTTTTTTGCTATATATGCATGCTTTAACTTTTTGAGTGTTCTTATTAAACTGATATAAATTATAGCCATTTAAAGGTTTGATTGTGTTTGCTGATCCTGTGTAGGGCTCGGTTATAATTGCTATATCAATCGAATTTGTAGTCATATGTTGATAAAGTTCATGTTGTGCATTGTAGCTCCTACCTATGTTACATTGTATTACTTTAAGTGTTTTATATTGTGCCGTGCTTACTTCGTGAATGTTCTCACTATCACTATCACTATCACTATTATTTTCGTTGGAATATACATTTGACCAACCTGGTGTCATGAAGCTCGCACGCTGCGGGTGGCAGGCAGCTGAGCTGCCCGGGGGCGGCGGGGGTGCCCGGGAGAGCCAGGCTGCCGACGATTTCTCGTGCTCCGCTGCCTGGCAATACCCCCGCGGGGGCGAGTGCTTTGTTGGTACCGTTGTTGCTTCCATTTCTTCCATAGCTGTCCTCGAGGGCCTGGTGTGATAGGCCATCGAAGATCGAAGTGTCAGATGAAGATGAGAGTGCTGGTATCGCGAAGCTCGCATGCTGTGGGTGGCAGGCAGCTGAGCTGCCCGGGGGTGGTGGGGGTGCCCGGGGGTGGTGGGGGTGCCCGGGGGGGCGCACTGCCGACGATTTCTCGTGTTCAGCTGCCTGGTGATGCCCCAGCTGGGGTGAGTGCGTTGTTGGTGACGTTGTTGCTTCCACTTCTACCATAGCTGGCCTTGAGAGCCTAGTGTGATAAGCCATCGAGGTATCCGATGAAGATGAGGGTGCTGGGGGGAGGTGTGTCGTTGGTGACTCATGTGTTGCTGTGGGGCAGTGCTCCAGCCGAGGCTGGTGCGTTATTGATGTGGTTACTTCCGCTTCTATGTTATTTGTGCTGATGTTGTTATATATTTTATATATACTATCCATTGTATTGAGTGTTTCTCCTCATTGTTTCCATTGCTGCTTGATAGCATGGGCATGCCGGTGATGTTGCGCCGTGATGTATATCAATTGTTCCTTTTGTGTTACGGTTTCTAATTTGCTTTTGTTTGCAATTATAGCATTTAGGTGTGTATTCTTCTGTCTTTCTTTTACAATTTGCGTATGTGTGGTCTGTGGTGGCGCATATCGAGCAGGCTTTTTTCTCCGCCCTGCAGTTTATTTTCATATGTCCGAATTGTAGGCACTCATAACATTGTACTATTGGTATATAATCCTCTACATGGATCATTTGATGATCCATGTTAATTCTGCCCATGTTTGTCATCACTTTACGCATGTTTGGGGTGACCGTTAGTACTACATTGTATAGTTGTGTGTTTCTATTATTCTTTTTAAAAGCTACTTTGATGTCTTGTTCATTTATTAGGTTGCTTTTTATTGTTTCATTTTGCTCTACAATTATCTCTTTTATTTCCTCTGCATTCGTTGAGTTGTGTACGCCTTTTAAGATTATCATAGGCTGTCTCTTTTTGGCCATCTGGGCGCTCATTCCCCCGCACTTGTTGATAGCTTCTTCCATATCTCTGCATTGCTCTTCTTTATTGAATTCTATGAGTATTCTGTTGCCTGATATTGGTTTTATTTTTGACGGTGCATATTTCCTATTTTTAAAATTGATATTTTTCCTGAAGGTGCTTACAGTGTAGTCGTGCGTTTCGGCATTTTCTGCCGTTACTATTATCGCCGGCTTGGTCGGGGGCGGGGTTGCAGGGGGTGCCGGGGGCTTGGTTACTGTTGAGTGCGTTTCTACTGCATTTGTATTCATTGCTGCCGCTGCGTTCGCATAAGTGCGGTAGGCATTTTGGGTAGTTGTTTTACGCATTGCCCTCTCTATTTCCTGTTGTACTGTTTTGCGAACCTCTTGTAGCAACTCCGCGTTGCAACATTGGTTTTTCCCATTGTCATTATATGCACTCAGAGTCCCGGGGGCCCCGGGGGTTTTGGGGGTGCTGGAGGCCCTGGGGGCGTTGGGGGGAATGGTTGCCGCCTTAGCCTTTGAAATTGCAATTATTTTAAAAATATCATGTGCCTCTACATGTATACCTTTAACTTGGTCTTTTATTATTTCTTTGTTGTTGCGGCTAAGGGATTTCCCTTCCTGCACTTTGGTATTTATTACCTCAGTTCTTTCCAGTATTCTATTAAGAAAAGTTATACATGCATCTAAGGTAAATAAGGTTTCATTATTCATGTTAGTATCACAGTTACTAACCGGTTTATTGGGCACTTGTATATGGTCCTGTTGCTGCCGCTGCTGCTGTTCTTCCGGCTGCTTCTCTTGCTGAGGTTGCGAACTGGTACTTTCCGCTGGGGGGGTAACGCTTGCAGTTTCGGCTTGCTGGTGGTGATCAGTGTTGATCGAGCTACGGCGCGACTGGTTCGGCGTCCTGGTGATCGTCATCTTTTCACTAGTTGATCTATCACTAACACTAAGTCTATTAGTCACTAAGGTCTTTGTGAGGTGTGAGTGTAGCGAATCACGGGTCAACTATAGTTCACTAGCGCTATGCTTATTTATTGTTCATTGTTCACAGGTTTGTGCACAGCGCGAGTTTCACTTCCTTCACTGTCCGGCCCCCGGGCAGCCCGGGGGCTCACCGGCGCGGGCGGTGACGACGCAAGATACACCTGGCCCGCGATTCACTAAACACTGATGGACGGGGGGCGCTATTGCCTGGAGTGGCACGGGGGTGCCGAGGAACGCGGGAGGTAAGCTAGCCCCCGGGGGGTGCTATCCTCGACCGCAGTCGTCTCGCGTCGGGCGAGGCAGACGGTCGCGCGGGGGCGGTCCCACGGGGGACACGGGGGCGGGCCCAGTGGGGGCGCACCGGGGGGTCGCTGCCGGCAGCGACTGGGGGCGTTCCGAGCTCCGGAGCTTGGGACGCGTGCGCTCTCCACGGTCAGTCGCCGTCGACTGATGGTTAGGTTAGGTTAGGTTTTTTTTTTTTTAATAAAATTTCAATCTACAGGCTCTTTGGCCCGTACCTTTTTTGATTTTAATATTTATTTGTTAAATTGATTACATTTGTTAATTAATATTACTTCGCTCCGCTAGCGTTCGTTATAATTATAGTTATATGTCATACGTTATGTTGTGTTAATTATTTATGTTTGTCACTCTCTTTTTTTTTTTTTTTTTTTTTATTATATATATATTTAATATTATATGTATCTCTTTTTAATCACGGGTCAAGCCCGGTCATTTGATAGGCATGCGCGGGGATATGGATCCAACGCGTAGAGGCCCCTTTGAGAAGTTTGATGTAATGTTGTACGCCCGCCGTGACCCGCTCCAGGATATGTCAATGGAACGACATACCCATGAGCAGGTCTCGGCAGGCGTTGAGACTATTGCGAAGTGTGATGGAAAATAAATGAGCTATGGAGATGAGATCTGGGTGAACTTAATGCCGGGCTATTACAGAAGAGGGACGGACGAAAAAGACAACTAAATAATAATAATAATAATTTCATATTATGTATCTCTTTTTAATCACGGGTCAAGCCCGGTCATTTGATAGGCGTGCGCGGGGATATGGATCCAACGCGTATAGGCCCCTTTGAGAAGTTTGATGTAATGTTGTACGCCCGCCGTGACCCGCTCCCGGATATGTCAATAGAACGACATACCCATGAGCAGGTCTCGGCAGGCGTTGAGACTATTGCAAAGTGTGATGGAAAATAAATGGGCTATGGAGATGAGATCTGGGTGAACTAAATACCGGGCTATTACAGAAGAGGGACGGACGTCTGCCATAACTGCTTTTATTGCTAGTTATTTGCGGCAGGCGGTGGCTTGCCACTCACTAGATGGGCCCCCGAAATGCCAGGAAAACGGCCGGGGGCAACACCGGTGTGAGTGACTCAGGGATGTCGAGAGGTGTGCTGCGCTTTCTCCGAAGTTACTCGCGGCGTGATGCCCTTTAACACTTCCACCCCTGGAGCATATAGCTCTAGCGGCTCCTCTCTGGACGGCCAATGAAGGCAAGCCAGAGCTGAGAGTCCTGCGGGCCTTCTTGTGTTTACACTCCGACCGATGAAGACACGTCGGAGACGAAGGCCCTGGCCGACTCTCTGGAGACTCGGGTCCGTGGTGTCGCTACTCACACAACAGCTCGCCACACAAGCTGCCCTGCGGACATTTAATATTATTATTATTATTTAGTTGTCTTTTTCTTTTATTCAATTTGTGCTGTTTGTCTTTTGATATATATATATATATTTTTTGAGTTGCTCTTTTCTCTTGAGTGTTATTACATATATATATATATTTTTTTTTTTTTATTGTTATTATTGTTATTATTTATTATTATTATTATTATTAAATTATTATCACCATTGTTATTATTATTGCTACAATCACTATATCATAATCATTATAATAATTATCTCATTACTATCATTACACTACAGTTATTAAATCACAGTTATTTATTTGTTCTTACGATTTGAAGTCCTAGAGAGCAGATCCTAAGTCTATGTTTTTATGAGTTGCGTCACATTTGGGAGGGGGAGGGGCAGGGGCGGTCCGCGGCTTTCTGGGCCTGATTTATTTTGGCCATCACCACTTCGTCTCTGCTCCTCATTGCCATTTTGAGGTTGTGGTCTATGATTTTATCCGTTGTCGCATTCTCCGCACGGGAAATTAGGCGGGCAGTTGCGTCGTCTGACGTGTCATTTGTGTAATATACACAGGTCTCTGTGTCTGGAGACTGCGACAACGGCGTGAGGGACACTTTGGAGTAGGTGGGTTGGTGTGGGTAATGCACGCACTATTATCACTGACTCGTACGTCAGTCCCTGAGCTTCGTGTATGGTTAGGGTACGAGATCCCGGATTTACTCCGTATCCCTGGCTGATCAGGTGTTCCTTTTCAGCCTGGGTATGGACAAGATATAGGATGTTGTCCTTTTTCGGGATCTGCGTTCCCATGGGCCGCTTCAGCGATAGGGATTTCGCACGAGTTTTGGATGAATATATGCCTCTGTAAACCTCGTTGAGGGCATACGCTACGTCTTGTGGGCTTCGGTGCGTGCATAGAAGTTCTTTAGGTGCAGCAACCAGCAAGGTTGGTCTATTGTAAAGCAATGGGAATAGGTTGTGTCGGTCAATGTAGGGTAATTGATTTATGTCTCCTATCATCAGGATATCCTTAGCACCGGCTAGGTGTGTTGCCATAACTATGGATCCAAAATGGTTCATGAGGGCTTCATCCACCATCAGGCGTGTACATGTTGTACCCTCATGTGTGCCATTTACCAGTAGGGATGCCATAGTTCGCACTCTTCTCTTGGCGCTTTCGCCGTATTGCTGTGCTAGTTTTTCCCTGAGATCGAGAGCTGCTTCCGTAGTTGTTGTGACTACTATGTCTTTCCTTACATTGAAGTTGGTAATAACCCAGGTTGTCTTCCCACAGCCCGGGACTCCGTTAACCCACGTGATAGTAGGCGCCCAGCTCTCCAGGTTTACGCTGTCCAACAGACTCCCCTCTATGGTTTTTGCCATTTCGAGGATTCTGTCGTCCAACATCACTTTGGTGCATTTGGCGACCACTACCAGCGGGTCATTGGGTGGTGTTTTGAAGATGCATCCCCCTGATCTCGCTGATTCTTCCTCGTCCAGGGGCACGAAACCTTCGGATGCGCTATAAGCTGCCATATACGATCCTGACATATTTCCTAGTATAACTAGTTTTCTGTCATTATCGTATATCGCTGCCTTAGCTTCGCTCAATCTTGCTTGTAGAAGTCTTTGAGATAACACAGAGTCACGGTGATAATTTTGCAAGATGGTTTTGCAACATTCGGTGTTGACTTTCATCGTGGCTCTGGTGACCGCCACAAACTCGATGAATGCGTTTACCATGTGGTCTCGTGGTCCCCGGACGGGCGAAAACTTGGGGCGCATCACTTGTCCCATGTCGGCCTTGGTGCGGACTTTACCTGGTGGCTCCGATTTTTGTCTAAGGTATTCGGAGACGTCTTCCGTTTTGTGACCTTTTTCCACTGACTTTACTCGTTTCCTGCTCAAGGGGATCGATTGCGCGATTCTGGAGAGAGTCGTCAGCAGCGAAGGTGAATTTTTCGCTCTCTGCATTACCAGACATCTTTCCTGCATCAATCGTTGTTGTAGCTTCTCTGATCCTCTTACGTTGGGATTAACAACCGAGTGATTCCAGGCCTCAGCGGGAATCAGTTCGGCGCCATGATCTTGGGCTTGGGCTTTTAGGAAGCTCAGGTCTTGTCCTCTGTCCTCATACACCACGATCTCGTGATGTTGCGAGGCCTGTATGGCTCCTGAGTAGTGCCTGGTTTTTCCGCTGGTAAAGCCCACTATCATGGCGTCAACGCTGATAACTCTGGCTTGTCCGTCTGGTTTCCCCGCTCCCGTCAGCACTGCGCACATCTTTTCGAAACCTGTGACTTCATCGTCGGTGGAGAATAGTGCGACAGTTTTGTTGTTCTTTCGCACTATTCTACACTTCTGATTTCCTACGGTCACGAGGGGGAGTTCGTTGTAGTGTTTGCGCTTCATGGTGGTTTTGTTTGTGCTGCCGTTTAGCAGGGCTCCAAGTCCCGGTGAGACCTGTACAGTACTTTTCGTCCTGTCGTTGCAGAAGGCAATCCCTGCTCGTTCCGAATTTTCATCCATGAACAGGGCGACTCCTCTTACTCGCAGATTTGGTTGTCCCACTTCACCACAGTGGAGTAGGTCAAAGATTTTGTGTACGGGTGTTGTGTTTGTGACTATGATTTGTGTTGGTGTTGGTGTGGTGGGTGTTGGTGGTTGTGGTGTGCTGTTTGTGTGAGTCGCCGTTTTCGCTACTTTCTCGATGTAGTCGAGCAGTCTGGGACGTGATTTCTTGCACTCCAGAATGTGTGGGATGTTTTTCTTTGTGAACTCCAGATCGATGGAGCACTGCAGGTTAAATCTCTCGTGTTGGAAGCGAGGGCAGTCGAACAGGATGTGCCACACCAACTCACTGACGAGGGGGTCGCACTCGCATGCTGGGCTGGGCCTGAGTTTGAACCTGTAGAGGTACTCCCCGAAGCCGCCGTGCCCGGTCAGGATCTGCACTTGTAGACGGGTCAATTTCGTTCCTCTTACGATGCGGTAGGCTGTGTGCACATCTGGGAGGAACACTCTCGTTATTGAGCCCGTTTCGGAGGAGTCGTAGCGGGCTTGCCATTTCTGGACTGACTCCTCTCGGATCTTTTTCCTGACATACGATAGTGGGACCTCCGCGTAGTCGGCTGTGCCTTTCTCCTTGGCTGCTGTTTTTGCCAGTTCGTCCGCTCTCTCGTTTCCTGGTGTTCCTGCGTGTGCTCTGAGCCAGAAAAGCCTCACTGTTCTGCCCTGCTTTCCGATCCGAGCAATGTCCTCCTTCATGGCCGCAGCCAGGGGGTGGAGCAGCTTTGGGTTAGCCAGTAGCTCGAGCGAGGATCTTGAGTCGCTGAGAATATTGACCGTTTCTCCGTTACTGTCCCTTGCCCTGACTATGGCCCTGTGGAGGGCGTACATCTCTGATTGGAAAACCGTGCAGGTTGGGTCGAGGCCGAAGGTCTCATTGGTTACTTCTCGTCCGCCCTCCCACCACGTTAGGGCCGCCCCGACTTTTCCCTCCATTTTGCTTCCGTCTGTGTATATCTGCGGTCCTGCAATATGGTGGGTCTCTTGGGTCGAGGGGTCCATGTCTTCGAGGAGCTCGTATTCTGTTGTTATTTGTGTGGCAGGGTGCGGGAAGTCATGGAAATGCACCCTTTTTTCGAGTCTCCTACCTGGTGGTAGAAATGCGGTCGAGAAGCCCCTCTTGGCCTCGTAAAGTGTGGCATTTTCTTGGATTCTCAGGTCCAGTGGGAGCGTTCCAGATAGAACCATGGCTGACGTTAGCGATGTAGTTCTATAGGCCTTGCAGATTTTTTGGGCAAACCCTCTCTGAAGCGCCTCCAGTTGTTTCCTGTTCATCTGGAGTTGTGTTGCTTGTGACCAGGCGCACGCTCCGTACGTAACGATTGGTTCTACGACTGCTACATAAATTGTCCTGACAATTTCCCCGTTGAGTCCCCAGGTAACCTTAGCTGCGCACGCCAGTTGTTTGTAGATGGCGGTGGCCTTTTTACATACTGCCGCCACGTGCGATTTGAAGTTAAGTTTCCTGTCTATTATGAGCCCTAGGATTTTGATTTCATCTACCAGTGCCAGTTGGGTGTTTGACATGTGAATAACTGGGGGGCTGAACTTCAACTTGCTGGTTAGCAGCATAGCATGTGTCTTATGCGCTGCGAAGTTCAGTTTGTTCTTTTCCCCCCATTCTACAATTTTGCTTAGCACTGGATTGATGGATTTCTCCATTTGGGCTATGGACTCCCCGGAGAGCACCAGGACGCCGTCGTCCGCAAACGCCTGGCAGTATACTTCCTCACTCGACAGCTCTTGTATGAGGTTCCATCCAGTATGAGGTTCCAGAAGGTCGGCCCGCCGATGGATCCTTGGACGCAACCCTTCGTGGTATTCCTGTCACTAGTTGCCCCTGCATAATGCACTGTTATTTTCCTTCCTGTGAGGTATGAGTTTACCGCCTTGTACAGATTTTTTGGACATTTCCTGGTCACAAGTTGATGTTTAAGAGCCGGCCACCACGCGTTGTCGAAGGCTCCCTCTATGTCGAGCGAAACTATTATGACCGTTTTCCTCTTGTTGAGTTCGGTACGGATGTGTTTCGTCAGGTCATAGAGGGCGTCCTCGGTTCCGCGCTGCGGCATGAAGCCGTACTGTTTTGTGCTGAGAGTTGGAAGAAGGTGCCATTGCAGCCGTCCCACTAAAAGTTTATCTAAAGTTTTCCCCATGACTGATAGTAGGCCTATGGGTCTGTAGGACTTAGGGTGGGTATAGTCATCTTTTCCTGGTTTCTTTAGGATGACTACATGGGCTGTTTTCCACAGCTTGGGGAAGTAAGAGATGGCGAGGCATTTATTTGCGATCGCCATGAACACCTCCTTTTCGCTGCGGATTGCCCTGGCGCAAATGTCGGCTGTGAATCCGTCCGATCCTGGAGCTTTTTTGGGATTTTGTGCTCTGAGCACTGCTTCCACTTCTGCCTCTGTGAAGGGCGGATCATCTGCCGGCAGATCTTCGTCCGGATTCATGTTCTCCACTCGGAGTCTGAGTTGCGTGTGTGGCGGTTTGTCTGTTTCTACGTCATCATCTGGGTAAAAAGTCTCGGCGAGGAGGTTAGCCGATTCTTTGGGGCAGAGTGTTTTGCCTTCTATATTTCTCAGAAGTATATCGTCTTCTCTCCTGTTTGTTCTCCTGATGACTCTGTAGATTCCGTCCCACATGCTCTCCCTGTCCTGTGTTGAACAAAATTCTTTCCAACTCTCTGTCTGAGCCTCGGCGTTTTTTTGTACGTATTCCGCTTTGGCTTGGTGGTATTCTTGCAGTACTGCTTCTACTCTGATGGGGGCTGCGTTCCGGATCCTGCGCTTTTTCCTAAGCACGTCATTTTTCAGATCCTGGAGCGCTTGTGTCCACCAGGGTGGCGTGGGTTTTCTTCCTCCTTGGCCTATCTTCGGGATTGCGGATTCGCACGCCTCCTCGATTGCTGATGTGTAGGCTTCTATCAGGATTTCCATCTCCTCTCCACTCTTCACCTTCTCGATCGCACCGACGCTGATGTTGTGCTCTTATAGGGACTTGTGTAGTTGTAGACTGAATCCTTCCCAGTTCGCCTTTTTGGTGTTGTACCTCCTAGTCGTGGGGGGGGCGCTGCGGCTGCAGGCGCTCCCCCAATACCAGTGTGTAGGTAATGGCGTTGTGGTCAGATGTGGTTAGGTTTCTGTCTACTTTCCACTCTTGTATTTTCCCTAGCAGGGGGGTTGAACATGCGGTAACGTCCACGTGACTCTTGCATAGTTTGCCCTGTCGGTACTCTTCAAAAGTTGGTGTGTCGCCGGTGTTGAGGATTTGGTAGTCCATCTCGTTCAGGAAGGAATTGTACGCCTCACCTCTCTGGTTCTCCGACTCGCTCCCCCACCAGTGGCTCCATGCGTTGATGTCTCCCCCTATCAGGATGTTGGGTGTGTTCAGACTCTGGCATGCTGCTTTTGGGCGTTCGACGTAAGGGTCGATTTGCTGGTCTCCTTCGAAGTAGACAGACACAACTCCAAGTTTTAGGGTTCCGGCCTCCAGTAGTACCGCTGCCTCCGTCTCGGTGACAAGCTGTGGGTCTTGAATGACCCTCAGCTTGTCCCCGAATACTATGATTGCGGCCTTTACTGGTTTTTGCCTGTTGAGGGTGCACTGGATGATTTTAGCGCCTGGGATTTGCTTAACCATGCCAGTCTTGCCCACGTAGGGTTCCTGGACTAGTGCTATGGTTATCCCTTTTTCCTCCACTACTTGCAGTAGTTCCGCTGTGGCCTGCTTGGAGCGTCTCAAGTTTGCCTGGATGAAACGCAATCTTGTGTGCCTTGTCGTATTCTGGAGACGATTCCCTTCATCGCCTGTTGCGTTAGCAGTATGCGATCCTAGACCGCGCTATGCTGTCCCATATGTGTCGCTGTGGGCATACATCACTGTATGCCATATGGGTTTCTCCTTCCTCTTGTTTCGCCAGTCTGCAATTTCTGCATCTGGGTGGACGGTTTTCTTTCCGGGCGGGGCACTCTTGCCAGGAGTGGGCACCACTGCAGTAATTGCAGTACTGCCCACCCTCCTTGCAGAGTGTTTTTGTGTGCCCGTAGCCCAGGCACTTGGCGCATTGGACGAGTGGCGATTGGTCCTCTACTCGGTTCCTACCTAGACCGATGTGGACGGTGCCCGCTTCCGTTAGGCGCTTGTGTGTCTGCGGCGAGACCTCGAGGACTGGATGGCATTGTAGAGTGTTCCGTGCGCGTCTCCGGTATCTGATCCTCAGGACCTCCTCTTGTTGCCCTTCGAAAAGGTGTTTGTTTTGGGCTTTGAGGTTTTCCAGGATCTCGGAGTCTGTTAAGTAGTCCATGACGTTGACTATTCTGATGAGGGGGTTTGACTTTTGGGTATAGTTATTTGAAGCGATGTGTTTTTTTTTATTTCGTTCTGGAGGCATTTTTTGCTCTCCTCCGACTCGCAGCTGAGCACGACCTTCCGGTTTTTTGCTTTCCTGACACGGTCCACTTTAATACCGGACTTAAAGTCCACAGTGGTCCGTATCTCGTCGATCACTTTGTCCCCGGTTTTTGTGGGGTCCGTTGAAGTGACGATGATGGTGTGGGCCGGCCTTTTTGGTTTGGCCGCTGCTGCTGCGTAGGTTGCTTTGGTCGGAGGTGAGGTGTGTTTGTTTTTGATTGAGGAGTTTATAAACACCAGGGTCTTGCTTAGATCTTCTGCTTTGCTGGCGACATCCGCGACGTCGGCGCGCAGGGGGGTTATTAGGTCCCCCAGCTGCGCCGCCGTCTCGGAGACCGCCATCTCAGTTCCGATCCCGACAAGGCCCGGCGTTGGACCATTATTTATCAGCGTGAGATCCTTGATCTCCTCTACTTCCCTCAGGATGACATTTGTTTTTTCTATTATGGGCGCCGTTACTGCCTGTAATTCGTCCCTCACCTCATGTGTTGTGGCCGGTTTTAGTGTGGTGAAGCTCTGTTTGAGGGCTTCCATTTCTTCCTTTAGCCCCGCGAGCTCATTCCTTATTTTGATGAGCTCCCGGGATTCCGGCTTTGAGGTGGGGGTGTCCGCTGGTGGGAGTGGTGGGCTGTGAGGCGTCTTTTGGCTGCCCTTTAAACCCGTCATGTCCTGTTTGAAGTAGTGGAGATCGTTTGTTAAGTCCCCAAGTAGTTGCTTTATCTCCCTGACTGATGACTCCAGGTCTTGGTGGTTACAGGGCGGCGGGGTGGTGTGGGGAGCGGCCTCAATTTGTGTCGACCTCTTCTGCTTTGTTTCGAGTTGGATAGCCTTGACTGTTTTGACTAGGCCATCCATCTCGAAACTCAACCAGCTTTGTACTCCGTCCACCGCCTTGTGCGTTCCTGTGAGTGCCTCTTTGGTCTCACGCGCTCGCTCCTCGAACTCCTTCCTTTGCTCCACTAGTTGTTTATTGTGGAGCCTCTCCATCCTTAGGAGTTCTCTTGCGGCTCTTGTGCGTTCGACCTCGAGGTTGACTCTATGTCTCTGTCTTGAGTCAGCCAGGGATAGCACCAGCTCGTAAAGATTTGAGAGCTGATCTACTGCGGACGCTCTCAGGTCCTTCCTCAACGTCTTTGATTCTTCTAGTGCAGCCTTTCCCCCCAGCATGTATTCTCTGGCTCTTTCAGTGGCCAGGTCTTTGCTGACGCCGGTGCGCATTCCAATTGGCGGCAGTATGCTGGGCCTACCGCATGTCACGCTTTCGACGTCAGTCCAGTCACTGTCGCTTTGGTCCCCGTCATCTTGGCCTGATCCCATGTAGCCTGCCCTCTCGTCGGCTTCCTGGGAGTCGATTTTTTGGTCTTTTGTTGAAATGACTATACTGTATAGGTCATTTTTTGCTGACGGTGTGACAGGGACCTCCACTTCATGTTTCTGGGGTGTTGTGTTGTTGGAGGGTGTGGATGCACTGGTGTGCTCTATTATAGAGTCATTGAAAGATACGTCTCCTAACTGCCTGACCTCATCGAGGGATGTTTTTCTTGCGCACTCTCTAGCAGCTTTTAGGGTTACGGCTCGTCGTAGCCCAGCTGTAGTTGTGGCCGAGAGTGCAGCTTTGTTGCGCAGTTCGGCGACTCCCTTTTTAGTTATTAGTTTTTTTTTAATTTTGAGTAACAGTTTTAGTTTTTTTTTGTGGAGTGGGTAATCTCGGTAACCCGCTCCGACTGTATCCTGGCAGGTCTTGTTCTTTTGTGGCTTGTGGTGTTTGTTCAGGATGTTGGGGTTGTTGTGGCAAGGAGGTGGTTTGGCTGCTAGGGCCTTCCGACGGCCCCCGCACCTCTTCCTCCATTGTGTTTGTTTGTTTGTTTGTAGTATCTTTATTGTACATAAAGAACATATATCTATTTATACACAATATAACTATCACGAACATGTACAAAGGCGGGCTTATCTCTATAAGAGATCTCTACCAGCCAACCTTCAAGTGTTGGATAAGAGAATTAATAGTGGCAAGGGCGTCGAAAAGTCGAAAGCAATTTGCAAATACTACAATAATTATAATTATACATATAAGGTGCTTTTTTTGTATTAGCCAGGAATTTAATGGCAGATAGTATTAAGCCTACTTGTTACGTTAGTGAAGAAATATGGCGTCCCAATATCATAAATAAGCTTTGAAAAAATAAATAACGTAGTCAATGAACTGGTTTCATAGTGCTTAATACATTCCGCGCTATCAGATGAAGTCGATAATAACAATAACAGCTGTACGTAGGTAGCGTCGTCCCAATTGCATATTTCCTTTAAAATGCGTTGTAATCAAAATAGGATAGGTAAAAAAAATGTAATCAAATGTAAAACTGATAGGTAATAATAACATACACTTACAGGAGGGCAGATGATTGTCCTTATCAAGGTCATTGAACTTTTCATCACACTTATTATCACAGGTTTTGAACTGTCAAATTAATATCATAATAAATAAATAATAAATATTGTCAGACAAATTACACAGCGCCATCTAGCCCCAAAGTAAGCGAAGCTTGTGTTATGGGTACTAGACAACTGATAAACATACGTAAATACAGTTTTTTTTTGTAAATACATACTTATGATACATAGAAAATACCCAGACCAAGACAAACAGACATGTTCATGCACACAAATGTTTGTCCTATGTGGGAATCAACCCCACGAGCGTTGGTGTCGAAGCCGCGTCATTGACCGCTACGCCACCGAGCTCGTCGAATAATGTATGTGTTTGTTTATGGAAACATCATAAAAACACTTAGTTACGATGTTAGTTTTCAAAAATAACGCAGTCACATAACATGTTCTACAATAACTTGGCGTGTTTAAAAGCTCATTCAAATTATTTACACAAAATCACAATTAGCCACTAATTTATCCACGTCTACATACATGTTTTACCACTTTTTTGCCATGGAATGTCTGCGGAAAAGTCCACTACCGCTTTCTGTAACTGATCGAGGTCTATCTGTACTGAATTTCGTACAGATATTCTGCGTGCGCATTTACACTCGCGACAAGAAACCTTACCATACCATTTCGAGAAATTTGTACATTTCGTAAAACTGCGGCGTATAGGCATGATTAGGTCAACACACGGACGAATCACGGTTAACACTGTTTTCGTTTCCTTGGATCCTTTCTTCCTTCTTTCTCGCGGCGCGAGCGCTGTTGCCGCGCCGCCCGTGCGGGGGCGGGCGGCAGGAGATCAAGCGACAGACATCGCTGCGAAGCGGCGGCGTTTACAAAGGGCGGCCCAACGTTTGAGTAAACTTTGACTTTACCGCGGTTATCACCGTATTCGGAAAGCGTTTGGCAGCTCGTGACGTAGCCTTTCGGCACAGGTCATACCCGAGCGCATTGACCACGCCGTCTAGACTGCGACACAGAGGGATGGTTCATACAAAGTAAACTAATCTTTTCATGATGCGATTTTATTTCCTAAGAGAAAAAAAATAACACGTGGGGCACAAATTTCATTTACTATCGAAATCGGCATATGTAATACTACTACCCTTTTCAATCCTGGCAGATAAATCAAAAGCTCCCTGTATATACTCATACATACACTACACAATAGTACATATATAATACAGCTATATATAAATATACATACACAATAACATATATAAATAAAATACACTGATTTCGAATCGCTCAAGACAACTCGTTAAAGGATTTGAGTAGACGAGCCTTGAATGAATCCACTGACGGTGCCAGGCGCACATAGGTGGGGAGCGAATTCCAGAGCATTGCTGCCCTAACCGTAAACGATTTAAAGTATGCGTTTGAATTATGATAGGGTAAGTCCAGTCGAAGGTTCCCGCATGACCGCAGCCGGTTATCGGTTTCCCGAAGTTGCAGTCTCTCGTGAAGGTACGATGGAGCACTTGAACTAAAAAGAACCTTGTAAAGGAGCATCAAGGCGTGGATGTTCCTTCGCATCCTGATCAGCGGCCATCCCAATTGCTGACGGAATTCGGAGATGTGGTCAAATTTCCGAAGGCCAAACACAAAGCGTATGCACACATTTTGGAGACGGTCCATTTTGTCAAGTAATTCCTCTGACAGATCTAAATAAGCCACATCCCCATAGTCAAGCAGAGGAAGAAGGAGTGATCGTACCAGCGTCACCTTTGTTGCCATAGGGAGAAAGTTTTGGAGCCGCTTAAGGCTATGAAGAGAGGCAAAAATCTTCCTACTTACTTCGTTTACGTGTGGGGCCCAACTGAATGTTTCGTCGATGGTAAGACCTAAATTAGTGACCTTAGAGGAAAACGGAATTAGGTTACCATCATATACAACATTAGGGTGATTAATATTCTGCAATTTTGATATGAAATATGGGCTACCCACAATAATCGCTTGAGACTTGGTGGCATTGATTTTAAGCCCAAACTTATGAGACCAGTCAGCAATGGTCGAAAGATCGTCGTTGATAAAGGCAACTGCTCGTGAAAAGTTGTCGAGAGGGGCAGCCGTGTAAATTTGCAAGTCGTCAGCGTAAAGATGAAAGGAAGACTTAAGAGAAGAAACTATGTTGTTGATAAACAAGGAAAAGAGAATCGGGGATAAGATTCCACCCTGAGGTACTCCTGCAAGTATCTCACACCAGTCAGAACGCAAGTCATCAACCCTAACCAATTGTGACCTACCCATTAGATAGGAGCGGAACCAGGAAAGTGCCGACGGCGAAAGATTGAGCGTTTGAAGAACACCGAGTAGGACATCAAAATCAACTGAATTGAAGGCACTAGTGAAATCAAGAAGGACTAAGACTGAGAGTAGTTTGTTATCGATGTTATGCCGGATGTCATCGGTAATCTTGACCAAGGCAGTGACTGTGCTGTGACCACTACGGAAACCGGACTGATGATGAGATAGAAGATTAAGTTCCTTTAGGTAACTCGTGAGACGTTGGTGGACAAAGTGCTCTAACACTTTTGAAAGGGCAGGGAGAATAGATATTGGACGATAGTTAGAAAAGGAAGAAGGATTAGGTTTTTTAGGCAAAGGGATAACATGGGCCAATTTCCAAAGGAATGGGAAAACACCAGAGGCAAGAGAACAGTTAAGTATATTAGTTAAAATGGGGGCAATTTCTTTTACCACTGGAGTAATCATATCAATACAAATGCCGTCCTCTCCAACTGCTTTAGATTTAAGTGACTTTATAATTTTTATCACCTCTGCGTCCGATATCACACCTAAATCCCACTCAGCATGGTTTACAGGAGGTATGTTAGCCAGATGAGATAAAGTAGCCTTTTTAATTAATGGATTAATGGCATCCGGTGGCGTGCAAAAGTAATTATTCAATTTGTTCAAATCTAGATCACCGCTAGAACTAAGCCGATCTTTGCCCACACCAATGCTACGCAGAAACTTCCACATTTTGTGCGGAGGACAGCTCTCTAGTGAAGAATGAATATGCTGTCTTCTCGCATCCCTGACGACTCTATTACAGTGATTGCGCAATTTAACAAACGTGGCGCGATTTTCAACAGAAGGATCGTGCCTCAACTTAATTTTAGCTCTATCTCTTTTAGACATGAGTTTTTTGATGTCGGGTGTCAACCAAGGCGCAGGATAATGTTTAACACGAACTGGCACAAGAGGAGCATGTTTATCAAATAAAGAATTAAAGATGGAATTGAAAGCAGCCAGTTTGGAATCGACATCAGTTGCTGAAATTACTGGCCCCCAATCAGCACTGGAGAAGTCGTTTTTGAGTAAGTTTAGATCCATCTTGTCATAATGACGTACCATGATAATCTTATGTTTACGCTTTGGAGGTCGTAACTTGAAAGATGCAAAGATGAGATCATGTGCTGAAAATGCAGGAGCATTAAACTGTCCGTGAGTAGAATGTGTTTTTGGTGTTGGTTGTTGTGTCCATTTCTGGGTCTGCTCTCTGAAGGTTTCCAATCGGTATTGTACAGGAGTTATTAGTATGTAATTGTTGTGATTTAATTTAATAAGTTAGTAATTTATAATTCAATAAGTTAGTAAATTATAGTCAAATTAGAGTAATTCTTAAGATCTCTAGAGTGGCTGTTTGGATGGTGCGCTGCTCTGCAGATGTTGTTGCTGATACTCCAGAGATCCTTGTCAATTTGGTGGTCGTGACGAATTTGCGGATTCCGTTGGGGCCAATCGACGGGTCTTCTTCTTCCGATTCTAACGAGCCCTCGCTCGTCTCTCTCCGTCAAGAATTGACGGAGTTATGGCCCGTTGAATTTGAGGGGTTCGTGGGATGAAAGGTCAGAGGGGTTGGGGTAAGGTCGGGGGGGGGGTCTCGTGGGGTGAAAGGTCAGAGGGGGTGAGGTTAGGTCGGGGAGGGGGGGGGGGGTCTCGTGGGGTGATAGGTCAGAGGGGGTGAGGTAAGGTCAGAGGGGGGAGGGGGAGGTCTCGTGGGGTGAAAGGTCAGAGGGGGTGAGGTAAGGTCAGAGGGGGGGGGGGGGTGAGGGGGAGGTCTCGTGGGGTGAAATACCAGAGGGGGTGAGGTAGGCTGGGGGAGGGGGGGGTCTAGCTAACCTGGTCGACTAGACGTAGAGGGGGGGTATGGTAAACGGAGGGGTCTTGTTGAGTTGGTGGTTAGGGATGGGTATGTGGGGGGTAGGTGGGAGGGGGGGGTAGGGGTAGGTTTTGGGTTTTTGGGGATGGTTAGGGTTTTGTGGGGTGGTCTCGGTCCGTCCTCCGTCGACTGGCCCCTACGAAATCTACATAAGAACACCCCAAACCAAGGAACAACAACAACATCACCCAAACGTCATCGAAATCCCCAAAAGAAGAACATCATAACTACCTTAAGTACATTAGTAATCTATCTAAAGTAAAGTAATCTATCCTTAAGAACCCTCTGTAAACCACCTCGAGGTAAAGCATCATGGCGTCAAAGGACAACTCCCGCCCAACCACCTCAGCCAGCGAGGAGAGGCTGGCGCCAAAAGGTAAAGACAACGAGCAAACAGTAGGTCTACCAATGCCAGCAACGCCATCCCCAACAACAACAACTACAACAACATCTACACACGGACAAGACACACACGGACAAGACACCCCACATGCACCGGCAGAGACGCCAGAGGCTGGCGGGACCAGCCTCGAAACAATGCCGGGCTTGAGCCGTGTCACCGGACCGCGGGTTCCCACCCCGATCAGGAGGCACAGAGCTATACAAAAAGTAACGAAAAGACCAACAAGCAAAGGGCCCTCAGAACTAAGTCGCAAGGTTGCGCTCACAGAAACCTTGACGCACGCAACCAAAGCGACGACAGGAGGACTTAGGCGCGCTGTTTTCATTAAGAACGTGATAACGGTTCCCATCAATAATATTATTTTTTTGAATATTTGGGCACTTTAACTATTTTTTATGATTTTTTTCCGCGGAGCGACGTGGGTCTTGTGTCACTTAAAGTTAAGTACTGGGTTAGGTTAGGTTAGGTTAGGTTTTTTTTTTTTTTTTTTTTTTTTTTTTTTTTTTATGTAGGCCAATCGCAATTCGCGCACATCCAAGTTCGACATGGAATTAATGTTGTCCTTGGATGTGCGCGCATCGGCTTACTTTGTAAATTAACAAGTGTTCCTCTGGCATGGGGAGGGCCGAGTCCTTTTTTATTCTTTATTTATTTAATTACATATAACAATTTTGTTCTATTCTAGTTACACATTTCTTATGGTTAGGTTAGGTTAGGTTAGGTTAGCCGCTCTTTTGCCCCCCACGTTGAGCCCCCCGCGCCCCCCCCGCGCAAAAACGCGGCGGAACTATGCCCATTTGTTTTTTGTTCCTACCTGCCCGGCGCCGCGGGTGGTCGGGGCCCCATAAAAACGGTCATTGAGACGCAACTTTGTTATTGAGTGCCTACAAGTGGTGTTTTTTACGTTTACTAAGAACAGCATTATACAATGCCGTCTTTTGTTGTTCAACACTCGACTATAGTGTAGAATTACGATGGTCTAAACATTCTCAAGTGGTGTTTCATAGCCCTACTTGTATTCAAAAAAATACCTTATGAACTAAGGCGATAACGTATAGTTTTTTATTTAAAAATACGCTAGGGAGATAAAACCCGATGTTAATAAACAAAAACCTACACTTACCTAAACAAAATAAGTTTTTATAGCACTTGACACCGGCCCGAACATCTGGCGCCGTTAAGGCGAGTCTCTTAAACCCCTTTTTTTATTTTTTTTTTCCATTGAGTTTATGATTCTTTGGCCTTAATCCGATAGCTAATATGGCGGAGAAACGAAAAAAACATAAACAAATGGGCCTGAATGTATGACAGATGAGTATTGTTCAATCTGCCCAAAACTGAACGCCAAACTGCAAATGTCGACCGTAGGTCGACACGGGCAATTCAAGCGTTTCAAGGTCGTGACGTCACTTGTCGACCGTAGGTCGACACGGGCAATTCAGCGGTTAGGTTAGGTTGGGGTGCTAAGGCCGGAAAACCTCCTTGTGTGCTCGGGACTGTTGTTGACCCGTCTTTGTTACTGGATACGTCCGGTGAGAACGACGTGTTAGCAACAGCCTGAGCCTGGTGCACCCTGGGCAACAACGGTCAGTAACTTCTCTTCGCGGAGATCTTGCTGACCGTTGGCCAATATTCTGGCAGTGGAGGAAAGCGCAGTACTCGTACTGCGCTTTTGGGCGTCTGCGCCTCCCGTCCCTCTGAGCTAGCAGAGGTCACGGTGAGGCGCACAGTGGAGGAGCGCTCCTCAGTGTAGGTAGCGAGGGGTACACTGGGGAACGATTTGTCGAGGAAGAAAACCTCGTTAAAAAATTACAGAGGCGGGGGGAGGTGAAACCGAGGCCGGGAATGTCTTATGATGCCCGGAGAGCCGGTTTCATCATACCCAAACAGACGAGGAAGAAAACCTCGTTAAAAAATAACCCTTGGTGTCGGCGTGCCGTATGTCTCCCGGTGCGCCACTGATCGAGGAGGGGGAGAAACTCGGGTTCCCCAGGAGGAGGGTCCTCACGGACAACCGCCGGCGGGGTCGCGGAGGTAATGCTTTCGCAGTTCCCGTGTCCCCGCCAATCGGCGGAGGGAAGGAGATCGTGGGGTTTTAGTCGGTATGGCTGCCACTGGTCATGGCAGCAGAGTCCGACATAACCACGCTTGGGCAGCGTATCCTTAACGGATTTCCCCACGTAAAAAAAAAAAAAAAAAAAAGGTTAGGTTAGGTTAGGTTAGGTTAGGTTAGGTTAGGTTAGGTTAGGTTAGGTTTTTTTTTTTTTTTTTTTTTTTTTTTTTTTTTTATGCCAATCGCAATTTGCGCACATCCAAAGGAAGCCAATGGTCCGTTGGGTGTGCGCAGATTGGCTTACTTTAGAAATAGGCTGCTATTGTTGCGGCAGCATTGAATACATACATTAGATTATTCTAGATTAAATTAAGTAAAATACATTCAATTTTTTTTTTTTTTTTTTTTTTTTTTTTTTTTTTTTATTATGCATATTTATTATTATACATTTGTTCCATTATTTGCATATTACATCAATAATTATGTTCATATTAGATTAAGATAATTATATATTACAATGATTATGTATATTTTGTACATCATAACATTTGATATCTGATATTATATCACCTTAGTCCCATTAGCTTTTGCCGCCCTACGCACTACCTCCTCGCAGAATTGGAGAAGTGTATTTCTGCTCTCGTTTTCTTCAAATAACAATTTGATATTAGGCTCGGAGAGTTCACAACCCAATCCCAGCTCATAATCAAATCTAAGCCTTCCATAACGCGGGCATTCTATCAGAATATGCTCGATGGTTTCCGTTGTCTCACCATCACATACGCAGAAGGGGCTAGGAGCGAGACCAAATCTATGTAAGTAGGCCCTGAAGCCGCCATGGCCAGAAAAGATTTGGGCGTGCAAATTTGTAAGCCGCATACCTCGAAAGACCCTATACGCAGTACGAACGTCACTGACAAACATCTTAGTTTCCTGTGGCAGATTCTTCATACCGGGTTTGCCAAGCCAGTATAGTGCGGTCCCTGATGAGTCGTTTAGCACACGACAGTGGGAAACTGTCGTAGACCGGGGCCCGTTTGTCTTTCAGGGCCGCTCTCTTAGCAAGTTCGTCCGCCCTTTCGTTTCCCGGAATACCGACGTGTGCTTTTACCCAAACCAATTCAACGTGCAGTCCCTCAGCTTCCATTTTTTCAATCGTAATTCTAATTTGAGCAGCAATAGGGTTTAATGACTTTGGATCTCCTATTGCTTCCAATGACGATCTGGAGTCGGAAAGCACGTAGGCATGTCTGTTTCTCTTGCTTATTAATAAGAGTGCTCGAGTGATAGCTGCCATTTCCGCCTGATAAACAGAGCAGTAGTCAGCCAAGCGAAAACCTGCGCTCGCACCTTCCACCCCATTTCGCCATATTGTGACAGCCGCTCCTACCTTTCCTTCAATTTTGCTCCCATCAGTAAAAGCTCTTTCGTAATGCTGGTTTAGTTTCTCCAGCTCCATTTCATTTGGTATTTCGGTAAATCCAATTTTACTTCTTTTAGCTGGATGGGGTAGCTCATATGGTCCAATCCTACCCTGTAACTGTCTGCCCGGCAGTTCCTGAAGTGGTTTCCCTCTACCCACTTCGTATAGTTCTTTTCTTTCCAATGCCCTAAGGTCTAGCGGCAATATCCCCGCCATTGCGGCAGCGGACGTCAAAGACACTGTTCGGTGCGCCTTGGATATTGCTATCGAGAACTGCCGTGTTAGTCGGTTTAATTTGATCTGGTTCGCTTTCATGGGAGCGGCCGTTGCCCAGGTACCAGCGGCATATAATACTGTGGGCTCTACCACAGCGGTGTATATTGTCCTCAGTATCTCCCCGTTTAAGCCCCAATTTGCCCTAGCTGCTCGGGATATGGATTTGTAAATTCCTATAGCTTTTACAGTCACATTGTCAAGATGCTGTCCGAAGTTTAGGTTCTTATCAATTGTAAGTCCGAGCAGTTTTATAGAGTCCTGGAAAGGCACTTGAACTCCTTCGACTAGTATCTGCGGTGGTTGATACTTCAGCTTTCTAGTGACTAGCATGGCCTGGGTCTTATGCGTAGCAAACTTCATTTTAGAAGCTTTCCCCCAGGCTACCACCGCCTCCAGGGCCTTGTTTGCACGTCTCTCGACTTCAGCAGCATCTCTACCCCTAGCTATAACTAGGATATCGTCCGCGAAAGCCTGTATATGAGCCTCGAGATTTTCAGCCGCATTCAGTAGGGGATCCAGCTGGATATTCCAGAGCAGTGGCCCACTGATGGAACCCTGGATACAACCTTTGTTTGTATCTACTACGGCTTCTTTCCCTGCATAGCGAATGTGGACTTTCCTAGGTGTTAAGTTAGCGGCCACAATGCGTAGTAGAGCCCGGTCAATGCCCTTCTTCCCCAATTCCACCAGAATAGCTGGCCACCAGGCATTGTCAAACGCGCCTTCAATATCCAGTGAGACCATTACTGCCATCTCACGGTCCGCCAGTGTGTTTTGTAGAACGGTCATGGCATCGTACAGCGCATCCTCTGTACCCCTTTGCTGCATGAACCCATACTGACGTTGGCTCATCTTGTTTTGGCTTCCGAGGGACCATGTCACTCTAGCCACCACGATCTTTTCCAGACCCTTCCCCAAAACGGCCAAAAGACCAATTGGACGGTATGACTTAGGGTTGGTGTAGTCTCCCTTACCCGGCTTTGGTACTATTTTGATAACTGCCGGTGTCCATATTTTGGGAAAGTGTCCCACTCTCAAGCACGCATTGTAGATAGCCAGCAGCTCCTCCTCGCACGCCAGGAACACCCTCTGGCAGATATCGGCTGTGAGGCCATCGGGGCCCGGTGCCTTCTTTGGATGCATACTGAAGAGGGCAGTCCTAACCTCCTCCGTCGTAAAATATTCAGCCACTGTTCCGACATCATTCTTTAGTTGACTGACCATTGAGGATGCCTGCTCCCTAATTCTGCTCTGCATATCTGTGTCGGTCTCCTGAGAGTCGGTCTGGTAGAAAGTGTTTGCGAGTTTCAATGCAGAGTCTTCAGCCGATAGAGTTCCACCGTCCATGCCATCACGCAACAATACCTCGCCTCTGTTTTCCCCACATACCTTCAGAACTCTGTATATGCCTTGCCAGATATTCTCCCCATCCTGGGTCGAGCAGAACTGCTTCCAACTTGAGGTTATGGCAGCCTGGATAGCCTCTTTATACTTTTGCTTAGCGGCGCTGTGTTCTCGTAAGACCACTGGTCTTCTGATCGGATTGGCGTAGCGAATTCTTCGCCTCAATTGACGCACTTGCCTCCTAAGATCGTCTAGTTCCTGAGTCCACCACGCAGATGGACGCGGCCTCTTTTTAGATCGCAAAGGAGGTATGGTTTCCGCTGCAGCGTCCCCAATCAGCTTCGTAAAGTGCTCCACGCAAGTGTCCAGATCTTCCTGAGTAGTAATGCTCGCAATAGCACTGCCCGTAATACCATTAGCCCTCACAGACTCCGAAAGGAGAACTTTAAATTTAGTCCAATCTGCCTTTTGCGTGTTGTAAATTCTGGTACTAGGGTTTGGGGGGTCAGATGCGGATCGAATTAGATCCACATAGAAAGTTATAGGCCTGTGGTCAGACAAGTTGGTAAGATCAGGATTGACTCTCCAATCATGGATTCCTGATAGTAGATGATCTGATGCCATAGTTACGTCCACTATGCTAGAATAAATATTATTCCCTCTCTGAGCATAGAAGGTAGGCTCGTTTCCCTGGTTGAGTATATGCAGACCTTTCTCCATTATCAGTTCCACGACAGCTGAACCCCGACTGTCTTCCTCCATGCAACCCCACCAGGGACTTTTTGCATTAAAGTCTCCCCCCACGACCAGTCTTGTCGTCTTGAGCCCCTCGATAGCCGTTTCCACCCCAGTGAGTTGATCGCAAATGTCCACAGTTCCCTCAAGGTATACACTCACTATTCCTACTTCTAGATCTCCTATTTTCAGAATGGTAGCCGCTACATTCGGCGACATCAGGGCCTGGTCCTCTATGAGGAGGATGTTTGGGTCGATAACAACAATCGCGGACTTTACATGCCCTCGTCCCGACTGGCACTGGATGACGCGAGAGCCTGATATTGTGACATAACCCTTATTTCCGATGTATGGCTCCTGAAGTAGAAGAACGCCTATGCCGGATATTTTCGCCGCGTTGACTATGTCCATCATTGCAGCGTAACCCCTCCCTAAGTTTGCTTGCGCGAATTTCATTTTGCTGCCAGCAACCACTGCGTCAACAATACGCCACCTTAGCTCTTGCCATACGATCCCATTTTTGCCATATAGGGCATATATAGCTATAAGCCGGATGGTGGGGATCGCCGTTTTTAGCAGTCACACAGTTCACGCAACAGGGTCTCGAGTTCCTGGCTTCACAATTACGGGTGTCGTGAGATTTCGAGCAGTACCCACACACTTTGGCGTCACCTTTGCAGTCTCTAGCTTTGTGACCGAATCCCAAACAGCTATAGCATTGCAGAAGAGGGGATTGATCCACAGGACGAATGATTTGGAAGCCAAGCTTCACTTCCTGTCCTAGCAGACTGCGCCACATCTTTGGGCTGCACTCCACTATGACGTTCGTAATCGCGTTGGTTCTTCCCCTCGTCCGCCGCAGGACTCGTATTTTTCGCTCTCGTTCGGGTATATCTGTCAACAGTTTTTTATTTTGCTTGGGAATCGCCTCCGCGATCTGTGCATCCGAAAGATCATGAGCCACTCCGTATAGTCGCAGCTGAGGGTTCCCCTGGCTCACCTGTGTCGCAGTTAGGCGCATTTCCGGTCGTCTAAGTGCGTCTCTTAGGGACTTACATCCCTCCTCAGTATCGCATCGGATAACCACCCTCTGGTTCTTAACCTTTCTTACCCCTGTAACACCGATGCCCATAGTGACTACATCCACGCCAGCTTTAATCTTCTTTAGGACATCATCGCTGGTATGGAGAGGATCAAGTGACTCCACCATCACCGGATATGTAGGTTTTATAGGCTTCACACCCGGGTTGCCATCAAAATTCAAGTGTCCCAGCTTTGAACCTCTTTTCCCTCTGCCAACCACAGTCCAAGCCTGTCCACGTTCCATCCCATTTTGCTCGGTCAGTGCCAGGTCCTCGCATTTGCTCTTTTCCTGCTCACTCGTTACGAGATTCGTTAACCGATCAATCCTCTCTCCCACATCTACCAACGCTAACTCCGTTCCCAGACCACTTATCGGTTCCGGTCGATTCAGTTCTCTTATGGATTCAGACATATTTCCGAGCTCCTTCACAGCAGCAGCGATCGACCGAACCCGCTGTTCCACAGGCTCCAGAGCATCGTGCAATTCAGCACGCCAGATTTCTCGCTCTGACCGCAGATCCCGCTCAAGAGGGCCGAACGCGGCAATCTCCTGCCGAACCGCTGCCGTCACCTCTCTGATGAGTTCGGCACGGTCGAGTGTTGGCCCAACTTGTCCAACGGCATCAGTAGTCTCACGCTCCGAATTCCTGGCGGCGGCCTCATCTGTTTGTCTAACGTAATCGGCGAATGTAACACGAAGCGTACGCAGCTGGTCAGCGATTCCTGTCATGGTTTTCTGTAAACCCGCAACAGCTTCTGCCAGTCCATCATCCGCCAACACTGGTTGCGGAGAAGACTCCGCAAGCGCAGGCAAACGCGAGGTGTTCAACAGGGTGCCCACCTCCTGCCTAATTGCCTTTATCCCTTCTATGGGAGCCTCCATTTCATAATGTAGCCAGCTACTAATTTGCTCCGTCGCCCGGTGTGTCTTCTTGAGAAGAGATAGAGCGTCCTGCAACTTCTCCGCGTGGACCGTTCCTAGCTCATTTAAGGCTTTTACGTGGTCTCTATGAACCCGAGCCAACTCACTTGCAGCCCTTGCCCGCTCCCTCTCCAAGGAAGCCAAGTGCCGGTTTCGGGAGTCAGACACGGACAGCACCATCTCATACAGCTCCTGAATGGCCTCCATTGCACCCGTTTTGCAGTCTGTGCGCATGTTTTTCGAACGTTCGAGGGCGTCCTTCCCAGACAGATACACAGCATTTGCCCTCTGAGTAGCCAAATCCATAGACAAACCCGAGCGCCGCCGGTATGCCGGGAGGACACTCATACGACGACCATCCATATCGCTCTCATCGACGGGCCGGGCCTCACCCGGGCTCCTCTTTCCTACATCGTCACCAGCGGCCGGACAAATAATGCCCATTTCGTCCAGCTCAGCCTCCAGTGCTCGAGTCTCTGCATCGATGCGAGCCTCCAAGCCATCAACCTGCTCCAGCCCTAATCCAGTTCGTTCCAGTGGGTCTTGGGACTGCAAACTATCCCGACTCTGGCCACCGGTAGCCTCCCCCCTGAACTCCCTACCCGAAGCCTGGTCTGCAAGTAAAATGTCCCTTTCTAACGGCTTTAAAAGAGACGGGGCAGTTGCCGGCGGCGGACTATCGCCAGGACGTTCTGTAAATGCCCGTATGGTTTTAGGGCGTTCCGCGCTCTTTTTAGCGATGGTCGATTTCTTGGCGGCTGGCACCTTTTTAGTAGCGCCTCCCGAGCTCATTATGGCAGCCAATTAAAGTGCCGAATCAATCCGGTTCCACTTAGGCCAAAATCCAGGAGGAAAAATCCAAGGACTCTCGTAGAGCAGATTTATCAATCTCAACTGATAGAGCTCCTCGAGCCCGTTCTAGCAACACCAAACACGACCACCCCAGCCCCAGCGGCTCCGGAACTACAGCCTTTCAGAATTTCGAAGGACCAAGGTCCAAAAATAAGGTCCTTGCTATATCTCCGGAACCAATAGGCCAAATATGCCCATGCGTGGTATCGCCGCACTCCGCCCGCCGAGCCCTACCCGTTTCCGCTGGTTCCTATCACAAAAATTTGGTCCCGCTCTATCCGCTTCAAATCAGACAAATACTGTAGTCCTGACAATAAGCTTATTATCTAAGAAAATCCCGTCTCTCTACGAGCACCGGTCGCGGAGATATCGAGGTTTTAAAATTTTCAAAATGGCGTCCGAACTGTCAAATACTAACTTTGCCGTGCGATATCTCCTAAACCAATGATCGCAGACTAGCAGTTCTTGGGTTCATTCGGTTTAGAATTTCTCACTCTCTCCGGCAAGATCGACTCCGAATTTCCAAAAAATTTTAGGCGTGATTCGCCAACCAGTCATCCAGCCGGAAACAAGCGTTCACCCCAGACCCGAATATGCAATCCGCAACTCTCTACGACCAACGGTCTCGGAGTAATGGCCGTTTGAAGATAAACAAGATGGCGGCCCAACTGTCAAAAAGTGGCGAAAAATGCCTCTAGCTCCTCAACCGCCGGTCGCAGCGAGCCCGGATTTTCTCTGGACACTTCGTCTCCACCAGCTCTACAATCAAGATGTGGTTTCGGCGCGAAATAAAAAATTTTGACAATTTTGACTTTTGACGGTCAGATGACAATTTTAGTACAATTCCAAGGTGTACCCTGAAAACCCGGTTTCTGTAGGTCAAACGGATCTCGAACTATGACGGTTTAAAAATCTTGGACCTAATTTCGAAAAAAGGTCCAAAACGTCAAAATCTTTGTTTTTGAACGTATCGAGTCGGTGTTTGGGCTCTATCCCTTCGCCCTAGTGTATATGGACACGTTCCCGTACTCAAAAACTAATTTTATTGTATTAATTTTGAATTATTTCCAAAAAACATGAAAAATTTTGTAGTTCGTGAACCGCTAGGCCAAAAAATCCAAAAAATTCTACATAAATAGTATGAATACAGTACTTTAATATAACAATACAAACAATTTAAAATTTTGCAATTTTTTGAACAAATTTTATGAAAATAAAAAATTTTACTATTTTAATTATAATTACGAAAGTTTTTAATTAAAAATTTTGAAACTGCTGCTGATGATACTTCAAATGAGCGCGCCAAAGATAGCAATTGCAGTTTTTGCAATTTTGCTATGGTCTAGGAGAAATAATGTTCCAAAGTTGAAGTTTTCAAAACGTTATAATAAATTTTGTAGTCAACGAAAAATTTTTTTCTTTTCAGATAATAAGTGCTCCAAGTGGGTACCTTCTCTGTGCCAAGAATCAGCTCGCTGCGACCTCTGGATCAGTGACCACGTGGCCACGTGGTTGATGTTTTTCTGCGTTTTCCGGCGCGTTGGTTGATTTCCCGGATCTACTGACCCAGGAATTAGGTAGGGGGCAATAAAACCCACACGTGGACACTTCACACACCAGCCGCACTGCACTATCCACTTCACTAGAGCCAATTTGGTGGTAATAATTTATGCACAATTAAGGAAAATCACTTTTCGCGGGTGAAAAACACTCGTGCGGCTACTACACGATTCGGTCAAGCATAGAGCTCGACGAGACGAATCGATTGATATAAGAAACTTTATCCTAGCTTCACTATAACCCACTTTAACAATTTTTTAAAGACGGAGCACGTGGATTTCACTGCTTAACGCGTGGTGGTTCGACCGAAACTTGGTTAGGTTAGGTTAGGTTAGGTTAGGTTAGGTTAGGTTAGGTTAGGTTAGGTTAGGTTAGGTTTTTTTTTTTTTTTTTTTTTTTTTTTTTTTTTTTTTTTTTAATCAACGTCCCTCTGTTATAGTCAGAGTCGTTTTTTACGTAATTTTTCGTTCGTGTGTTATATATTTATATCTATTCCAATATATGTATATTCATATCGCTGTTTTGTTCCTGTCTATGTTTTGTACGAATATTTCTTATCATTTTCGGTTTATATTTTTAATTATTTTCACTAAGCTTATTTATCTATTTAATTTCTATTTTACAGTTACTCTATTCGTTATACTTTTTATATATTGTGTGCTGACAGTCCACATACTTAATATGTGGATTCAGCAACATTTATATCTTATTCCTATTGTTTACCTGACAAGCTATCTTTCTGCAAAAATCTAGTAGTAACGGTCTATGTGTATTATCTAAAATTATTTTACTTATATTCTCCATTTTCAGTTCAATATCTATTTTTTGCTGTAGGTCGTATCTATCTCTATCATAGGCAGGGCATTCTAGTATTAAGTGTGGGACGGTTTCCGGGATGCCCGGCTCACAGATACACGATGGGTTCTCCTTACACTTAAAGCGGTTTAGGTATTCGGAGAACCCACCGTGTCCCGTTAAAATTTGGGTAATTTTGTTGTCCAGACGGATCCTGCCGATGATCTTATATGCCTGCACAACGTCCGGGAAAAAGATCTTTGTGACTCCCGCCGTTTCGCCCGTTGTATATCTCCGGTTCCATTCGCCAAGCGTATCCATACGGATTTGTCGCTTGACGAATGAGACCGGACGGTTAGGTTAGGTTAGGTTAGGTTAGGTTAGGTTAGGTTAGGTTAGGTTAGGTTAGGTTAGGTTAGGTTAGGTTAGGTTAGGTTAGGTTAGGTTAGGTTAGGTTAGGTTAGGTTAGGTTAGGTTAGGTTAGGTTAGGTTAGGTTAGGTTAGGTTAGGTTAGGTTAGGTTAGGTTAGGTTTTTTTTTTTTTTCTTTTTTTTTTAACATAGACCAATCGCAAAGTGCGCACATCCAGCAGGTGTATATCGTCTGCTGGATGTGCGCAGATCGGCTTACGTCAGAAACTTATTCCTCCGGCGTGGGGGAACCGGAACCGTTTTTAGGGGGTTTTATTTATTTCATCTTTAAATTTATAATCTCTTAACTAATACAGTATAATGTTCTTATAATCTAATACATCTTATACACGTTATCTTATTCTATATCTAGTTTTAATACTTATATTTTGTACTTATACTTATTTTAACAGTTTATTTCTTATCATATTATTTGTAAACTAGTTATATATATCACAATATATTTAACAGTTTTACTATTACTACCCTACTTATTTCTATTTATAACTTTTGTGGCCAATTCTGTACAATATTTTAAGAACCTATTTCTCTTTTTTTTGTCTTTCATTATGTTACATATATTTTCTTTTGTTAATTTTTCATCTATTTTAAATTCTATCTCTACTCTTTCTTTTATATATACAGGGCATTCTAAAATTATGTGCATTGCACCTTCCGCTTTCTCAGGGTCACATATGCACGCCGGGCTCTCCTTGCACTTAAACCTATGTAAGTACTCAGAGAACCCGCCATGCCCCGTCAGTATTTGAACTAATGTCGAGTCAAGGTTTATCTTTTTAATTAAGCTATACGCTGACGTGGCGTCCGGGAAGAATAACTTGGTCACACCGGCCGTGTCACCTTCTATATATCTCCGGTTCCATTCGTCAACCGATTCCGAACGGATTTCTCGTTTGACGAATGAGACCGGACACTTGTCGTAATTTGGTTTGGTTTTTCGAGACGCGGCACTCTTCGCCAGCTCGTCCGCCCTCTCGTTTCCCTCCAACCCCACATGTGCTTTAATCCAGAACAGCTTAGTTGTCCTGCCCAATATCCTGTTCTTATCTATATTGGCTCTTGCTTTGAGTGCCAAGGGGTGGAGGGATTCGAGGTCCACCACTGTTTCGAGGGCGGCCCTCGAGTCACAGTAAATGTTGCAAGTGTGCGCCGCGTCCCGAAGTGCCATTTCCGTTGCCTCGGTGAGGGCCAGCAGCTCAGCCTGATAAACCGTACAGAAGTCGCCCAGCTTCAGCTTTTTGTTCTTGGTCTCGGCGGAGCCTTTCCATACGGACAGCGCCGCTCCAACTTTTCCGTCAATTTTGCTGCCATCCGTATATATGTTTAGTCCGCCGTTGCTGTACTGATCCACATCTGCACGGTTCACCAGGCATTCATATCCCAGCTCCCACCGGTGCGCGGGATGTGGTGCATCAGCAGTAGTCGCTATTTTTTCCACCTCTCGGTCTCCTATTACTCGCCGGGACAGGCCTCTCTTTACTTCGTAAAGTGAGGCCGCTTCACGGACTCTAATATCCAAAGGAAGCAGCCCGGCAAGTAATAGGGCCGAGTTCAGTGACACCGTTCTGTACGTTTTGGTGATTTTTTGAGCGAAACCTCTTTGCACCGATCCAAGCTGCTTTTTAGCTCCTATTTTGGTCGTGGCCGGTGCCCATACGCTCGCCGCATACATTATTACTGGTTCTACCACTGCCAAGTACGTGGTCCTGATTATCTCAGGCGACAAACCCCAGCTTATTTTTGCTGCCCTCGCTAATTGTTTGTAAATATTTAAGGCTTTACGACACACATTTGATATATGGGTGTTGAATGTTAACTTTTGATCTATTGTCACCCCGAGGATTTTTATGGCCCGGGACATTTCTATGTCGACCCCCCCCATGGTCAAGAGTGGTGAGTCATATTTCATTTTGTTAGTTATAGTCATTGCCTGCGTCTTATGCGGTGCAAATTTCAGTTTGTTTTTGACTCCCCACTCCCGAACATGCGCGAGGGCGGCATTTGCCCTTCCCTGAACCTCAAGTGCCGTGTCGCCGGAGAAAACCAGCACCACATCATCCGCAAAAGCCTGGCAGTGGTCGCCTCTGCGTTCCAACTCCTTCAACAGTGGATCCAACAGCATGTTCCAGAAAATTGGGCCCCCTATCGACCCCTGTACACATCCTTTGTTGGTTCCTGCTATCACTTCTGCCCCTGCGTATCTCAATCTCACCTTACGACCCGATAGGTAACTGTCTACCAATCTCCTTACATTAATCGGACACTTCGTCTCTGCAAGTCTACACCGTATGGCCGGCCACCAGGCGCTGTCGAAGGCTCCCTCTATGTCCAGAGATACCAACACTATGAGTTTTTTGGCGTTCAGCTGTTGTTCAACGTATTTTATCATGTCATAGAGGGAGTCTTCGGTGCTGCGTTGCGGCATAAATCCATATTGGCGCCGGCTCATATTTGGTAAAATGTGCCATTTTATCCTTTTGACCATCATTTTTTCCAATATCTTACCTAATACTGGTAGCAGTCCTATGGGTCGATACGCCTTCGGCTGCGTATAGTCATCTTTTCCCGGTTTTGGGAGCACCACCACCACTGCCTCCTTCCACATGATGGGGAAGTACGCAAGACTCTGGCATTTGTTGAGGAGCGCCAGAAATACTTCAGAGTCCAGGGCAATCGCCGTCGCACAAATATCCGCAGTGAGCCCGTCGAGCCCAGGCGCCTTTTTGGGGTCGAAAGAAGACGCAGCCCACTTCAGCTCTTCGCTTGTGAATGGTGGATCGAATACTTCACTATCCGTTCCTCCATTCACGTATTCAGCTCTCTTCCTAATTTCTCGGTGGTCCGCATCATCGTTTTCGACACCATCTTTCTGATAGAAAGTTTCTGCCATTAGGTTCGCAGACTCCGTTCCGCTTAGGACTTTTCCGTTTTCCACGAGTGGCGAATCTTCCTCCCTGCTTCGCGTTCTGGCGATAACCCTGTAGATCCCGTTCCACATGGACTCTTTGTCTTGTTTTGTGCAGAAGTCTTTCCAGCTGGTGGTCTGAGCTCGCTTTGTTTCCTGTAGATAAGCCTCCTTGGCTTGTAAGTATTGGTCGACTACCCATGCTCGGCGGACTGGCGCAGCACAGGAAATTCTGCGCCTTTTCCTTGCGACATCCTTCTTCATTTCTGAAAGCTCCTCCGTCCACCATGGCAACCCCGTCACTCCCTTTTCCCGGCCCAGCTTTGGTATTGACCCTTCACATGCCTCTTCGATAGTGTTTTGCATCTTTTCTACCATTTTTTCTAATTCCTCGGTACTAGTAATTTTTTCAATTTCTGTTTTATTGATACCCTGTTGTTGCCAGGCCTGGGTCAGTCTCTCTCGAAACTGGACCCAGTCTGCTTTTCTCGTATTATATTTCCGGGTGGTTCTTTTGATGTCTGTGCCCCTTGCCTTTTGCAGGTCCAGGTCAAACAGGATCGCCCTGTGGTCGGAACTCGTCATGTCAGCTTCCACTCGCCACCTGTTTACATATCCAAGCATGTCCACCGAGCACGTCGTGACGTCGACACAGCTAGTGTATGTTTTCCCTCCTCGAATCGTATAGAAAGTCGGCTCAGACCCCCGGTTCAGTATTTGCAGATTCATTTCATCTAACGCTCCTGCCAGTTCCTCCCCCCGATGATCCATTTCTCTACTTCCCCACCATGTGTTCCACGCATTCATGTCTCCCGCTAGCAGCACTTTATTAGTGCCTATTTCTGTGACTATTTTTGCCATTAATCGAAGGTACGGTTCAAGCGACTTGTCCCCTTCCAGGTACACCGACACCACCCCAATTTCCCATGCCGTAGTTTTTAATTTAGCTACCGCTATATTAGTCGTTGTTAGGTTTGGGTAAAGAGTGATGTCGATGCTATCGTTAAACAGTACAATGGCTGACTTATTCGGTTTCTCCCGACTGCCAGCACATTGTACCACCCGGGTCCCTGGGTAAACTTTCATTTTTCCCGCACCTCCGACATATGGCTCCTGTACCATTGCGAAGGCAATATGCCTGTTTTTGGCTTCTGTAATTAGCTCAGCAGTAGCCAAGCCACTCCTCTGCAGGTTTGCCTGGACTACGCCATATCCTGTTGTTTTTGTGCTGCCGGGGGTATTTCCTGGGGCGCCTTTAGCAGTACGCTATGGACGCTCGAGCCAGAGCGTCCCATTTCTTCCGTACGGGGCATACATCGTTATACACATTATGTTCCACGTTCGCCAGTTTAGCCCGGGTGCAGTTCTTGCAAGTCGGTGGCTCGCCGGCAATTCTATCAGTGCACTCAGCCCGGAGGTGTGGCCCTCCGCAGTGGGTGCATAGGTCGGCGGGTTCTTTACAGAACCGCCGGCCATGCCCATACCCCAGGCATCGAGTGCACTGCAGAAGAGGCGATTGATCCTCGACTGTCACTCTTTGAAGGTCGATGCGCAGTCTGTGCGTGTCAATCGCGCGCCTCCATACTGTCGGCGAGACGCTCAGAATAATATTGCAGTTGTGCATGTTTCGAGCCCTTCTGCGAAATTTCACGCTTACCCGATTTTCCCCTTCGTCGAGGCCACAAAAGAGCTCCCGGTTCTGGTTCCTGAGCGCCTTTACTACTTCTTCATCGTTGTGAACTTTAAGTACGTCTCTAAGAACCAGAAGCGGGTCCTTATTTTTTATGTCCTCGACAATGAGGTGTTTGCCCTCCTTTTCCAGTCTCTGCTTAACCTTCTCTCTTTCTAGCTTCGACTCGCAACCTACTACTACTTTCCGGTCTTTCGCCTTTCTAACTTTCTCCACGCGGACCCAGCCCTCTTTTGCGTCCATAGCCATCCGCACTTTTTCGAGGACCTCCTCTCCAGTTTCTTCTTCCTTAGTTGAAGACACAACGACGGAGTGTAGCGTGGTTCGCTCTAGTTCTCCCTTACCAACATGGTTCACCGCCGCCACACCCGCATATGTCGCCTTTTTTGTCGCTCCCTCGATGATCTCTTTCATCTCATCCAGTTTTTTGCTGCTTTCTAAAAGGATCCTTGTATTCTCCTCTATTTTGTTGATAAGGTCCCAGTTTTCCGCTCTCTTATCACAACTTCCTCTATCTTCTGATGGTTGGTGCTCCCCGTCTTCACTTTGCCCTTTCTGTCCTTTCACTTTTACCACCCTTTCCAGTTCGGCCTCCTGTTCCTTGATGATTTGGAACAGTCGTTCCACCGCCTGTATAACTTCTTGCTTGATTTCAGCCTTCAGGTTTCTTGAGCCAGAGAGGGCCGATTTGGCCTTGTTGTTCCAAACTCTCGCCTCTTCCAACCTGGTTTTATTTTTCGCCAGTTTTTTGGGTACCTCAGTCTCTCCTTTTGGTGCCACCGCACTGCCTCCCACCTGGGGGGGCATGGTTTTTGCTTTAGACTGTATCGTCGAAGCTGTCTTCGTCACTTTTTTCCCTTCTGAAGGGGAAAAGTTGAAGGTTCTGTCGGGTCCACCAGCCTCCCATTCCCCAATGCTTCGCCTCACATTTGAGGCTTTATCACTTGGGCCTACCTGGGCCGTTGTCGCAGGGAATGAGGAGCTTCTTTTCTCCCTGTCCTGCGGAGAGGTCTCCTGTCTACTGCCTGAAGTATATCCTTTGTTAGGCGTGCGGAACATTATGGAGGAATGCGTCAATGAGTAAAGTTCAATAAAATTTGTTTCAAAATATTTTTAAAGGTATAAAATAAATCTATTGTGCACGACAGAATAAATTAATTAGAGTAATAAAAACAATTATGTATACATAGTAAATATAGCGCAAGTCATATAAAAGTATAACCAAATACCTAAGATAGGAATAAGTGTTTTCGTTTTCGTTTTGTATTAGATATAAGTGTATGTTAAAATATGTAAATGTTATAAGCATAACTGTAAAATTGAGAAATAAAGAAATTGAAGCTTCGTGTAAATTATTACCCCGTAGAGGTGTGAACAGCGCGGCGGCCGCGTAACACTGGCAGCGAGGGACTCACGTCAGGTTATATTTATAACCTCGCATACGAGTAAAAGAGACTACGAGCCCTCGCGCACAGGCCGACCGCCTTAGGGTGATAATTAATACATAAATATGGAAAATAGATTAAAATTAATAACGTAGTATAAGTTAGAATAAGTAAAATGTATTAGTTGTAAGAAATATTAAGAAATAAATAAACGATTCGCTGAGGGGTGGGGGAATGCAGGCGGGGGCGGAGGTACGCCTCCGCCCAGTATAAATATAGGATCGGGTCGCCGTACAAGACACAACCGATCGAGACTCCGAGCGAAGCAGACCACTAGAAGAAAATAGAAAAAAGAAATCAAGAAAATTAGAAAACTAGTCTACTGACTGCATTCCTCAACCCAGCGGCGCTACAAAAATAAAACGGTGTATTGTTTCTGACACCGCACCACCGCATCGGTGTATCGTTTCTGACACCGTTACGGCTCACCTCAACAACGTCAAAATTTATACAGTCCACTCTTTAACATCGAAGGCCCACGCTACAACCGCAACATTGTTTGGTCCTTCTGGAAGCCGGATCACTGATCTAGAAGAAAGAAAATTACAAGATGGTCGTCACTAGAAGCGAACACGGAAAGAAGACTTCAGCTACGTCAGGCAGCGGCGACACTACAACGACACCTGAAACAGACGCAACAGCGACTACGTCGGGCACAGACGCAACAGCGACCACGTCGGGCACTGGCACCACGGCGACCTCGTCAGGCACGGGTACTACGGAAGCTACGGCCGGCACCGGCACAACCACAAACACCGGTGCAACGGCTTCATCCACCGGCACGGCAAGGCCACCAGACACGTCGGGTATCAAGGCAACACCCGCCGCCAGCACCGCCACAGTCGTCGAGCGTCAGCAAACAGAATTGATGCCGCCACCAGCAACTACGGAAACGCTAAGGCCCGCTCGGTCACGCCGATCTGAAGCCTCCCGCAAGAAGCTCCTCGCGGAGTTGGAGGCTAAGGAAAGGCTGGCTGAGTTAGAGCTGAAGCGGATCCGCGCCGAAGCAGCTTTAGAACAAGCCAGACAAGCCAGATTAGAAGCTGAATCTTCATCGGAGTCAGAAGCAAGCGATGACCTAGCGCCGCAAAGGATATCCGATTGGTTCGAGAGGCAGCCCACACAGAAGAAGCAGCTGCCGCCCGTGGAAGAGGCTGACAACGCACCACCGGCAGAAAGAGACACAGCGATAGAGCTACATCCAGTCAACGAAATTGAAGGAGGCCTGGCTGCACGCACATACACAATGCGCGAGCAGCAGAACAAAGAAGCACAGACCCGTCAAGTTTCATCGATGGACGTTACGTCGCTGGCCGCCGCGTTAACAGAAGCCATCCACACCAGCAAATCGAAGAGGAATTACATACCGGACTTGCCTCAGTTCGGCGGCCTAACTACAGAATGGCTGCCGTTCAAGGCGAGTTATAGCGAATCCGCAGCGAGCTTCACGGCGAGCGAGAACGTCGCCAGAATAAGAAGAAGTCTAAGGGGAACCGCTTTGGAGGCAGTCAGTGCCCTCCTCATCAGTCAAGCCCACCCCGAAGTCATCATAAGCTCGCTGGAGAGAAGATTTGGAAGACCTGACACATTACTTATGTGCGAAATGGAGAAGATGAAGACTCTCCCTCGACTCGCGGATAGCCCGCGAGACCTGTGCATCTTCGCAAGCCGCATCGCTAACACCGTAGCTACGATTGAATTACTGAAGCGGCCGCAGTACCTACACAACCCCGAGATACTGCGACTCATCGTCGACAAGTTGACGCCTATACTACGGAACAAGTGGTACGACTACGCAGCTACGAGCGAAGATACGCCAGAATTAAAGAAAATAGCAGAATTTCTCAACAACGAAGCCGACAAATGCGCCCCTTACGCAGCGCCCGAGTCGACTAACGAGAACAGAAACATAAGAAGAAAAGTTGAACGTGCTTACACCGTCACTACAGAAAACAACGCGGAGCCTACAGAAGAAAAGACTTCGTGTGCCTGCTGTCAGGGACATCACCGGCTACCAGCGTGTCCGCGATTTCTCAAAGCGGACACGAACGAGCGCTGGGAGATCGCGAAGAAGAGTCATATATGTTTCCGCTGCCTCGTCAACAAGCATCGCCGCTCCGTATGCCGCGCCAAGACCTGCGGCCACAACGGCTGCCCTATGCGCCATCATCGCCTCTTACACCACGAGAGACCACCAGCAAACGAAGCAGCACAGCCACGGCCACAAGACAAAGCCGAACAAGTCGTCGCGTCGGCGATTGAACAAGTAGCAAGCAACAAGACGAAGGCAAGCCGCGCGTATCTGAAAATCACACCAGTTACGCTGCGCGGCCCGCAAACTACAGTTCAAACCTACGCGCTACTCGACGAAGGGAGCACCGTGACTATAATAGATTCTTCGCTAGCCAGCACGCTCGGCCTTGATGGACCTACAGAACCGATGTGGGTACAAGGAGTGAGCGGGACAGAGATAGCACACGACAAGAGCAAGAGAGTGAACGTCAGCATAAGGGGCAGACACACCGACAACGAGCTGCAGATACGAAACGCACACACCGTCGCAAGTCTGGACTTCACTACTCAGTCAGTGAGCGAGCAAGAAATAAGGGGCTGCTCACACCTAGAAGATATCAAGCACGAACTATTGTACATCAACGCCACGCCCAAGCTGCTGATCGGGCAAGACAACTGGGAGCTCATCGTATCGCGCGACATAAGACAAGGACGGCGCGATCAACTCGTCGCTTCGAAGACTCTTCTGGGATGGGTGCTACACGGCTGCCGTACTTCACAAGCGGCGCCTGTAGCATTCTGCTGCACGCACCTCACACAAACCGAGCATGCAGATCCCATAGAAGAGATGATGAAGAGGTACTTCGCTCTAGAGTCGCTGTCTATCGAACCAAGGAAACAGGATAGCGACCCCGAACTACAAGCGCTCAAGATATTGAAAGAAAAAAGCCGGCGTCTACCCGATGGCAGATACGAGACAGGACTACTGTGGCGCGAGCAAGTTACCAATGTGCCTAGTAACCGACCGGACGCGCTCAAACGTCTATACACACTCGAGAAGAAACTTGATCGCGATGAAAACCTAAAGAAGAAATATGAAGAACAAATTACCAACATGCTGTCGTCGAACTACGCCGAACAAGCAACAGCACCACCCAACGAGAGAACCTGGTACCTGCCACACTTCGCAGTCTGCAACCCGGAGAAACAGAAGATACGAGTGGTCCATGATGCTGCGGCTAAATCACACGGCCGCAGCCTCAACGACATGCTCTTACCCGGGCCAGACCTGCTGCAGTCACTACCAGGCGTCATCATGAGGTTCCGTCAACATGGCATTGCTGTATCGGCCGACATCAAGGAAATGTTTATGCAGATCAAGATCCGAGAAGAAGACAGAGACGCGCTCCGCTTCTTGTGGAGGGGCGGCCGGCGAGAGGGCGCACCGGAGGAGTACCGTATGACTTCCGTCATATTCGGTGCATCGTCGTCGCCATGCACGGCACTCTACATCAAGAATAGAAACGCACAAGAACACGCGGCCGAATACCCAGAAGCCGCGCGAGCGATAGAAAGAAATCACTACATGGACGACTATCTCCAAAGCTTCCAGACGACGGGCGAAGCGAAGCGGATAACTAGAGACGTCGACTACGTGCACAAACAAGCCGGTTTTCAGCTACGCGGATGGTCCACAAACAACAAAGAAGCTGTTAGTAACGTCACAGACTGCGTAGAGCGAGAGGGAACTACAGTCGCCATCGGCGGGAGCGAGATTGAGAAGACACTCGGCTTGCTATGGCACACGAAAGAAGACTGCATTCGCTTCAAACTCAATGTACGCAGAGCTCCGCCCGAGGTGCTGGATGACTTGCGCCCTCCGACGAAGAGAGAAGCCCTCAGCATTATAATGTCGATTTTCGACCCACTGGGCCTCATCTCGCCTGTTACCACGCCAGCGAAGCGCATCATGCAAGACACGTGGCGCTACAAGACAGGCTGGGACGACACAATTCCGGAGGAGCTACAAAAAAGATGGAGTGATTGGCTACGACAGCTACGTGACCTAGGAAACCTAGGCATACCTAGGTGCTACGACTCCGAGCCAGCAGCCCGCTACGAGCTACACACCTTCGTAGACGCAAGCGAGGAGGCCTACGCCGCCGCTGTCTATTGGCGGGTGACGCGAAGGGACGGCAGTATCAAAGTCGCGCTTGCAGCAGCCAAGAGTCGGGTCACACCTACGAAGCTCGTCTCAGTACCTAGGCTGGAACTACAAGCGGCAGTCCTCGGCGTTCGTCTCGCTAGAGCGGTAGCGGAAGAACACGATTACGAGATAGCGCAGAAAACGTACTGGAGCGACTCACGCACAGCGCTAACGTGGATACGCGCCGAGCCCCGCACATACAAGACGTTCGTAGCTCACCGTCTCGCCGAAATTGAAGACTCCACCAAGAAGAATGAATGGCGTTGGCTGCCATCGGCTGACAACGTAGCGGACGACGCCACAAGGGCGACACCGGCGAATTTCGACGCGCAACATAGATGGTACGACGGGCCGCGATTCCTGTATCAATCGGAATCGACTTGGCCCGTAGAGAACAGAGTCGAAATTCCTGCGACCGGCGAAGAAAAAGGACAAGAAAAATGCAACACACTACAGCGACAAGAACACGGTCACTTGCCCGACATCGAACGGTTCTCCCGATGGACAAGGCTACTACGAGCGACCGCGCGAGTTCTGCAATTCGTCGATCTGTGCCGAAGCAAGGCCAACGATCCGGCGAGACAGCTGATTGCGGCGGCGAAGCGAAAACGAACCCGAGCAAACGAAGAAAGAGACGGAAAATGGAACGAACCCGCACCTCGAAACCGCAAGCCGGCCAAACCAGCCTCCGCACCTGAAGGGAAAAACAAGTTTCTCACGTTGGACGCGCAGTACTTGGTCGCAGCAGAACGATTATGGATCCGCGCCTCGCAGGAAGATAGCTATAAGAGCGAGAAAGAGAGAATAATGAAAAACCAAACGCCGACTAAGAATGATCGTCTAGCCGCGCTGAGTGTGTACATCGACGAAAATAATATAATACGCCTCAATAGCAGAATAGCAGCGGCCAACGACATACCTCAAGAAACGGCGCGCCCGGCTGTGCTACATGGCAAGCATAGCTACACCAAGTTGTACATAGCCTATGTACATGAAAAGTTACACCACGGAGGATCGGAGATAGTCGTGACCGAGCTGCGCCAACGTGTGTACATCATGAAAATAAGACCAGCTGTGAAAGGAGTCATCACCCGCTGCGCCATCTGCCGTCTGAAGAAAGCAAAGCCTGCGGTCCCTTATACCGGGGATCTGCCGGCCGCACGATTAGCTCATCATGTACGACCTTTCACCTTCGCAGGCCAAGACTATCTCGGACCCTTCGAGGTAACAGTGGGCCGTCACCGAGAGAAGAGGTACGTCGCGCTCTTCACGTGCATGACTTCGAGGGCGGTTCACCTGGAGGTCGCCGCCTCACTCAGCACCAGCTCCGCCATCTGCGCCCTCCGCCGCTTCATTGCCAGGCGAGGGTGCCCTACCGAGCTGTGGAGCGACAACGCCACAGCCTTCCGAGGTGCAGACCGCGAGCTCACCGAGGCGGTGAAAGAGGAAGCCGCAGCACGCCGCATCAACTGGCGCTTCCTGCCCCCTGCCGCTCCATTCATGGCAGGGGTCTGGGAGCGCATGGTGCGCACGGTGAAGGAAGCCCTACGAGTCACGCTGCACGAGCGTTACCCGAGCGACGAGACGCTGCAAACACTGCTGGCCGAAGTAGAGATGACGGTCAACTCTCGACCGCTCACCCACGTTGCGGTGACCCCCGATGACCCACCGGCGCTGACCCCGAACATGATCCTGCTCGGGCCCGACTGCCACACGCCCGGCCCCGGCACTTTCACCGAGCACGACGGCAACGCGCGCCAACACTGGAGGCGCGCCCAGCTGCTCGCCGACACCTTCTGGCGACGCTGGGTGCGCGAGTACATGCCGCTACTCCAAAACCGGCGGGAGCCTCACAGCAGCGGCGTCGGTCCAGTCGTCGGAGACGTCGTGATCATCTGCGACTCCAACCTACCTCGCAACACGTGGCCACGGGGACGCGTAACGAAGACCTACCCTGGCAGCGACGGCGTGGTACGCGTCGTGGACGTCACTACCAGCAAGGGACACATTCTGCGACGGCCCACCAAGAAGATCGTCGTGCTACCAGTGGGATCGCAAGGCGACGGCGGGAGAAATGTGCACGACAGAATAAATTAATTAGAGTAATAAAAACAATTATGTATACATAGTAAATATAGCGCAAGTCATATAAAAGTATAACCAAATACCTAAGATAGGAATAAGTGTTTTCGTTTTCGTTTTGTATTAGATATAAGTGTATGTTAAAATATGTAAATGTTATAAGCATAACTGTAAAATTGAGAAATAAAGAAATTGAAGCTTCGTGTAAATTATTACCCCGTAGAGGTGTGAACAGCGCGGCGGCCGCGTAACACTGGCAGCGAGGGACTCACGTCAGGTTATATTTATAACCTCGCATACGAGTAAAAGAGACTACGAGCCCTCGCGCACAGGCCGACCGCCTTAGGGTGATAATTAATACATAAATATGGAAAATAGATTAAAATTAATAACGTAGTATAAGTTAGAATAAGTAAAATGTATTAGTTGTAAGAAATATTAAGAAATAAATAAACGATTCGCTGAGGGGTGGGGGAATGCAGGCGGGGGCGGAGGTACGCCTCCGCCCAGTATAAATATAGGATCGGGTCGCCGTACAAGACACAACCGATCGAGACTCCGAGCGAAGCAGACCACTAGAAGAAAATAGAAAAAAGAAATCAAGAAAATTAGAAAACTAGTCTACTGACTGCATTCCTCAACCCAGCGGCGCTACAAAAATAAAACGGTGTATTGTTTCTGACACCGCACCACCGCATCGGTGTATCGTTTCTGACACCGTTACGGCTCACCTCAACAACGTCAAAATTTATACAGTCCACTCTTTAACATCGAAGGCCCACGCTACAACCGCAACATCTATGAAATAAAATAAATAATAGCTTAATTAATTAGATAATTCTACGATAATATAGTGTCTCTGACCTATCTATTATACTATTTTCCTGTATATATAAATTACAATAGTACCATTGTAGAACCCTCTGTGGATATTCCAAAGATAATGTTTTACTACTTTGAGGATGTAGAGTCACGGTTCCATGTAGAGTGCTACCATGTAGCGGATGTCTATTTTATATGTTTTCGACAAAATGTTTTCGTCTACAGTCAAAAATACCTCTATTTTTGTCGAAATTTCTCTCCAGCTCTACGTAGAGCTGATCTAATAGGTTTAATAGATAGAGCTTGTCGAGACCGTCTCAACAACCCCAAACACGACCCCCCTAGCCCGACGGGTCTCCGAGATACAGCCGTTCCAAAATTTTGGACCCCAGGGTCCAAACTGCTATATCTCTGGAACTAGCAGGCCGATAGCACCCGTGTCTGGTATTGCCGTGCTCTTCTCGCCGAGCTCTATCTGTTACCGCACTTTTTAGCTCAAAAGTTTTTTGACTCTACAATCCTCTATTGTTCCAAATACGTTTTTAGCCTATGCCCTACTGTTTATTTAGGAAAAAATCCCGCGCTCCTACGCTCACCAGCGCCGGAGATATGAGGGTTTTAAACTTTTCAAGATGGCGGATGATCTGTCAAACCCGAAGTTCAACCTGCCGTATCTCCTGAACCAGTGACCGCAGAATAGCGGTTTTTGGGCTTAAACTGCTTATTTTTGTCCCCTTTTCGCGATGGGACCACTTCCAGAAGGTCCAAATTTTTTGGGCGGAATCCGCCCAAAAATGAAAAATCCTGTCTGGGGGGGTCTCCCCTAACACAATGGTTCAATCCCCAATCCGCTGCGACCAACAGTTTCGGAGATATGGCCGCCCAAAGTTTTTCAAGATGGCGGCCCAACTGTCAAATCCTGGCGGGAATCGCCTGTATCTCCTCAACGGTTCGTCGCAGCGCGACCGGATTTTTTGTGGCCACTTTGGCTCTACCCGCCCCACACTTCTGGACCGGTCCCGACGCGATCGGAGAAATTTTGTCCGATTTCAGTTTTATCGGTCGGATGTTAATCTTATTGCTACGCTTATGTCTATATTGAAAATCCGGAGCTTCTAGGCTCAGCGGGTCCCCTGCTACGGCCGTCCTAAGTTTGGGTCCAAAAGAGGACCTTTGGGTCCAAATTCCTAATTTCTGTAATTTTGAAGCTAAAGGCTCGTTCTTTGGGGTCCTGTCCGGTGTTTATAAGCCAAAGAACCCTTTCCCGTAGTCAATTTTGAATTTTTTCTTATTTCTTTTGAATTTTCGTCAATAATCATTCAAAAATCCGTAGCTTGAGAACCGCTAAGCCAAAAATTCCGAAAAATTTATCAGATACTAAGTAATTTAGGCGCTTTAATACAGAATATTAAGATTTTAAATTTTTAGAAATTTTTCTAACAATTTTTTAAAAACAAGTTTTTTGCACTTTTTTAATTTTAGTTCCAAAGGTAGCACAGCTAAAATTTTTTCCTTATCCACGAATTAATCTTGCTTCTAGCGCGCAAAAAATAGCAGTTCCAGAATCCTTATATTCTGCTTCGTTTTTTGGTTATTGAGAGCCAAAGTTTGCTATTTTAAAGGTCTATAATAAATTCCACATAAAACATAAAAATAAACTACTTGCGGATTTTTGTCGTCTATAAGGTGTTCTTGCAGCCCGCTGAATCTCTGGTTCGTGCCGCTTCTCCTTCGCCGACCACGTGCCACGTGGCCAATGGAATGTGGCCTCTGCTGCCTCAGGTAAAGCCGTCGCCTTATCACCGACAACGGAGTCAGCTGGAGCTCGGTGAGGCGGTCTGTTGGACACTTTGCACTTGAACGTAGGTGCACTTTACACTTCACAATAGGCTTTTAACACAAATTTTTCCACTTTTTTCCACTTTTCACTATTTTCCAGAAACGCGCGGCTATTTCCCGAATCGCCAGGACGTAGGGCCCGCCGAGACGAATCCGCAGACACCTCAGGCACCTTCCTATCACAAAAATTGCCAACTTTATGATTTTTTCTGTGTGGAGGTGTACAAAAACGTGGCGTTTCCGACCGTGGTTCTCACCAGACTGGTTAGGTTAGGTTAGGTTAGGTTAGGTTAGGTTAGGTTAGGTTAGGTTAGGTTAGGTTAGGTTAGGTTAGGTTAGGTTAGGTTAGGTTAGGTTAGGTTAGGTTAGGTTAGGTTAGGTTAGGTTAGGTTAGGTTAGGTTAGGTTAGGTTAGGTTAGGTTAGGTTAGGTTAGGTTAGGTTAGGTTAGGTTAGGTTAGGTTAGGTTAGGTTAGGTTAGGTTAGGTTAGGTTAGGTTAGGTTAGGTTAGGTTAGGTTAGGTTAGGTTAGGTTAGGTTAGGTTAGGTTAGGTTAGGTTAGGTTAGGTTAGGTTAGGTTAGGTTAGGTTAGGTTAGGTTAGGTTAGGTTAGGTTAGGTTAGGTTAGGTTAGGTTAGGTTAGGTTAGGTTAGGTTAGGTTAGGTTAGGTTAGGTTAGGTTAGGTTAGGTTAGGTTAGGTTAGGTTAGGTTAGGTTAGGTTAGGTTAGGTTAGGTTAGGTTAGGTTAGGTTAGGTTAGGTTAGGTTAGGTTAGGTTAGGTTAGGTTAGGTTAGGTTAGGTTAGGTTAGGTTAGGTTAGGTTAGGTTAGGTTAGGTTAGGTTAGGTTAGGTTAGGTTAGGTTAGGTTAGGTTAGGTTAGGTTAGGTTAGGTTAGGTTAGGTTAGGTTAGGTTAGGTTAGGTTAGGTTAGGTTAGGTTAGGTTAGGTTAGGTTAGGTTAGGTTAGGTTAGGTTAGGTTAGGTTAGGTTAGGTTAGGTTAGGTTAGGTTAGGTTAGGTTAGGTTAGGTTAGGTTAGGTTAGGTTAGGTTAGGTTAGGTTAGGTTAGGTTAGGTTAGGTTAGGTTAGGTTAGGTTAGGTTAGGTTAGGTTAGGTTAGGTTAGGTTAGGTTAGGTTAGGTTAGGTTAGGTTAGGTTAGGTTAGGTTAGGTTAGGTTAGGTTAGGTTAGGTTAGGTTAGGTTAGGTTAGGTTAGGTTAGGTTAGGTTAGGTTAGGTTAGGTTAGGTTAGGTTAGGTTAGGTTAGGTTAGGTTAGGTTAGGTTAGGTTAGGTTAGGTTAGGTTAGGTTAGGTTAGGTTAGGTTAGGTTAGGTTAGGTTAGGTTAGGTTAGGTTAGGTTAGGTTAGGTTAGGTTAGGTTAGGTTAGGTTAGGTTAGGTTAGGTTAGGTTAGGTTAGGTTAGGTTAGGTTAGGTTAGGTTAGGTTAGGTTAGGTTAGGTTAGGTTAGGTTAGGTTAGGTTAGGTTAGGTTAGGTTAGGTTAGGTTAGGTTAGGTTAGGTTAGGTTAGGTTAGGTTAGGTTAGGTTAGGTTAGGTTAGGTTAGGTTAGGTTAGGTTAGGTTAGGTTAGGTTAGGTTAGGTTAGGTTAGGTTAGGTTAGGTTAGGTTAGGTTAGGTTAGGTTAGGTTAGGTTAGGTTAGGTTAGGTTAGGTTAGGTTAGGTTAGGTTAGGTTAGGTTAGGTTAGGTTAGGTTAGGTTAGGTTAGGTTAGGTTAGGTTAGGTTAGGTTAGGTTAGGTTAGGTTAGGTTAGGTTAGGTTAGGTTAGGTTAGGTTAGGTTAGGTTAGGTTAGGTTAGGTTAGGTTAGGTTAGGTTAGGTTAGGTTAGGTTAGGTTAGGTTAGGTTAGGTTAGGTTAGGTTAGGTTAGGTTAGGTTAGGTTAGGTTAGGTTAGGTTAGGTTAGGTTAGGTTAGGTTAGGTTAGGTTAGGTTAGGTTAGGTTAGGTTAGGTTAGGTTAGGTTAGGTTAGGTTAGGTTAGGTTAGGTTAGGTTAGGTTAGGTTAGGTTAGGTTAGGTTAGGTTAGGTTAGGTTAGGTTAGGTTAGGTTAGGTTAGGTTAGGTTAGGTTAGGTTAGGTTAGGTTAGGTTAGGTTAGGTTAGGTTAGGTTAGGTTAGGTTAGGTTAGGTTAGGTTAGGTTAGGTTAGGTTAGGTTAGGTTAGGTTAGGTTAGGTTAGGTTAGGTTAGGTTAGGTTAGGTTAGGTTAGGTTAGGTTAGGTTAGGTTAGGTTAGGTTAGGTTAGGTTAGGTTAGGTTAGGTTAGGTTAGGTTAGGTTAGGTTAGGTTAGGTTAGGTTAGGTTAGGTTAGGTTAGGTTAGGTTAGGTTAGGTTAGGTTAGGTTAGGTTAGGTTAGGTTAGGTTAGGTTAGGTTAGGTTAGGTTAGGTTAGGTTAGGTTAGGTTAGGTTAGGTTAGGTTAGGTTAGGTTAGGTTAGGTTAGGTTAGGTTAGGTTAGGTTAGGTTAGGTTAGGTTAGGTTAGGTTAGGTTAGGTTAGGTTAGGTTAGGTTAGGTTAGGTTAGGTTAGGTTAGGTTAGGTTAGGTTAGGTTAGGTTAGGTTAGGTTAGGTTAGGTTAGGTTAGGTTAGGTTAGGTTAGGTTAGGTTAGGTTAGGTTAGGTTAGGTTAGGTTAGGTTAGGTTAGGTTAGGTTAGGTTAGGTTAGGTTAGGTTAGGTTAGGTTAGGTTAGGTTAGGTTAGGTTAGGTTAGGTTAGGTTAGGTTAGGTTAGGTTAGGTTAGGTTAGGTTAGGTTAGGTTAGGTTAGGTTAGGTTAGGTTAGGTTAGGTTAGGTTAGGTTAGGTTAGGTTAGGTTAGGTTAGGTTAGGTTAGGTTAGGTTAGGTTAGGTTAGGTTAGGTTAGGTTTTTTTTTTTTTTTTTTTTTTTTTTTTTTTTACATAGGCCAATCGCAATTTACACACATCCAACGGGTGTATAGGACCCGTTGGATGTGTGCAGATCGGCTTACGTTATACATTTAGTTCCTCCGGCGTGGGGAGACCGGAACATTTTTTAGGGTTCTCTTTATTAACTTTTTTTTAAAATTTGTTACAGTTTTTCCTTAAATCTATTACATATTTTGTTATTACAGTTAGCTTTCTTAATCTATTATATATATGCTTATTTTTATGTTTATTACTTCTATGTATATCACTAAGTTTTCTGCTATTGTTACTACTTATATCTATACATTTACATAGTATATTTGACAACTTGTTATATATATAACAATATATATTTGACAGTTTGTCCTTAATAGCTACTTATTTCTATTTATGACGGTTTGTGCGATTTTTCTACAATAGCTTAGAAACCTATTTCTTTTTTCCTTACTTTCTAAAATTTTACTTATATTTTCTAATGTAATTTTTTCTTCAATAATAAATTCAATTTCCATTCTGTCTTTTTCATGGATTGGACAATCTACTATTAGGTGTGATATATTTTCCGGTTTTTCAGGGTCACAGGCACACGACGGACTCTCCTTGCACTTGAACCTATTCAAGTACTCGGAGAATCCCCCGTGCCCTGTGAACACCTGTACTAAAATAGGGTCTAAGTTTATCTTTTTTATTACAGGGTATGCTGCTGCAGCATCCGGGAAAAACAGTTTTGTGGTGCCGGCTGTTTCGCCGGTTATGTATCTCCGGTTCCATTCGTCAATCGCATCCAATCGGATTTGTCGCTTGACGAATGAAACCGGACATTTGTCATATACCGGTTTTGTCTTCCGAAACGCAGCACACTTCGCAAGTTCATCCGCCCTCTCGTTCCCCTCCAACCCCACATGCGCCTTAATCCAAAATAAGTTAACTATTTTGCCCAATACTTTGCTGTCATTGATATTGGCTCTTGCGTTAATCGCTAAGGGGTGAAGGGACTCGAGATCCACAACCGTCTCCAGGGCAGACCTAGAATCACAATATATATTGCAGATGTGCGCTGCGCCTCGGAGAGCCAGCTCGGTGGCCTCGGTAAGGGCCAGCAATTCCGCCTGGTAAACCGTGCAGAAACTTTCCAGCTTTAATTTTCGATTTTTTGTCTCCGCGCCATCCCTCCATATAGATAGTGCCGCGCCGACTTTCCCGTCTATTTTGCTGCCGTCAGTGAATATCTGCAGCCCGTCGTTGTTATGCTGGTCCATTTCTGCACGGTCTGCCAAGCATTTGTACTCAAGCCCTCTTCGATGAGCGGGGTGTGGCGCATCTGTGTATTTCACCGATCTCTCCACCTCTCGGTCTCCGACCACCCGCCGGGATAGACCTCTCTTCACTTCATAAAGTGAGGCTGCTTCACGGATCCTGATGTCTAGTGGAAGCAGCCCGGCGAGAAGTAGGGCCGAGTTTAGTGAGGCCGTTCTATAAGACTTTGCAATCTTCTGAGCAAAACCCCGCTGAACCACCTCGAACTGCCTTTGCACTCCTAACTTGGACGCAGCCGGCGCCCACACACTTGCTGCGTACATTATCACTGGTTCGATCACCGCCACATATATGGTTCTGATTATCTCAGGCGACAATCCCCAGCTGACCTTTGCCGCCCTAGATATTTGTTTATAGATGTTGAGTGCTTTACGGCATACATTTGTTACATGGGCATTAAAGGTCAGCCTCTCATCTACAGTAACCCCAAGAATTTTGATTTCCCGGGACAGTGCTATGTCGACCCCACCCATGGTCAGGAGTGGTGAGTCATACTTCATCTTGTTTGTTATTACCATGGCCTGAGTTTTATGAGGCGCAAACTTCAATTTGTTTCTGACTCCCCACTCCCGAACATGCGCGAGTGCCGCATTTGCCCGTCCCTGGATTTCCAATGCCGTGTCACCTGAGAAAACCAGAACCACATCGTCAGCAAAAGCCTGGCAGTGATCGCCCCGATGCTCCAATTCCTTCAATAGAGGATCCAACAGTAAATTCCAAAATGTTGGACCCCCTATTGACCCCTGTACGCATCCTTTGGTGGTCTCCACCACCGATTCCGACCCCGAATACCGAACCCGCACCCTTCGGCCCGACAGGTAATTATCCACCAGTCTCCTTATGTCTGCCGGACATTTCGTATTCGCCAATCCACATTGTATGGCCGGCCACCATGCGGCATCGAAGGCCCCCTCTATGTCAAGAGAAATCAGTGTGATAATTTTCTTTGCAGCTAGTTCTTGTTTTATATATTGCATCATGTCATAGAGGGAGTCTTCGGTGCCCCGCTGCGGCATAAAGCCATATTGTCGTCCACTCATATCCGGCAGAATGTGGTATTTTATTCTTTTTATTATCATTTTTTCAAATATTTTGCCCAGGACTGGCAGCAATCCTATCGGCCGGTATGCCTTCGGGCGCGAGTAGTCATCCTTCCCCGGTTTCTGCAGAACAACGACCACGGCCTCCTTCCAGATGGTGGGGAAGCAGGCGAGACTTCGGCACTTGTTGAAGAGCGCCAGAAAGAGTTCCGGGTTTAGGGTGATCGCCTTCTTGCATATGTCTGCCGTGAGTCCGTCAAGCCCAGGCGCCTTCTTGGGGTTGAAGCTAGACGTGGCCCACTCCAGTTCCTCCATTGTGAATGGTGGGTCGGATGTTTCATCATCCGACCACTCATTCACATTTTTGGCTCTCTCTCTGGTCTCTCGGTGGGCCTCGTTGTCGCTTTCGACCCCGTCCTCAGGATAAAAGGTTTCTGCCAATAGGCTTGCGGACTCTTTTCCACTCAAGATTCTTCCATCCTGCATCAGTGGCATATCCTCTTCCCTAGTTTTTGTCCTTGCGATCACCCTGTAAATCCCTTCCCACATTGTCTCTTTTTCTTGTCTTCCACAGAACTCCTTCCAACTGGCGGTCTGAGCCTTCCTTGCTTCCAAAAGATACTCCTCTTTAGCCTGTAGGTATCGTTCAACCACCCCCGCTCGGCGGACAGGCGCGGCGCATGCGATTTTCCTTCTTTTTCTGGCGACTTCTTTCTTCATGTCTGCGAGCTCTTTTGTCCACCAAGGCAGCCTCACGCGACCCCCGCTCTGGTCTAACAATGGCACGGACACTCTGCACGCCTCTTCAATCGTACTGTTTATTTTCTCGACTATCTTCTCTAATTCTTGTTTATTCTCTATACCTTCTATTTTCATCTTATTTATTTCATTCTCCTCCCAAAGATGTTGCAGTTTCTCCTTGAATTGGCTCCAGTCTGCTTTCTTGGTATTAAATTTTCGAGTGGTCCGTTTTATGTCCGCCCCACTAGCCTTATCCAGACCCAGGTCGAGCATGATCGCCCTGTGGTCCGAGCTCGTCACATCTGCCTCTACCCGCCAGTTACTTACATGTCCGAGCATGTCCACGGAGCATGCGGTTATATCGACACAACTCGTGTACCTTTTTCCTCCTCTAACTGTGTCGAAGGTAGGCTCAGACCCCCTGTTGAGTATTTGTAAGTCCATCTCCTCTAGCGCTCCTGCCAGACTCTCCCCTCTGTGGTCTACTCGTCCGCTTCCCCACCACGTGTTCCATGCGTTTACGTCACCTGCCAACAGCACCTTTTTTGTTTTGATCTCTCCAAGAACTTTGGCCATCCAGTCGAGGTACGGGTCGATGGGCTTGTCTCCCTCCAGGTACACCGACACCACCCCAATCTCCCACGCTGAAGTTCTCAATTTCACTACTGTGAAGTTCGGAGTCGTCAGCGTTGGGCATGGGGTGATGTCGATGTTACCATCGAATAGTACAACGGCCGTCTTGTTTGGTTTTTCCCGGCTGCCGGCACATTGTACCACTCTCACCCCAGGATAGCTCCCCATCCTCCCCGTACCTCCGATGTACGGCTCCTGCACCAGGGCAAAAGCAATGCGTCTGTTCCTGGCTTCAACCATTAATTCGGCTGTAGCCAGGCTGCTCCTTTGGAGGTTTGCCTGGACTACTCCGAGACGTACAGTTTTTGTACTGCTGGTGGTCGTCGCGGGAGCATCCTTAGCAGTACGCTATGGATGTCCGGGCCAACGCGTCCCACTTTTTACGAACAGGGCATTCGTTGCTGAACGCGTTGTGCCCGGTGTTTGAGAGTCTAGCCCGGGTGCAATTTTTGCATTCCGGCGTCTCCCCTGCAATCCTGTCGGCACACTCGGCCCTATGGTGTGGTCCCCCACAGTGTGTACATAGGTCGGCAGCTTCTGTACAAAACCGCCGGCCGTGCCCGTACCCCAGGCACCGAGTGCACTGCAGAAGGGGCGACTGGTCCTCAGCCACCACCCTCTGAAGGTCAATTCTAAGCTTGTGAGCCTCGATCGCCCTCCTCCAAATTACAGGAGAGACGCTTAATACTATGTGCCCATTGTGCGGGTTGCGAGCCCTTCTGCGATACTTCACGCTGATTCGAATGTCCTCCTCGTCGAGGCCAGAAAAAACCTCCCGGTTCTGGTTCCTGAGAGCCTTGATAACCTGGTTAGGTTAGGTTAGGTTAGGTTAGGTTAGGTTAGGTTAGGTTAGGTTAGGTTAGGTTAGGTTAGGTTTTTTTTTTTTTTTTTTTTTTTTACTGGCCAATCGCAATATACGCACATCCAACGGGTGTATAGATCCGTTGGGTGTGCGCAGATCGGCTTACTTCATAAATTGTTTCTCCGGCGTGGGGGAACCGGAACATTTTTAACACAGTTTATCTTTATTAAACTTTTAAACAAAAACTTACACTATCCAAAACCATTACATGTTTCCTCTTACATCCTATATACATGTGTTTTACAACTTTTTTAACTTATAGCTATTTTTTGCTTTTACATTTTAACAACTTTTTTAACTTATAGCTATTTTTTACTTAAATACTCTATTCATCTATTCTAATTTTCATATCTTTTTTAGTTTGGCAACTCGTTATATATATTTATCATTATATATTTAACAGTCTACCATTTACCTATCTATTTATTTCTATGTATGACTTTATTTGCTATTTGAATACAATATTTAATAAATCTGTTTCTTTTTTTCTTACATTCCATGATCTTGCTAATATTTTCTAATGTTATTTTTTCTTCTAATAGGAATTCTATTTCCATTCTATCTTGATCATGTATCGGACATTCTGCTATAATATGGAGGACAGTCTCCAGTTTTTCAGAGTCACATAGGCACGCCGGGCTCTCCTTGCACTTGAATCTATTCAAGTACTCGGAAAACCCGCCGTGCCCCGTCAATACCTGTACCAATACAGGGTCAAGTTCGGTCTTTTTAATTATCGAGTATGCTGCTGCAGCATCGGGGAAGAACATTTTCGTTGTTCCAGCCGTGTCACTGGTTTTGTATCTCCGGTTCCATTCGTCAATCGATTCCAAACGGATTTGACGCTTGACGAATGAAACCGGACATCTATCGTACACTGGTCTAGTTTTCCGAAGCGCAGCACTCTTCGCGAGCTCGTCCGCTCTCTCATTTCCCTCCACCCCCACGTGTGCCTTTACCCAGAATAAATTAGTTATTCTGCCCAATAGTTTGTTGTCATTTATATTGGCTCTAGCCTTTAGCGCGAGGGGATGGAGGGAATCGAGATCTACCACGGTTTCAAGCGCAGAACGCGAGTCGCAAAAAATGTTGCACGTGTGTGCCGCGCTTCGGAGAGCCAGCCCAGTCGCCTCTGTAAGGGCCAAGAGTTCCGCCTGATACACCGTGCAGAAATTTTCCAACTTAAGCTTAATATTACTGGTCTCTGCGCCCCCACTCCAAACAGAGAGTGCCGCGCCGACCTTCCCTTCTATCCTGCTACCGTCGGTATAAATTTGTAGCCCTTCTCTAATATGCTGGTCCATTTCTGCACGGTCCGCCAGACATATGAAGTCCAGCCCCTCCCGGTCAGCGGGATGCGGCGCATCAGTAAAAGCCGCCAGTCTGTCCACCTCCCGATCACCTACTTCCCGCCGGGATATGCCTCTCTTCACTTCGTAAAGCGAGGCTGCTTCACGGACTCGAATATCCAAAGGAAGCATCCCGGCGAGCAATAGGGCCGAGTTCAATGAGGCCGTCCTATACGACTTGGTGATTTTCTGTACAAACCCACGCTGCACCACATCGAACTGCTTTCTGACTCCTAATTTCGAAGCGGCCGGCGCCCATACACTTGCCGCGTACATGATCACCGGTTCGACCACCGCCACGTATATGGTTCTGACTATCCCAGGCGACAATCCCCAACTAACCCTTGCTGCCCGCGATACCTGCTTGTATAGATTCAAGGCTTTCCGGCAAACACTAGTTATATGAGCGTTAAAAGTAAGCTTATCGTCCACAATAACTCCAAGGATTTTTATTTCCCGGGACAGTGCTATATCCACCCCACCCATGGTCAGGAGCGGAGAGTCATACTTCATTTTATTAGTTATCACCATTGCTTGGGTCTTATGTGGCGCAAACTTGAGTTTATTTTTGACTCCCCACTCCCGAACATGCGCAAGCGCGGCATTTGCCCGTCCCTGGATCTCTAGTGCTGTATCACCTGAGAACATCAGAACCACATCGTCAGCAAATGCTTGGCAGCGGTCGCCCCGGCTCTCTAATTCTTTCAAGAGTGGATCCAGCAGCAAGTTCCAAAAAGTTGGGCCTCCGATAGACCCCTGTACGCAGCCCTTTTCGGTATCCACGATCGACTCCGCCCCCGCATATCTAACACGTACCCTCCGTTTCGATAAGTAACTGTCCACCAGTCTTCTCGTGTTTGCCGGACATTTTGTCTCCGCGAGTCTGCACTGTATCGCCGGCCACCAGGCGCTGTCGAAGGCTCCCTCTATGTCGAGTGATATCAGTGTTATAAGCTTCTTAGCTTTTAATTCCTGTTTAACATGTTGTATTATATCATAGAGGGAGTCTTCGGTGCTGCGCTGCGGCATGAAGCCGTACTGGCGCCGGCTCATGCCGGGAAGAATGTGCCATTTGATCCGTTTCACGATCATTTTCTCCAATATCTTTCCGAAGACCGGCAATAACCCTATCGGCCGGTATGATTTTGGTTTCGTGTAATCCCCTTTACCTGGTTTTTGGAGCACTACAACTACCGCTTCCTTCCACATGGCAGGGAAGCACGCGAGGCTCTGACATTTATTATAGAGCGCTAAGAAGAGTTCCGGATTTAGGGTGATCGCCTCTTTACAAATATCTGCGGTGAGCCCGTCCAGTCCCGGTGCCTTTTTCGGGTCGAAGCTAGACGCAGCCCACTCTAGTTCTACCATCGTAAATGGCGGGTCAAATGCTTCACCATCCGCCCGCTCATTCACGTTTTTGGCTCTCTTTCTTATTTCTTGGTGCACTGCGTCGTCGCCTGTGGCCTCGTCCCTGGCATAAAAGGTTTTCGCTAATAAGTTAGCGGACTCTTTACCGCTTAAAACCTTCCCATCTTGCACTAGTGGCACGTCCTCCTCCCTATTTTTTGTTTGAGCGATCACCCTATATATCCCTTGCCACATTGTCTCCCTCTCCTGCTTTTCACAAAATTCCTTCCAACTGGCGGTCTGAGCCTTCCTCGCCGCCAGGTGGTAGGCCTCTTTAGCCTGGAGGTATTGTTCGACTACCCATGCTCGGCGGACAGGCGCGGCACATGCAATTCTTTTTCTTTTTCTGGCTACATCTTTTTTCATTTCGGCGAGCTCTTTCGACCACCACGGCAGTCCCACCCGACCCCCACCCTGTTTCAGCGTTGGCACGGACATTCTGCAAGCCTCTTCTATTGTTTTGTTGATTTTCTCAATCATCTCTTCAAGTTCTCGACTGGTCTTAATTCTTTCTACTTCCCCTTTGTTGATGTTTTCTTCATTCCAAAGTTGGGTCAGTTTCTCTCGAAACTGACCCCAGTCCGCCTTTTTTGTGTTATATCTTCTCGTTGTCCTTTTGATGTCCGCACCCTTGGCCTTTTCCAAATCCAGGTCGAACAAGATTGCGCTATGGTCTGAGCTCGTCATGCCAGCTTCTACATTCCAGTTGCTAACATGGCCTAACATGTCCACCGAGCACGTTGTAATGTCGACGCAGCTCGTATACCTCCGCCCCCCCCTGAGCGTATCGAAAGTAGGCTCAGACCCCACGTTGAGAATTTGTAGGTCCATTTCCCCCAGCGCTCCTGCCAGCTCTTCCCCTCTATGATCCACTCCCTTGCTTCCCCACCATGTGTTCCAGGCATTAACATCCCCTCCCAGCAGAACTTTCCTGGTACCTAGTTCTCTCACTACCTTAGTCATCCACTGGAGGTACGGTTCGAGAGGCCTGTCCCCCTCTAGGTACACCGACACCACTCCAATTTCCCATGCCGCAGTTCTTAATTTTACTACTGTAAAGTTCGGCGTAGTTAAAGTTGGGCACTGGGTGATGTCGACGTGTTCATTAAAGAGTACAATGGCCGTCTTGTTCGGGTTTTCCGGATTTCCGTCACTTTGCACCACTCTGGTCCCAGGGTAAGTCTTCATCCTCCCCGTACCTCCTATGTATGGTTCTTGGACTAAGGCGAACGCTATTCGCCTGTCTTTTGCCTCTAACATCAGTTCTGCGGTAGCCAAGCTGCTCCTTTGGAGATTCGCTTGGACTACCGCAAGTCTTGTCATGTTCGTACTGTTGGGAGTTTTGCACGGGACGCCCTTAGCAGTAGGCTATGGACGCCCGAGCCAACGCATCCCACTTCTTGCGAACTGAGCATTGATCACTAAACGCATTGTGTTCGGTATTTGACAGCTTTGCCCGGGCACAGTTTCTACAGTTCGGCGCTTCGCCCGCGAGTCTTTCAGCGCACTCGGCCCTGAGGTGTGGTCCACCACAATGGGTGCATAGGTCGGCAGGTTCTTTACAGAACCGCCGGCCATGCCCGTAACCCAGGCACCGAGTGCACTGAAGCAGGGGCGATTGATCCTCGACCACCACGCTCTGAAGATCTATGCGCAGCTTGTAGGCCTCTATCGCACGCCTCCATATCGCAGGCGATACACTTATCACTATGTGGTTATTGTGGGGGTTGCGAGCTCTCCTGCGGTACTTTATAGCCACTCGGTTTTCCTCCTCGCCGAGGCCACAAAAGACCGCCCGGTTCTGGTTCCTGAGCGCTTTAACCACATCTTCGTCGCTATGTACTTTTATCACATCTCTAAGAACCAGAAGCGGGTCCTTGTTCTTTATGTCCTCGACGACGAGGTTCTTTCCCGCTTTCTGTAGCCGCTCCTTCACCTTTTCCCTCTCTTGCACTGACTCGCAACCCACTACGATTTTTGCTAGTCGTTCCCTCGATCATTTCCCTCATTTCGTCCATTTTCCTATTACTTTCGAGGAGGAGTCTCGTATTTTCCGCTATTCTATTCAGGAGGTCACCATGTTCAATACTCTTCTCCTGTATATCCCGGATTTCCAGCTGTCTGTGCTCCACTTCCCTACCTTGTTTATTTAGTAATTTTCCCTTCCTCTCTTTGTCCAGTTCCCCTTCAAGCTCTTTAATGATTTGAAACAGGCGTTCCACAGCCTGAGTCACTTCCAGTTTTATTTCCGATTTCAGGTTGCGTGACCCTGAGAGAGCCGATTTGGCTTTATTATTGCAGTGTCTTGCTTCTTCTAATCTGGTCCTAACTTTAGGCGATTTCTTAGCTGCCTCTGTCACACCCTTCAGAGCCAATCCTTTGCTACTCTCTTGAGAGAGCGCGGTCCTAGATGTCTGTGGCACCACCGCGGGTGCCTTCGTAGTTTTTACGTCCGCTTTTGGAGAGACATTAAAAGTCTTGTCGGGTCCGCCTGCCTCCCATTCCCCTATACTACGCCTCACATTTGAGGTTTGTCCCGTCGGGCCTGCCTGGGCCGTAGTCACCGGGGATAAAGAGGCGCGTCGTTCTATATCTAATGGGGACTTGCCCTGTCCGCCTCCTGTGGAGGTCACTCTCTTCGGCGTGTGGAACATATTTATTTGGAGAAAAAGTCAATGTAATATAAATTTTTAGATTATAGTAATAGAAGATTGTAAAAGTTGTATAAGATGTAAATATAAGGTCTTACTTAGTATTAAGGTAAATAATAATAATATAGTATAACACGGAATTATAAAGCTATACGTAACACTGTTTTGTTACATTCAGTCAATGCAGTTCGACTCGGCTTCTCGAGAAATTAGTCCTATATGCCTATTAAATCACCAAGTCGTACACACCACCTGTACCGCGTTGTAAATAGTAAACCGGTAGAGTCACAGACTCTAGTCAATAAGCTGCTTTTGTACCGTTACAACACTAACAATGTGCTTCGGTATCCGTTGTAAATCTAAAATTAACAGATGTAGAGTCTGTCTCTATGATGACTCTATCGCTATCGCCACCCAGTAGCGAGCGTTATTCTAAAAGTAGGATTACGCAAAATTTACATCAAGAATTTTTGACCTACGGTCAATAGTTAATTTTCTGTGTAGGAAGTTCCTAGAAACTCTACGTAGAGCAAATCTAATATTTTTTTCGGATAGAGCTCGCCGCGCCCGTTCCAACGATACCAAGCACGACCACCCCAGCCCTGGGGGTTCCCGAGATACTGCGAGTCAAAAAATCCAGGACCAAAGGACCAAAAAGGACCAAAAACCTGGTTCTAGCTGTATCTCCGGAACCAGTGGGCCGAATATAGCCGTGCGCGGTATCTCCGCAGTCTGCTCGCCGAGATCTACCCGATTCCGCGATTTCCCACAGTAAAAAATTTTTCCACTCTGATTTATTCCCAACCCAAAAAATATTGTTGCTTAGGTTGCAAATTTAGGTCCAGAAAAAATCCCATTCATCTAGGAGCACTGGTCTCGGAGATATGGATGTTTTAAAATTTACAAGATGGCGGACGAACTGTCAAACTCCAACTTTGACTTGCAATATCTCCGAAACCAGTAGTCGCAGACCACTCGTTCTTGGGTTCAGGCGACCCAGTTTTTTCCCCTCTACCCGGCAAGATGATCTCCGGAGGTCCAAAAAATTTTGGGCGGAATCCGCCCAAAAGTCAAATCGTGTGAAAGAGGGGGTCACTCTAAACCCAACAACCAAATTCCCAGCTCTCTGCGACCAGCGGCCCAGGAGTTATGGCCCCTTGAATATTTCCAAAATGGCGGCCCTTATGTCAAAGTCCGGCGAAAATTGCCTCTAACTTTCCAACCGCTAGTCGCAGCGAGTCCGGACTTTCTCTGGGCACTTTGCCCCCACCAGCTCTACAATCCTGGAAGGGTTTTGGCGCTAAATAACTTTTTCTGGCCAAAACAGATTTTACAAGTCAGATCATAAAAAAACACAATATTTTATTACTCACAGTGAAAATCCAGTGTTTCTAAGCCCGCCGGTTCGCAATCTATGACGGTTTGAAAATTTTGGTCCTAATTTTGGAATTTGGTCCTAAAACTTAAAATTTTTGTTTTTAGGGTTATCGGGTCCGTGTTTGGGCTCGATCCCAACGTGTTTGAGTCAATAAACACGTTCCCGTTGCCAAAAAGATTTTTTATTTATTTAATTTTTAATAAAGTCCTAAAAACACAAAAAATTCTGCAACTCTCGAACCGATGGGCCGAAAAATCCGAAAAATTCACCAAAAATACTGCGGACAGGATACTTTAGAGCAAATAAACAAGTAATACAAAATTCAAAATTTTTTGAAACAAAATTTTAAAAATAAGAAATTTTTACTTTTTTAATTATAGTTCTGAAAGCCACTAGACAAAAATTTTGACACTGCCGCAGGTGATAGTCCTTATTAGCGCGCAAAAGATAGCAGTTCCAGTTTCTTCAAATTTGTTTTAGATTTAGATATATTATATGCCAAAATCCAAATTTTAAAATCCTTATATAAAATCAACCAACCAATAGAAAATTTTTCTCTTTTCAGAATATTGTTAGTCCAAAAAGGTACCTCGTGCTCGCCGAAATTCAGCTCCCTACGGCTGCTGGAACGCCTACCACGTGGCCACGTGGTCGTTGTTTTTCCGGGTTTTCCGGCGCAGTGGTAGTTTTCCCGGATCAAATGACCCAGGGAAAAGATGGGGGTCAATTACCCCTACACGGGGACACTTCGCACTGCAAGCACACGCGACTATTTCAGGCACTAGGTCTAATTTTGTGACGATTTTAAGAGACACTTTTAATAAAAGCACTTTTTGAGCTTGAGTCACACGCGTGCGGCTAAATCACGAGTCGCCGGAAGATGGGGCTCACCGAGACGAATCCAACGACACCTGGATGAACGTCGTAGCCTCAAAATTACCCACTTTTTTGAATTTTTATTCGCGGAACACGTGTTTTTTGCTGCGTACCGGTTGGGGGACGGAACGAAACTCGGTTAGGTTAGGTTAGGTTAGGTTAGGTTAGGTTAGGTTAGGTTAGGTTAGGTTAGGTTAGGTTAGGTTAGGTTAGGTTAGGTTAGGTTAGGTTGGTTAGGTTAGGTTAGGTTAGGTTAGGTTAGGTTAGGTTAGGTTAGGTTAGGTTAGGTTAGGTTAGGTTAGGTTAGGTTAGGTTAGGTTAGGTTAGGTTAGGTTAGGTTAGGTTAGGTTAGGTTAGGTTAGGTTAGGTTAGGTTAGGTTAGGTTAGGTTAGGTTAGGTTAGGTTAGGTTAGGTTAGGTTAGGTTAGGTTAGGTTAGGTTAGGTTAGGTTAGGTTAGGTTAGGTTAGGTTAGGTTAGGTTAGGTTAGGTTAGGTTAGGTTAGGTTAGGTTAGGTTAGGTTAGGTTAGGTTAGGTTAGGTTAGGTTAGGTTAGGTTAGGTTAGGTTAGGTTAGGTTAGGTTAGGTTAGGTTAGGTTAGGTTAGGTTAGGTTAGGTTAGGTTAGGTTAGGTTAGGTTAGGTTAGGTTAGGTTAGGTTAGGTTAGGTTAGGTTAGGTTAGGTTAGGTTAGGTTAGGTTAGGTTAGGTTAGGTTAGGTTAGGTTAGGTTAGGTTAGGTTAGGTTAGGTTAGGTTAGGTTAGGTTAGGTTAGGTTAGGTTAGGTTAGGTTAGGTTAGGTTAGGTTAGGTTAGGTTAGGTTAGGTTAGGTTAGGTTAGGTTAGGTTAGGTTAGGTTAGGTTAGGTTAGGTTAGGTTAGGTTAGGTTAGGTTAGGTTAGGTTAGGTTAGGTTAGGTTAGGTTAGGTTAGGTTAGGTTAGGTTAGGTTAGGTTAGGTTAGGTTAGGTTAGGTTAGGTTAGGTTAGGTTAGGTTAGGTTAGGTTAGGTTAGGTTAGGTTAGGTTAGGTTAGGTTAGGTTAGGTTAGGTTAGGTTAGGTTAGGTTAGGTTAGGTTAGGTTAGGTTAGGTTAGGTTAGGTTAGGTTAGGTTAGGTTAGGTTAGGTTAGGTTAGGTTAGGTTAGGTTAGGTTAGGTTAGGTTAGGTTAGGTTAGGTTAGGTTAGGTTAGGTTAGGTTAGGTTAGGTTAGGTTAGGTTAGGTTAGGTTAGGTTAGGTTAGGTTAGGTTAGGTTAGGTTAGGTTAGGTTAGGTTAGGTTAGGTTAGGTTAGGTTAGGTTAGGTTAGGTTAGGTTAGGTTAGGTTAGGTTAGGTTAGGTTAGGTTAGGTTAGGTTAGGTTAGGTTAGGTTAGGTTAGGTTAGGTTAGGTTAGGTTAGGTTAGGTTAGGTTAGGTTAGGTTAGGTTAGGTTAGGTTAGGTTAGGTTAGGTTAGGTTAGGTTAGGTTAGGTTAGGTTAGGTTAGGTTAGGTTAGGTTAGGTTAGGTTAGGTTAGGTTAGGTTAGGTTAGGTTAGGTTAGGTTAGGTTAGGTTAGGTTAGGTTAGGTTAGGTTAGGTTAGGTTAGGTTAGGTTAGGTTAGGTTAGGTTAGGTTAGGTTAGGTTAGGTTAGGTTAGGTTAGGTTAGGTTAGGTTAGGTTAGGTTAGGTTAGGTTAGGTTAGGTTAGGTTAGGTTAGGTTAGGTTAGGTTAGGTTAGGTTAGGTTAGGTTAGGTTAGGTTAGGTTAGGTTAGGTTAGGTTAGGTTAGGTTAGGTTAGGTTAGGTTAGGTTAGGTTAGGTTAGGTTAGGTTAGGTTAGGTTAGGTTAGGTTAGGTTAGGTTAGGTTAGGTTAGGTTAGGTTAGGTTAGGTTAGGTTAGGTTAGGTTAGGTTAGGTTAGGTTAGGTTAGGTTAGGTTAGGTTAGGTTAGGTTAGGTTAGGTTAGGTTAGGTTAGGTTAGGTTAGGTTAGGTTAGGTTAGGTTAGGTTAGGTTAGGTTAGGTTAGGTTAGGTTAGGTTAGGTTAGGTTAGGTTAGGTTAGGTTAGGTTAGGTTAGGTTAGGTTAGGTTAGGTTAGGTTAGGTTAGGTTAGGTTAGGTTAGGTTAGGTTAGGTTAGGTTAGGTTAGGTTAGGTTAGGTTAGGTTAGGTTAGGTTAGGTTAGGTTAGGTTAGGTTAGGTTAGGTTAGGTTAGGTTAGGTTAGGTTAGGTTAGGTTAGGTTAGGTTAGGTTAGGTTAGGTTAGGTTAGGTTAGGTTAGGTTAGGTTAGGTTAGGTTAGGTTAGGTTAGGTTAGGTTAGGTTAGGTTAGGTTAGGTTAGGTTAGGTTAGGTTAGGTTAGGTTAGGTTAGGTTAGGTTAGGTTAGGTTAGGTTAGGTTAGGTTAGGTTAGGTTAGGTTAGGTTAGGTTAGGTTAGGTTAGGTTAGGTTAGGTTAGGTTAGGTTAGGTTAGGTTAGGTTAGGTTAGGTTAGGTTAGGTTAGGTTAGGTTAGGTTAGGTTAGGTTAGGTTAGGTTAGGTTAGGTTAGGTTAGGTTAGGTTAGGTTAGGTTAGGTTAGGTTAGGTTAGGTTAGGTTAGGTTAGGTTAGGTTAGGTTAGGTTAGGTTAGGTTAGGTTAGGTTAGGTTAGGTTAGGTTAGGTTAGGTTAGGTTAGGTTAGGTTAGGTTAGGTTAGGTTAGGTTAGGTTAGGTTAGGTTAGGTTAGGTTAGGTTAGGTTAGGTTAGGTTAGGTTAGGTTAGGTTAGGTTAGGTTAGGTTAGGTTAGGTTAGGTTAGGTTAGGTTAGGTTAGGTTAGGTTAGGTTAGGTTAGGTTAGGTTAGGTTAGGTTAGGTTAGGTTAGGTTAGGTTAGGTTAGGTTAGGTTAGGTTAGGTTAGGTTAGGTTAGGTTAGGTTAGGTTAGGTTAGGTTAGGTTAGGTTAGGTTAGGTTAGGTTAGGTTAGGTTAGGTTAGGTTAGGTTAGGTTAGGTTAGGTTAGGTTAGGTTAGGTTAGGTTAGGTTAGGTTAGGTTAGGTTAGGTTAGGTTAGGTTAGGTTAGGTTAGGTTAGGTTAGGTTAGGTTAGGTTAGGTTAGGTTAGGTTAGGTTAGGTTAGGTTAGGTTAGGTTAGGTTAGGTTAGGTTAGGTTAGGTTAGGTTAGGTTAGGTTAGGTTAGGTTAGGTTAGGTTAGGTTAGGTTAGGTTAGGTTAGGTTAGGTTAGGTTAGGTTAGGTTAGGTTAGGTTAGGTTAGGTTAGGTTAGGTTAGGTTAGGTTAGGTTAGGTTAGGTTAGGTTAGGTTAGGTTAGGTTAGGTTAGGTTAGGTTAGGTTAGGTTAGGTTAGGTTAGGTTAGGTTAGGTTAGGTTAGGTTAGGTTAGGTTAGGTTAGGTTAGGTTAGGTTAGGTTAGGTTAGGTTAGGTTAGGTTAGGTTAGGTTAGGTTAGGTTAGGTTAGGTTAGGTTAGGTTAGGTTAGGTTAGGTTAGGTTAGGTTAGGTTAGGTTAGGTTAGGTTAGGTTAGGTTAGGTTAGGTTAGGTTAGGTTAGGTTAGGTTAGGTTAGGTTAGGTTAGGTTAGGTTAGGTTAGGTTAGGTTAGGTTAGGTTAGGTTAGGTTAGGTTAGGTTAGGTTAGGTTAGGTTAGGTTAGGTTAGGTTAGGTTAGGTTAGGTTAGGTTAGGTTAGGTTAGGTTAGGTTAGGTTAGGTTAGGTTAGGTTAGGTTAGGTTAGGTTAGGTTAGGTTAGGTTAGGTTAGGTTAGGTTAGGTTAGGTTAGGTTAGGTTAGGTTAGGTTAGGTTAGGTTAGGTTAGGTTAGGTTAGGTTAGGTTAGGTTAGGTTAGGTTAGGTTAGGTTAGGTTAGGTTAGGTTAGGTTAGGTTAGGTTAGGTTAGGTTAGGTTAGGTTAGGTTAGGTTAGGTTAGGTTAGGTTAGGTTAGGTTAGGTTAGGTTAGGTTAGGTTAGGTTAGGTTAGGTTAGGTTAGGTTAGGTTAGGTTAGGTTAGGTTAGGTTAGGTTAGGTTAGGTTAGGTTAGGTTAGGTTAGGTTAGGTTAGGTTAGGTTAGGTTAGGTTAGGTTAGGTTAGGTTAGGTTAGGTTAGGTTAGGTTAGGTTAGGTTAGGTTAGGTTAGGTTAGGTTAGGTTAGGTTAGGTTAGGTTAGGTTAGGTTAGGTTAGGTTAGGTTAGGTTAGGTTAGGTTAGGTTAGGTTAGGTTAGGTTAGGTTAGGTTAGGTTAGGTTAGGTTAGGTTAGGTTAGGTTAGGTTAGGTTAGGTTAGGTTAGGTTAGGTTAGGTTAGGTTAGGTTAGGTTAGGTTAGGTTAGGTTAGGTTAGGTTAGGTTAGGTTAGGTTAGGTTAGGTTAGGTTAGGTTAGGTTAGGTTAGGTTAGGTTAGGTTAGGTTAGGTTAGGTTAGGTTAGGTTAGGTTAGGTTAGGTTAGGTTAGGTTAGGTTAGGTTAGGTTAGGTTAGGTTAGGTTAGGTTAGGTTAGGTTAGGTTAGGTTAGGTTAGGTTAGGTTAGGTTAGGTTAGGTTAGGTTAGGTTAGGTTAGGTTAGGTTAGGTTAGGTTAGGTTAGGTTAGGTTAGGTTAGGTTAGGTTAGGTTAGGTTAGGTTAGGTTAGGTTAGGTTAGGTTAGGTTAGGTTAGGTTAGGTTAGGTTAGGTTAGGTTAGGTTAGGTTAGGTTAGGTTAGGTTAGGTTAGGTTAGGTTAGGTTAGGTTAGGTTAGGTTAGGTTAGGTTAGGTTAGGTTAGGTTAGGTTAGGTTAGGTTAGGTTAGGTTAGGTTAGGTTAGGTTAGGTTAGGTTAGGTTAGGTTAGGTTAGGTTAGGTTAGGTTAGGTTAGGTTAGGTTAGGTTAGGTTAGGTTAGGTTAGGTTAGGTTAGGTTAGGTTAGGTTAGGTTAGGTTAGGTTAGGTTAGGTTAGGTTAGGTTAGGTTAGGTTAGGTTAGGTTAGGTTAGGTTAGGTTAGGTTAGGTTAGGTTAGGTTAGGTTAGGTTAGGTTAGGTTAGGTTAGGTTAGGTTAGGTTAGGTTAGGTTAGGTTAGGTTAGGTTAGGTTAGGTTAGGTTAGGTTAGGTTAGGTTAGGTTAGGTTAGGTTAGGTTAGGTTAGGTTAGGTTAGGTTAGGTTAGGTTAGGTTAGGTTAGGTTAGGTTAGGTTAGGTTAGGTTAGGTTAGGTTAGGTTAGGTTAGGTTAGGTTAGGTTAGGTTAGGTTAGGTTAGGTTAGGTTAGGTTAGGTTAGGTTAGGTTAGGTTAGGTTAGGTTAGGTTAGGTTAGGTTAGGTTAGGTTAGGTTAGGTTAGGTTAGGTTAGGTTAGGTTAGGTTAGGTTAGGTTAGGTTAGGTTAGGTTAGGTTAGGTTAGGTTAGGTTAGGTTAGGTTAGGTTAGGTTAGGTTAGGTTAGGTTAGGTTAGGTTAGGTTAGGTTAGGTTAGGTTAGGTTAGGTTAGGTTAGGTTAGGTTAGGTTAGGTTAGGTTAGGTTAGGTTAGGTTAGGTTAGGTTAGGTTAGGTTAGGTTAGGTTAGGTTAGGTTAGGTTAGGTTAGGTTAGGTTAGGTTAGGTTAGGTTAGGTTAGGTTAGGTTAGGTTAGGTTAGGTTAGGTTAGGTTAGGTTAGGTTAGGTTAGGTTAGGTTAGGTTAGGTTAGGTTAGGTTAGGTTAGGTTAGGTTAGGTTAGGTTAGGTTAGGTTAGGTTAGGTTAGGTTAGGTTAGGTTAGGTTAGGTTAGGTTAGGTTAGGTTAGGTTAGGTTAGGTTAGGTTAGGTTAGGTTAGGTTAGGTTAGGTTAGGTTAGGTTAGGTTAGGTTAGGTTAGGTTAGGTTAGGTTAGGTTAGGTTAGGTTAGGTTAGGTTAGGTTAGGTTAGGTTAGGTTAGGTTAGGTTAGGTTAGGTTAGGTTAGGTTAGGTTAGGTTAGGTTAGGTTAGGTTAGGTTAGGTTAGGTTAGGTTAGGTTAGGTTAGGTTAGGTTAGGTTAGGTTAGGTTAGGTTAGGTTAGGTTAGGTTAGGTTAGGTTAGGTTAGGTTAGGTTAGGTTAGGTTAGGTTAGGTTAGGTTAGGTTAGGTTAGGTTAGGTTAGGTTAGGTTAGGTTAGGTTAGGTTAGGTTAGGTTAGGTTAGGTTAGGTTAGGTTAGGTTAGGTTAGGTTAGGTTAGGTTAGGTTAGGTTAGGTTAGGTTAGGTTAGGTTAGGTTAGGTTAGGTTAGGTTAGGTTAGGTTAGGTTAGGTTAGGTTAGGTTAGGTTAGGTTAGGTTAGGTTAGGTTAGGTTAGGTTAGGTTAGGTTAGGTTAGGTTAGGTTAGGTTAGGTTAGGTTAGGTTAGGTTAGGTTAGGTTAGGTTAGGTTAGGTTAGGTTAGGTTAGGTTAGGTTAGGTTAGGTTAGGTTAGGTTAGGTTAGGTTAGGTTAGGTTAGGTTAGGTTAGGTTAGGTTAGGTTAGGTTAGGTTAGGTTAGGTTAGGTTAGGTTAGGTTAGGTTAGGTTAGGTTAGGTTAGGTTAGGTTAGGTTAGGTTAGGTTAGGTTAGGTTAGGTTAGGTTAGGTTAGGTTAGGTTAGGTTAGGTTAGGTTAGGTTAGGTTAGGTTAGGTTAGGTTAGGTTAGGTTAGGTTAGGTTAGGTTAGGTTAGGTTAGGTTAGGTTAGGTTAGGTTAGGTTAGGTTAGGTTAGGTTAGGTTAGGTTAGGTTAGGTTAGGTTAGGTTAGGTTAGGTTAGGTTAGGTTAGGTTAGGTTAGGTTAGGTTAGGTTAGGTTAGGTTAGGTTAGGTTAGGTTAGGTTAGGTTAGGTTAGGTTAGGTTAGGTTAGGTTAGGTTAGGTTAGGTTAGGTTAGGTTAGGTTAGGTTAGGTTAGGTTAGGTTAGGTTAGGTTAGGTTAGGTTAGGTTAGGTTAGGTTAGGTTAGGTTAGGTTAGGTTAGGTTAGGTTAGGTTAGGTTAGGTTAGGTTAGGTTAGGTTAGGTTAGGTTAGGTTAGGTTAGGTTAGGTTAGGTTAGGTTAGGTTAGGTTAGGTTAGGTTAGGTTAGGTTAGGTTAGGTTAGGTTAGGTTAGGTTAGGTTAGGTTAGGTTAGGTTAGGTTAGGTTAGGTTAGGTTAGGTTAGGTTAGGTTAGGTTAGGTTAGGTTAGGTTAGGTTAGGTTAGGTTAGGTTAGGTTAGGTTAGGTTAGGTTAGGTTAGGTTAGGTTAGGTTAGGTTAGGTTAGGTTAGGTTAGGTTAGGTTAGGTTAGGTTAGGTTAGGTTAGGTTAGGTTAGGTTAGGTTAGGTTAGGTTAGGTTAGGTTAGGTTAGGTTAGGTTAGGTTAGGTTAGGTTAGGTTAGGTTAGGTTAGGTTAGGTTAGGTTAGGTTAGGTTAGGTTAGGTTAGGTTAGGTTAGGTTAGGTTAGGTTAGGTTAGGTTAGGTTAGGTTAGGTTAGGTTAGGTTAGGTTAGGTTAGGTTAGGTTAGGTTAGGTTAGGTTAGGTTAGGTTAGGTTAGGTTAGGTTAGGTTAGGTTAGGTTAGGTTAGGTTAGGTTAGGTTAGGTTAGGTTAGGTTAGGTTAGGTTAGGTTAGGTTAGGTTAGGTTAGGTTAGGTTAGGTTAGGTTAGGTTAGGTTAGGTTAGGTTAGGTTAGGTTAGGTTAGGTTAGGTTAGGTTAGGTTAGGTTAGGTTAGGTTAGGTTAGGTTAGGTTAGGTTAGGTTAGGTTAGGTTAGGTTAGGTTAGGTTAGGTTAGGTTAGGTTAGGTTAGGTTAGGTTAGGTTAGGTTAGGTTAGGTTAGGTTAGGTTAGGTTAGGTTAGGTTAGGTTAGGTTAGGTTAGGTTAGGTTAGGTTAGGTTAGGTTAGGTTAGGTTAGGTTAGGTTAGGTTAGGTTAGGTTAGGTTAGGTTAGGTTAGGTTAGGTTAGGTTAGGTTAGGTTAGGTTAGGTTAGGTTAGGTTAGGTTAGGTTAGGTTAGGTTAGGTTAGGTTAGGTTAGGTTAGGTTAGGTTAGGTTAGGTTAGGTTAGGTTAGGTTAGGTTAGGTTAGGTTAGGTTAGGTTAGGTTAGGTTAGGTTAGGTTAGGTTAGGTTTTTTTTTTTTTTTTTTTTTTTTTTTTTTTTTATGTAGGCCAATCGCAATTCGCACACATCCAGGTTCGACGCAGAATTTACGTCGTTCCTGGATGTGTGCGCATCGGCTTACTACGTAAATGCCTATCCACCTCCAACATAATCGGAGCCTATATTCACTTCTAATATATCAGTCCAGTTCTCTCTTTCATTCAGCAATAGTGCCACATACTCCCTGTCTTTCTTCCGCCATCTTTCCTTCTCATGTGGGTGGGACTCCCACATTTATTCCTATTCTAACTACGGGGAAATGAATTTTACAGCTACATTTATTATAACTTTATAACCTTATTCTAATACATTTAAAAGCTTATGTCTAGTTACATTGGTGTTCTAGTTCTACATTCCTTTGCTTATTCTATTACATTTTGGAGCTTACATCTATTCTACTTATTATTTACCCTTGTTACATAAGTTTCTATCGTATTTTCTTAGTTACTATTTCCTTAACTATTTATGTGTAATGCTATTTTCGATATTTTTCAAAATATCACAATAAGCATACTTATGTGCATTTTATATTTTGTTCCTGTTTATTACAATTTTTGCAATCTTGATACAATACTCTAAGAAAGTTTCTCTACCTTCGCCTTGCATCAGCTCCAGCATGCTATCCTGATCTATTTTACAATTTAGTTTTTGCTCCAAGTTGTATCGATCCACTGCAAAGACGGGGCACTCAAATATAATGTGCGGGACGGTTTCATCAACATTTGGGTCACAGATACATGCGGGGCTGTTTTTACACCGAAACCTGTTCAGATATTCGGAAAATCCCCCATGTCCGGTCATGATCTGTGTTGTGACATTGTGTATGTTTAATTTCCTTGCCATCTTGTATGCCAATTTCGCGTCCGGCAGAAACATCTTTGTGATTCTTGCGGTTTCACTAGTGACGTATCGTTGGTTCCATTCATCAATCGTAGCCTCACGGATGCTTCGCTTGATGAATGAAACGGGGCATAAATCGTAGTCAGGCCTCTTTTTTCGATTTCCGGCAGCTTCTTTAGCCAATAAGTCCGCTCTTTCGTTGCCCTCAGTTCCAACATGGGCCCTTATCCAGAACAAGTCTATGTGCTTGTCCTGTTGGGACAAAGCTGTTATGTTATCCCTTGTTTTCACCGCAAGTGGATGAAGGCAACTGCGGTTCTGGACCGTTTGCAAGGCCGCCATGGAGTCACTGTAGACACCGCACGATGTCGCCCCGCTCTTAAGCGCTTCTTCTGTGGCTCTCCATATTGCTAGAAGTTCGGCCTGGTAGACAGTGCAGTAATCTGCAAGCTTCAGCTTGAGGGTCTTTACTTCCATCTCGCCTCTCCATATGGACAGGGCTGCTCCTACTCGACCCTCAATTTTACTGCCGTCGGTGAATATGCGAATATCATATTCACCTTCGGCATCTAGCTGTGTCTGGTCTTCCAGGCCGACAACTTTTATCTCCCTCGCCTCCGATGGGTGAGGAGCCTGTATCGCTGAGGTCTTTTGCTCTATTTCCCGGCCGCGTAGCTCCATCCAAGGTTCCCCTTTCTTAATCCGGTACAGGGAAGCGGCTTCTCGCACCCTGAGGTCGAGCGGAAGGATGCCGGTCAGAGCCAGCGCCGAGTTGAGCGACACCGTACGGTACGCCTTACAAATTTGTTGCGCGACACCGCGTTGAACTGCGTTGAGCTGTTTCTTAACTCCTTTTCTGAGTACTGCGGTCTCCCATACGCTGGCTGCATACAAAATAATTGGCTCCACCGTCGCCACATAGATCACTTTGATAACCTCTGGCTTGAGGCCCCAAGAAGTCCTTGCCGCCCGAGTCAACTGCTTGTGCACACCCAAGGCCTTCCTACACACGTTAGCGACATGAGACTTGAACGACAGTCTGTCGTCGACGACAACTCCCAATATCTTTATTTCTCTGGCCATCGGAATCGCCACCCCGCCCATGTTCAGACGCGGAGTATCATGTTTAAGTTTCCGCGTGATGAGCATTGCATTCGTTTTATGCGGGGCGAATCTTAACTTATTCTCTACCCCCCACCTCTGAACACGCCCGAGGGTGGCATTTGCTTGCCTCTCAATTTGTTCAGCTGTGTCGGCTTCAAAAACGAGTACGACGTCGTCGGCAAATGCTTGCACATAGTTCCCGCTTTCCTCTAGTTCTCTAAGGAGTGGGTCCAGCAGGAGGTTCCAGAGTATGGGTCCCCCTATTGAACCCTGCACGCAGCCTTTTTCCGTCCCTTTTACGTGTTCCTCTCCAGCATATCGAACTCTGACTTTCCTGTCGCTCAAGTAACTGTCGATTACTCTTCTTATGTTGATAGGGCATCCCTCCTCTGCCAGCCTGACTCTGATGGCTGGCCACCAGGCGCTGTCGAAGGCTCCCTCTATATCCAGCGATATTACAACCACAATTTTCTTCTCTTTCAAATTGCGGTTTATATGTCCTATTAAGGTATAGAGGGAGTCCTCGGTGCTCTTCTGGGGCATGAAACCATACTGGTGAGAGTTCAGTTTCGGAAGGATGTGATGTTTTACCCTGGCCATTAGCATTTTCTCATAAATTTTTCCTAGCATAGGTAGGAGTCCAATTGGTCTATATGCCTTGGGTGTGCTGTAACTGTCTTTCCCTGGCTTCCTCAGTATCACCACGACTGCCTCTTTCCAGTTCCTGGGGAAATGTTTGAGCTGGAGACATTTGTTTAGCAGGGCAAGGAAAGCGGCGGGATCAGCCTCTATAGCTCTGTTGCATATGTCGGCTGTAAAGCCATCAATGCCCGGTGCTTTTTTCGGGTTGAAGGACCCGCTTGCCCATCGTAACTCTGCTAGCGTGAACGGTGGGTCACAGGGTTCACCTTGCTTGCCAACGTTCACTTTATCAGCTTTGCATCTGGTACTCCTGTGGTGCGCGTTGTCCTCTGCTGCACTGTCCTCCGGGTAGAAGGTGCGCGCGAGTAGTTCCACAGATCTCTTGGAGTCCAGAGTTATTCCGTCCTTTTCTAGGGGCAGGTCCTCTTCTCTACGTTGCGTTCTTGCAATGACTCTATAGATGCCGTCCCACACGCTTTCCCTGTCCTGCCTTCCACAGAAGCCCTTCCAACTATCTACGATAGCTCTGGCTGCCTCAGCTTCGTACTCCTCTTTTGCCTTCAAGTACTCCTCGACAACTTTTGGTTTCCTTACCGGTGCTGCATTACGTATTCTCCTCTTCCTTTTCGCTGCTTCTTGCTTCAACCTAGTGAGATTCTCGGACCACCACGGTACGTCTATTTCGTCTTTTGGCTTCTTACTTGGCATCGTTGCTTCGCACGCCTCCGTTATTGCGTTCGTGTAGTTATTCACTGCAGCCTCCAACTCATCAATAGTGTTAATCCTGTTGAATGCTTCTTCCGTTAGGTTCTGTTCCGTTTTTAGCTGGGAGAAGGTTAGGTTAGGTTAGGTTAGGTTAGGTTAGGTTAGGTTAGGTTAGGTTAGGTTAGGTTAGGTTAGGTTAGGTTAGGTTAGGTTAGGTTAGGTTAGGTTAGGTTAGGTTAGGTTAGGTTAGGTTAGGTTAGGTTAGGTTAGGTTAGGTTAGGTTAGGTTAGGTTAGGTTAGGTTAGGTTAGGTTAGGTTAGGTTAGGTTAGGTTAGGTTAGGTTAGGTTAGGTTAGGTTAGGTTAGGTTAGGTTAGGTTAGGTTAGGTTAGGTTAGGTTAGGTTAGGTTAGGTTAGGTTAGGTTAGGTTAGGTTAGGTTAGGTTAGGTTAGGTTAGGTTAGGTTAGGTTAGGTTAGGTTAGGTTAGGTTAGGTTAGGTTAGGTTAGGTTAGGTTAGGTTAGGTTAGGTTAGGTTAGGTTAGGTTAGGTTAGGTTAGGTTAGGTTAGGTTAGGTTAGGTTAGGTTAGGTTAGGTTAGGTTAGGTTAGGTTAGGTTAGGTTAGGTTAGGTTAGGTTAGGTTAGGTTAGGTTAGGTTAGGTTAGGTTAGGTTAGGTTAGGTTAGGTTAGGTTAGGTTAGGTTAGGTTAGGTTAGGTTAGGTTAGGTTAGGTTAGGTTAGGTTAGGTTAGGTTAGGTTAGGTTAGGTTAGGTTAGGTTAGGTTAGGTTAGGTTAGGTTAGGTTAGGTTAGGTTAGGTTAGGTTAGGTTAGGTTAGGTTAGGTTAGGTTAGGTTAGGTTAGGTTAGGTTAGGTTAGGTTAGGTTAGGTTAGGTTAGGTTAGGTTAGGTTAGGTTAGGTTAGGTTAGGTTAGGTTAGGTTAGGTTAGGTTAGGTTAGGTTAGGTTAGGTTAGGTTAGGTTAGGTTAGGTTAGGTTAGGTTAGGTTAGGTTAGGTTAGGTTAGGTTAGGTTAGGTTAGGTTAGGTTAGGTTAGGTTAGGTTAGGTTAGGTTAGGTTAGGTTAGGTTAGGTTAGGTTAGGTTAGGTTAGGTTAGGTTAGGTTAGGTTAGGTTAGGTTAGGTTAGGTTAGGTTAGGTTAGGTTAGGTTAGGTTAGGTTAGGTTAGGTTAGGTTAGGTTAGGTTAGGTTAGGTTAGGTTAGGTTAGGTTAGGTTAGGTTAGGTTAGGTTAGGTTAGGTTAGGTTAGGTTAGGTTAGGTTAGGTTAGGTTAGGTTAGGTTAGGTTAGGTTAGGTTAGGTTAGGTTAGGTTAGGTTAGGTTAGGTTAGGTTAGGTTAGGTTAGGTTAGGTTAGGTTAGGTTAGGTTAGGTTAGGTTAGGTTAGGTTAGGTTAGGTTAGGTTAGGTTAGGTTAGGTTAGGTTAGGTTAGGTTAGGTTAGGTTAGGTTAGGTTAGGTTAGGTTAGGTTAGGTTAGGTTAGGTTAGGTTAGGTTAGGTTAGGTTAGGTTAGGTTAGGTTAGGTTAGGTTAGGTTAGGTTAGGTTAGGTTAGGTTAGGTTAGGTTAGGTTAGGTTAGGTTAGGTTAGGTTAGGTTAGGTTAGGTTAGGTTAGGTTAGGTTAGGTTAGGTTAGGTTAGGTTAGGTTAGGTTAGGTTAGGTTAGGTTAGGTTAGGTTAGGTTAGGTTAGGTTAGGTTAGGTTAGGTTAGGTTAGGTTAGGTTAGGTTAGGTTAGGTTAGGTTAGGTTAGGTTAGGTTAGGTTAGGTTAGGTTAGGTTAGGTTAGGTTAGGTTAGGTTAGGTTAGGTTAGGTTAGGTTAGGTTAGGTTAGGTTAGGTTAGGTTAGGTTAGGTTAGGTTAGGTTAGGTTAGGTTAGGTTAGGTTAGGTTAGGTTAGGTTAGGTTAGGTTAGGTTAGGTTAGGTTAGGTTAGGTTAGGTTAGGTTAGGTTAGGTTAGGTTAGGTTAGGTTAGGTTAGGTTAGGTTAGGTTAGGTTAGGTTAGGTTAGGTTAGGTTAGGTTAGGTTAGGTTAGGTTAGGTTAGGTTAGGTTAGGTTAGGTTAGGTTAGGTTAGGTTAGGTTAGGTTAGGTTAGGTTAGGTTAGGTTAGGTTAGGTTAGGTTAGGTTAGGTTAGGTTAGGTTAGGTTAGGTTAGGTTAGGTTAGGTTAGGTTAGGTTAGGTTAGGTTAGGTTAGGTTAGGTTAGGTTAGGTTAGGTTAGGTTAGGTTAGGTTAGGTTAGGTTAGGTTAGGTTAGGTTAGGTTAGGTTAGGTTAGGTTAGGTTAGGTTAGGTTAGGTTAGGTTAGGTTAGGTTAGGTTAGGTTAGGTTAGGTTAGGTTAGGTTAGGTTAGGTTAGGTTAGGTTAGGTTAGGTTAGGTTAGGTTAGGTTAGGTTAGGTTAGGTTAGGTTAGGTTAGGTTAGGTTAGGTTAGGTTAGGTTAGGTTAGGTTAGGTTAGGTTAGGTTAGGTTAGGTTAGGTTAGGTTAGGTTAGGTTAGGTTAGGTTAGGTTAGGTTAGGTTAGGTTAGGTTAGGTTAGGTTAGGTTAGGTTAGGTTAGGTTAGGTTAGGTTAGGTTAGGTTAGGTTAGGTTAGGTTAGGTTAGGTTAGGTTAGGTTAGGTTAGGTTAGGTTAGGTTAGGTTAGGTTAGGTTAGGTTAGGTTAGGTTAGGTTAGGTTAGGTTAGGTTAGGTTAGGTTAGGTTAGGTTAGGTTAGGTTAGGTTAGGTTAGGTTAGGTTAGGTTAGGTTAGGTTAGGTTAGGTTAGGTTAGGTTAGGTTAGGTTAGGTTAGGTTAGGTTAGGTTAGGTTAGGTTAGGTTAGGTTAGGTTAGGTTAGGTTAGGTTAGGTTAGGTTAGGTTAGGTTAGGTTAGGTTAGGTTAGGTTAGGTTAGGTTAGGTTAGGTTAGGTTAGGTTAGGTTAGGTTAGGTTAGGTTAGGTTAGGTTAGGTTAGGTTAGGTTAGGTTAGGTTAGGTTAGGTTAGGTTAGGTTAGGTTAGGTTAGGTTAGGTTAGGTTAGGTTAGGTTAGGTTAGGTTAGGTTAGGTTAGGTTAGGTTAGGTTAGGTTAGGTTAGGTTAGGTTAGGTTAGGTTAGGTTAGGTTAGGTTAGGTTAGGTTAGGTTAGGTTAGGTTAGGTTAGGTTAGGTTAGGTTAGGTTAGGTTAGGTTAGGTTAGGTTAGGTTAGGTTAGGTTAGGTTAGGTTAGGTTAGGTTAGGTTAGGTTAGGTTAGGTTAGGTTAGGTTAGGT